>OX383925.1:36673902-36693902 GCA_947532085.1 Elegia similella | reverse complement strand
GCTTCTCTTCCAAAAAAATCTTGTAAAAGCCGATCTAGGAAATGGGCAAAAATCTGATAAATTATATTAGTAGGAGATGCAGCTAGCAACCCATCAATATTTTGATTCCGTGCTGAACGTGGCTTTTGGGTTAGACCTGTCTACCTCGCGAGGGAATAAAAATGTAATAGAACGGATGTATCTATACATTTTATGGTACGCTCCATAGCCATAGCCCAAACTAACATTATTGTTTGTGTTTTATTTATTGCATTACAGTTTTTAATAAGAGCAGAGCTAGTAGAGCATCATTAGCATACTTTGAGTACGATGACCAATTTGTTAAATATTGCATTGTTGTAAATTGCTATGAATAACAAGTGTCATGGTTGTATTGTTTCTTTTAATTTTTAACTTGCCCATTGAAGTTATTCCAAAATTAACGTCATCATCATCATCATCACCTCAGCCACAAAAGTCCTTTGCTGGACTTAGGCCTTCTCCAAGGATTTCCAGTACTGTAATTGGAAAGGTCAACTCAGGTCGTCAGACCACCTGGTCTGTGGGTGTCCAACGCTGCGCTTGCTGGTACATGGTTGCCATTCGAGAACCTTTCTATTCCATAGGCCGTCCGTCCACTTCACGTAACGATATCTAACAAAAGTGTGCTCAAAAGTATTTTCAGCTAGATGCTTACGTCGCCGTATTTTTTTAGAATCTATTTGTTATGCATGTTTCTTATTCTTGCAGACACGCGGGTGAAACTATTCACATGGACATAAAAAAATCATACAGCGAATCTTTAATAAACATCATAGAGTTTATTCAGGTACGACTAACTAAACAAATTATGTTTAGAGTAGCCTGAGCCTGTATATCAGGTGTGAAATATGTTTGTATACTTATGGTTTATTTTTCGTAAAATATTTTGATAAGCATAGTGAAAATGTACGTATTATATATTCTCGGTGGGGTCATTTAGTCTGTGCACATGTCAAATTTTCTCTATAGGAGCAATACTAGTTAAAATACATTGCTAAATCTATTGATTGTCTGGTTAAATTATTATCTTTTTATCTATTATTAGTATATATTATTAGCTGACCATTCAAAAATGGGCTGATTTGTTACCCGACTTCAAAAAAGGACGAATACTACGAATACATACGACTACGAATTCGGCCGTATGCCTTTTTTAATCGCATGACTGTTTGTGTCCTCATAACCGCATAAATCTTTTTTTATAAAAAACGGTATGCTTTCAAGTTTTTTCCATTTAAATTTTATCAAAATAAGTTCTGTAGTTTGATTGAAGTCGGTTTTTTTATGAAAAATATTTAAACTATTATTTATGTGTCAATACAGAAATGAAAAAGGTATCTATGTTTTATTTGCTGTCTTTCAATGTAAATAAATTATTTATAGAAGTTCATTGCCTTTTACTCTTTGTGAAGTTTCTCTTCGGAAAATGTATATATCCCTGTAAAACTGTATAATTTTGTTTCTTTTCTCAATTGGAAGGTATAATGATTTGACTATCGATACATTGACATACACCAGGTACATTTTAGCCAAACACTACTGAATACATATGCAAAATCACACCCACAACTGCATTTCAAAATCGGTCTCGTTTGACAGCATCCGTTTAAATCTCTATCCGTCAGGATTATATTATCTCTATGGTTTTTCTCTATTTTAGCAGCAACATTGTCATGCCTTTGTTCATATGTTTTCAAAATCAGCCAAGCGTTTGGTTAGTAGCCATCGATTTTGCATATTTAACACTATCTATCGCTTGTCTACTTCAGGAGTTTTTGTGAGAGCGACATGCGGGCGCTATCTGTTACGTCAATTTTAATGCGTAGCTATTTCTTTTGTTTTTTTTTTAAACTTTGATTTAGTGCCTTAGGTGCCTTGAAGGTAACAGATTCCGACACAATTAGCTATTTATAGACGAACAGCTGTGCGTCACTTCAGAAGCTTTACTTAAGATATTTTTTATTTTGTTTATCTATTAGTTCACAGTTGATATGATATTATATGCATAGATGTAACATACCTACAAACAGATTTATTCTAATTGCTCGATCAATTAAAGATAAGCCCAGCATGCTTGGGGAACTATCCGTATTTTTAAATCTCCAAATGCCACAAATTTTATCAGGTTACAATTATCACCTACTTCACTGATTTTCGGAAGACATTTCCATCTCTTTTTAAGGTTCCATAGTAAACAAGTTAGGAACCCTGATAGTTTTGCCATGTCTGTCCGTCTGTCCGTCTTTCCGTCCGCGGTTTTACTCAGAGACTATGAGTACTAGGAAGCTATAATTTGGTATGCATATGTTTATTAATCATGCCGAAAAAGTAAAATAAAGTCTTGAAATTTCTTTGTATGGTAGCTCTCATACAAGTAAAGTGGGAGCCATTTTTTTTTCTCGCCCAACGCAACGTGGGCTGTTGTTGAATAGGTCGTTTAAAAATATTATGAGCTTGTGAACATCATTTTTCGATTTACTAATCCGTTTTTAATACATTAGGTCTTATAGTGCAAATATTTGTTAGAGCCCAGCGTCCCCCCTTCTATCTACATAATGGCTGTATCTGAACACGTGGAAAAATTCACAGCAGTGGTATATATAACTAAGTTTAAAGGAAATCTATCAGACCTAAGTAGAGCTTACAAAATAAAGAGTTATATACTCGACCAACTTATAAATGTACTCGGGAAAGTAAAATTTCATACAAATTGAATTGAAAATTGGTTAAGACAGCTGTTAGTTACGTAAAACGACAACTGAAGATGAAAAAGAAAAAAAAATAATAAATATATACGGACAAATCACACAGATTAAGCTAGCCCCAAAGTAAGTTCGAGACTTGTGTTATGGGATACTAACTCAACGATACTATATTTTATAACAAATACATATATAGATAAACATCCAAGACCCAGGCCAATCTGAAAAAGATCATTTTCCATCTTGACCTGGCCGGGGATCGAACCCGGTCACTCCGTGTCGCAGGCAGGCGTGTTGACCGCTGCGCCACGGAGCTTGTCAATAATATATATATTTTTAATCTTCAGTAAAGATAAAAAAATATAAAATCATAGCAGCTTTAATAATAATAATACCTTAATTAATAGCAATGTGATTACATTCGACTTCGCGCGGCGCTTGGCAGAACGATATCTACCACAGCATTAACTAGGTATTGCGCTCGGGGCTCAAAGTAATATACCTACGAAATCTTTTTACCATCGCTTGCCTCTACTCGCGGTGGTTATCACATAGATAATATTTTTTCTAATTTCCCTTATGAAATATCATTTTATAATTCTTTCTTCTGTTATCACCGTTCTATGTGGGCCTGTTTTGATTTTTTATTGTTAAAAGTGAGGCCTCAACGCAAAGCTGGTATTCGCAACTACGGAACCCTAAACTGCGCGTGGCTCGACACGTACATGGCCGGTTTTTTAAACTACTATTTTGTGGTAATTGCGGTCACCCATCCCAATGTGTAAACTACTCTTACATAACAGACATACGCGACACTAAAAACTACAATTATTGTAAGGCATTATTTTCCATGACTGTGGCTGGAGTCCAGACACAGCTTTATAATCGTTAATATATGATATAGAAGAAATATAATACATTTCTTAATAACATGGTAAAGGATATGACGATCGCTCAGCATAATAATTATAAAGTAAAGAATATAATAGCAACCACATGATTATTAACATTCCGAGAACATAACACTCAAGGAACGCAGCAATAATTAGTAAATAACAAACTTCCGCCTACGAGTATAATACGAGTTAACTAATCAACAATTAATCAATAATATATATTGGTGCTTATGTAAAATAAGACATATGACAGACAAAAAATAAATAATCATTCTTTTGTCCATAACTTCACGAACAACATGGCTTAATTTCATCATTGTTAAATAAAGAAAGTCTAGTCGCCAGTTCAAGACCTGCTTACGTGGATTTTTTCATCATATCTTATTTGTTTAAAGTAAGTGAGAATAGCATTGCGAATGCTTTACAAAAACTATTAAATGTAAAATATATAACTATTTAAAACAATTTGTAAAGCCCGTGTAAAATATATAATTATTTAAAGCAAATTTTTTTACACTCACTTTTATTGCTTTCCAGATAATTTACAGTGTATGTAAGTTCTTTAAAAAGGCATGAAAAGATTTTATCATAACGCGGACAAGGTCATACATTTCGCTGCAGCCTGTACGTACACGTTAGTGTATGTAGCCTAAAGCTACGTCGTTGGACTTTTAAAAATCAGAAATTTACCGAGTTTCCTCATATTATTTCGTTTTTCTTTATACATTTTTACACATCGACAAGTACACAATTAGGTCGTTGAAAATGTTTTCTTACGTGATAAATGTAGGTACTCGTAAATAAAACATATAACGGTGGAATTACCAATTTTTTTACGCGAACTAGGCGTGTAATACAGTAATAAAATACTAAACTGTTTTTGGCATTATTTTAATTAATTTATACAAAATCTACGAATACCTAAATGACCACTGTGGAGCGTGCGTGGTGGTGCCTCCGGAAAATATTTTTAGTTTGAAAGGACTGTCGACCGAGTTGAACCTGTAAGATGGCAGTTGCGGTCGCTTTGTAGGGTTCAGATACAGGTCGAAAATAGACTGTGTGGGCCTGGCGCTCTGCAATTTCGATTTTGTTGGCAAACTCGTAAAGGGTTTTGCCGTGGTCCATGAACGAGTATCTATTCTAGTAGTTAACGTTGGCCGTCGAGTCGCAGACGCAGCTTGGATGAAAGGTAATCTTGTCGGAAACGGCGGTAACGTTGACGTGTGGAGGTTAAACGGTCGTTCAGTTGCGAATCTGTATGTGCTCAGAGCCCGAGTTGTTCGTGGGTATAAAGTTGGGAAGGTTCTGTAATTCGTACTCAAAGATGGCAATTTGTATACCGTTGGTTGCGTAGGTTTCGGGTAGATGGGAAATTTAGATGTGAACTTATTCTCATATCTTGTCACTTCGAAATCTTTATTAAAGGTGGTACGCGCCGAATCCTTATCGATTTGAGGGATTCTGTTCCGGAACTGGTTAGTCTCGATGACCCTCCAAGGCACGATGGGACGCACTGTAGTAGCACGAGTTGTCGTAGTAGGGATGTATGTAGTCGGCTGAACAGTCACTCTACTTCCGATTTGTGGAAGTTTTAAATCATCAACATTTTTTATTTTATAGTCAATCCAATTTCTCGGTCTCGATGATTGTTCGTAGTCGTATTGGAAATTATTTTGGAAAATGTCACTGACAGCTAAGAACGACGGCTTTTGTGCATCACGATAATAATTATTTGGAAGAGTTCGAGGAGCCGGCTCAAAAAAGCGCTCTGCAGTTTCGTTCCTCCCGTAAAGGTCAATAATTCTGGTTTTCTGATAACTTTTCGCAGCAGTACTTTTGGGAAGACCGTCACAATCCGCGAGATACTTCTTCGTGTTTTGCTTGCAATGCTGCGGGTACACTACCCACGCTAGGAAACCATTGCCTTGTAGTCTCGTATGCTCCTCATGGATCTGCAGGGAGCACTTGATGTCGTCCTTGATGTCATCATCTCTGAAGGCTGAGCACGGGACTCCGCAAGCCTTGCCAGGGCCGCACCAGAACAGTTCACTGATTTGGAAGATGCCGTGGTCGCCGCTGCCGTGGTTCTGCGCGGCGGTGTCCAGGCGGGACTCGTGAAAGGCGATGCACACCCAGGTGGAGATGTGGTCGCGTTCGACACCGTAGTCCTGAAGCTCGCGCGCGAGTTCGCATTTGTCGTAGATGCGCGCGCTTGCGAGCGCGACCAGACCGGCCCACCACGCGACACGTATCATCGTTACTCGCGTTTGAGCGGAATCCGCACGCCTCTACTATTATATTTTACCGATTACCTCCCGCCGCGCTCGCTGTCGGATCTGTGTCGCGCCCGTATTAACGGTAATTGTCTTCGACAAGGATCACAGATAAAGGGTGGTCTGTGCCAGTGGTAGACCTGCGTTGGATGCCGGTGACGGATAAGGCTGTTCACCTTGAAACGCGTATCGCCGCATCACCAGTGGTGGGCAACTCTCTACTTTGCTTGCATACAAATTCTGTTTTGATGCAAATATTGAATTATTATCAAGCATTGCAACAAATCAAAGTCATAATGATAATGTTTTTTTATAACATAGCCTACTAATATTATAAATGCAAAAGTTTATACTTTTGTAGTTTTAGATGTTTTTTGCGGAATCATGCCAAAATGGTTGAACGTATTTTGACGAAATTTTGCGCACTGATAGGTTATTACCTACCTACCGGAAACCTCTCATCTCGGGAAAGTACTGTTCCCGCGGTATCAACATTAAAGCGAGGGGAGCCTTGGCCGACAGCTAGTGTTTAATGTAAGTGAGAAGGTACAATCTAACAATCTGCTAAAAGATACCTATCAACAGAAAATATTGAAAAAAAAAAATATTTGTAGTACTTAATTTAAATAATAATTTTAAATTGCGCTAAGTAATCAAAGAACAAAACGGAAATCAAACAAATGGATTCTCTTAAAACATTGACTCTAAAGTAATTTTTCAACGGATTAAATAGCGATAAATCACGAGTTTAGCAGCCCTGCCGAAGTGTAAATACGTGCGGTCTTCCGTCTTGGGTCAATAGGTGAGGCGATGGCCTCTACTCAATTTTGCGTCTAATGGATTAGCACACACGCTGCTTTGGCGTCGGCGATTTTGCGACAATATAGACCGCTACATTCAGATTCGTATAGTGACCTTTGCTGTCGGAAACTTCTATGTAAGTATAAGTCCCAAAAAAAAACTCTGGCCGCTGAAATGGATGAAGACGCAACCGGGAACACGTTTCAGAGGGAAAGAGAGAGAAGTACGTAAATAAATACAAAAGGAGTGTCGTAGGATATAATACTTTATTTGTTAGTGGAAGTAAACTATACCAATTTAAATCCTCAATTTAGGAAAAATATTATTTTTTAAGTCCTAGTTTAGTCTTTTATTAGTCTGACTAAATAGACTACAAACGAGCCCCTCCGCAACGATATGTCGACTTGAGGCATACTGGAAATTGAAAATTCTTTATCATATTCTCAGTGATTTACAAAGGTATAATTTTAAGGTAACAGAGAGAATAGAGCAAAATTTAAAAGGTTAAAATCGAGTCTTACTCAGCATACATTGCTAACTCTTTTTGCATTGTGTATAGTTGCACTAACGCATAAAATAATAGACAAAACGGTCACCGTTTAAGTTCCTAGCTAGTTCCTAAGACGCCTGCTGCCTCTGGACTGTTGTTAGGTTAGTCGATATCGACAAAACTAAGCTATAGATAGAAATATTGTAGGCATGACTCGTATTATTTTAGGAATGTGCTCAACGAGAAGCAGTGATAAAGAATCGCGTCTCTTTAGCATTTAAATCTATGCAGACATACATTGGTATGTTTTTATCTGCAAAGAAATTTTGAATTCTACTATTTATACTCGTAATTGATGAGTCACCATCATCATCATCATCATCATCATCAGGTCCTTTTTAGTCTCCACTGCAGGAGCAGGACCCTCTCTGTACTACCGGAGCCATACTTAGCCAGAGCAGACAGAGGATTTGGCCTACACTCTCCTCGCTGGCCAGACGGATTGGAGAGGTCTCATTGATGTTTATGAGCTTTGTTTAGCTTGCATTTCCTAAGTCGCCTCTTACGACGTCCATGGGAAGACTAGGAGTGCTCCTATTCTACTCTGCCGGAAACCACACGGCTATGAGCCACCGAAATGATTTAATTGAATGCAAGGCTAGGTAAGAGTCTAAATATTATGTTTATTTTCTAAGGTTGCGATTGCGACTAATCGGTCAGGTAGCGCGTCTGCTTGGACCATAAACTCTAAGCACACATTACCCGGCTCATCTAACGATAAATCGCGCCGTCATATCTCCATAGTTTGTAATAAGATACGAAAACAACCGTTCGCGTATAATACTTATGTTAAAACTAAACACTTACGTAATAATATTATTAGCTCCATCGACGATTGACACACTAATTGTGGTTTTAAGGTCAGACGACTTGAAATGTCACTATCCACTATAATTATTAGCAGATAGTATAAATTATCAGTTCAGTTTTTAATAATGTCCATTTCCTTTATGTGTTTTGGAAAAACTTTTATAGTTATATAATATTACTTAATATTCTATTTAACAAGCTTTTATTTAACTTGCAATGTATGATGTAACTATGTTTATTCGGTTAGAATCTTGCAACTCAATTTCGAAGCAGGTATCTTCCACCGATTGAGCTAAAATTTTATATTACTCGTTTTGTATGGATGACAATGCATGGCAAGCTGTGTGACGTCATTCAAAATCCAACATAGCGGACCACCCAAGATGGCGGACTAGCAATTTTTGATGCTCCGACAATATGACTCCGACTTGATCAACTTTTTGACGACGTCCAAGTCTTTCTATTACCGCCCTCCACAAACCTTATTGCCTGGACGTGTGTCACGTGCGCCCCTTCCTAACCTCGCGCCCCTAGGCACGTGCCTTGTTTGCCTAAAAATAGTCAATCATACGAAAGCCGCAATTTATTTTTAAGTGACCATCAAATAGGCCGCCTGGTAAATACGAAAAGCATTTGTTAGCTAACATTTGAGGTTAAAAACCTAACATCAGTGTAGGTAAATACAAGAACAAAAAGAGAAGAATCGTCCCAAAGGTTCTGTATTTGTGTTCGAGAAAATCAAACTTTTTTGAAATCCAATGTATAATTATTCATGAGGTCTTCCATGCTGGTCTGGGAGAAAAGAAAAAACGTAGAGTGTACCAGTTGCTTCTCTTCCCGCTCAGATCGTAAAAGTCGATCGAGAGATCGACTTTTACGATCTGCGCGATCTTCGCCCATGCAAATCTGACGAATCATATTAGTAGCAACCCATCACTACTTTAATTCAACTTTCCACCTAACGCCCACCAACGTGCTAAACGTGCCTTTAGGTCTTAAAGACCTGGGCTCTGTCTACCCCGCAAGGGAAAAAGACGTGATACTACGTATGTATCTTTATCGACTTGATTGATACACGTTTCTCTCGATTAATGAGAAAAACACCGCGTCGTCCTTATGTTCGTAATTTAAATAGATCACATTGTGGCATGGTGAATTTACGGCCGGCCGAGATAACAGATGTGTACTCACTACTCAGATTCGTACCATTGGTACCATTGCATTAACTAGGTTAAGGCATGTTTACCATTACATTATGGTTTTATTGACGACGGTAAAATTAGATTATGAAGTCCGATTTTTTAATATTAACGTAAAACTGTATCTGTTGTGGTAGAGCCACGCTACCAGCAAAAGTTATTTTTGCTAGTAGCATGCATGGGCCGGCTCGTCCGGGGAAGTACCAACCTTTACCGCTTCTATGCTTCCGCTTCTACTCCCAATGTCCTCCCCCAACTCCTTGAAAGGCCGGCAAAGCTCCTGTCGCACTCTGGTGTTGCAATTGTCCATGGGCAGCGTTGATCGCTTATCGCTTTATGGATATTCATCATCATCATCAGCTTATTTATAGCTATGGACGTCCAACACTACGTTTCCCATTTCTGGGATACCATGCGGTGACAGTCTTACTCCACCTATCATCGCCGTTCCTTGTAGCCATTTAAATATTGTATGGGATTTAGTAAAATCGCAGATATTCTCTTTCTTTTTCCTGCGACATATTACAGATACTTCTGTTATTAACTTTATTAAACTTATTAATACCAATCCAATTACCGGTACCGTCGTTTTATGGAGGTACCGGTATCAATCCAATTACCGGTCCCCGTCGTATTATAGAGGTACCGGTACTTGATTTTTAACGATATTTTAACCACTTATTACCGGTACCAATCCAATTACCGGTACTGTCGTTTCATAGAGGTACCGGTAATGAATTTTACCGCTATTCCAACCCCTGGTTTTATCATTCTCTTAATTTAGAAGTTACAGGGAGGGGACACGTTTTACCACTTTGGAAGTGTCTCTCGCGCTTTTATTCAGTTTAGAAAAAATATTAGGAACCTCAATGTAATTTTTGAAGACCTCTATCTATAGATACCCCATAAGTATGAGCTTGATGAAAAAAAATTGAGTTTCATCTCTAAGTATGGGAACCCCAAAATTAATAATAATATAAATAAAATAATATAATCAAGAGCCAGATACAGAAGGCAGCACTCCTGGACACGTCGCGCAGAGTCAGGAGGTTTCTCTCTCTGCAGCCTTAACTACCGGTAGCTTAGGCCTTACCACGCTGCTGGCGGTGAGCTAGGTTTACGTTTTATAATGTTTTTATGTTTTGTATCATATTTTTATATTTTACTTTTTATACAAATATTATAAAACCTAGGCTTAAGATTAATATTGAACAAAGAGATATAAATAATAAACTTTTTTTAGCCACAATACATAAATGCAAGTGTTTACAATGGATCTGTTTGTATATTAGTATTACCCTAATCCCATCTAGCAACCGCCCATCTCCGAACTAGACGATGGTCTGTATCTCGGAAATAGTTTGCTACCGGAATGGTGTAGGGACGGGTAGTACATAAGGCAATCACGATTTAGATTATGTTCGAAGTTTCTCAAACTAGACTAGTCTGTTATTTTGAGAAACCTTAAATAGAAATAAAAATGGCAAATACAGTATACTTATAATTACATTACGACTAATTTACATCAGTAAAAAAAAATGTGGGTATGATGCGTGTGTGTGCGTGTAAAAGTTTTGTGTCTAAAGTATTAATGTGTGCAGTATGTGTGTCTGTTTATGTGTGTATGAGAGCGAGGAAAGTGGAATACAGGATTGACTTGGTAACATTTTCTGAAGAATATTTAAAGAAGGAGATTTTCAGATTGATTATAATGCAAAAATTTCTGCGTACATTTACTACGCAGAAATTTTTGCACACGCTTTTTGCAGAAATATTCGAATTTATTGTTTTATTTTTCTAATTATATACTTCTATTTACCAAGTTTAAACAGTTTAGTTCATATAGTTTCGTAAAAAAGTGGCTGGGACATACGGACGGACAGACAGACGTGACGAAACCATAAGGGATCCGTTTTTTGCCATTTGGGTAAGAAACCGAAAATGGAAAATATCGAAAGAAAACGAAGGCAACAGCGAGTTTACTTAAGTTGCTTGGAGTCGAGAACTCCTGCCAAGGGCGCAATACAAGGAGAATTCTCTTTGGCGCAAAAGCTTTTCATTTCGCAAAGTAAACACAAGTAAACAACTGCGAAGTACAAAGCAAAAGGTAATAATAAACCGTGAAATAAAAAAGGTCCTTTTAATTAAAAATGTTTCTCAACAGACAGACGTGTTCATAGTTTCATGTTCATGTTTCCTGTTTATTTCATAGTTTACAAGTTCGTTGGGAAAATTGAAAGAATCTAGGATTTGACATTTTTGGTATGCCGATTGCCGATTCATCAGCATAAGATGCAACTGGAAATACTCAGACGAGTGAGTTTTATTTTTATTAATTGTACCAAATTTTAGCTGTTTTTAGGGTCCCGTAGTAAACAAGGAACCCTTACAGTTTCGTCCGCTATTTTACTCAGAGACTATAGGTACTAGAAAGCTGTAATTTCGTATGGATAAGTATATTAATCATGGCAAAAAAGTGATAAAATAAAATCTTGAAAAACATTTTTTTGTGCGGTAGGTCCCATACAAGTAACGTGTTCTCAATTAAGGTTCCGTACCCAAAGGGTTTAAACGGGACCCTATTAATATCGCTCCGCTGTCTGTCTGTCTGTCCGTCTGTCACCAGGCTGTATCGCATGAACCGTGATAGTTAGACAATTGGAATTTTCACAGATGATGTATTTATGTGGCTGCTATAACAACAAATACTAAAAAATAGAATAAAATAAATATGTAACAGGGCTCCCATACAATAACATGATTCTTTTGCCGTTTTTATAGATAACGGTACGGAACGCACTTGGCTGGCTTTTTTATTTGTTGGTTTGTTACGCTTTCACGCCTTAGCTGCGGATCGGATCATGAGGAAAATTTGTATGGCATGCGGAAAAGGACCTAAGCTGCCTTTAATCACGAAAAAATGTACTGTTCCCTAGGGATCCATGTTAACACGAACGGAGCCGTGAGTGAAAGCTAGTTATAAAAGCGATGTCAAACCTGTATCGTGCCTAAAGATATCTAATTATAGGTATACGAGTAAGTACTGCATTCCCATTAGTCGTGCTACTCTTCTAGATATATTCCTATAAAAAAACTTGTTTACTTAATTACCTAATCGTTTTGAAAACATAAGCGTTATAAATGTATGTATAAACCGTCGTTGCTCACAGACAGGTAAGTACTTCGATCACAAGGTACGAGCGACACGCTACTGAAGTTGAGATCTCCCGTCGCGCCAATTCACAATTTTCTAAAATCAACGTCATTTCAGATCACCAAGCCAATTTTCAGGCATTAGAGCTATTAGGCCAGGGCCTTAGTGAGGGGAAGGCATTGTGGGGCAATGCCCTACCTTAAAAATACCAAAAACTAAGATAAATTATTACAATTCAACGATTATACACTATTTGGACTCGCGCATTAAGGGTTCCGTACATTATATATTGTATGTTATAGGTATATACTAAGTTTGAAATTATTAAAAATATTGTTTTTAAATGATGTAACTCAAAATTAATGCTTATCGCAATTTTTCTTATATCGGTGCGGTGCTATAAGACATTGCTTCATACCAATTTTCAAGAATCTGAGGTCACGGGAAGTACCCCGTTGGTTTTGATTGCCTTGCGAATGTCGAAAAAACACGAAAATTTGCGACATAACCAGCTGTATCTTTTGATTGCGTTGGCTTAAAAGTTTGATTTTTTCACAACTGCAAGGTACAGTAGACCTGAGTATTTCATATAAATTTCAGCTTGATACTTACGCGTTTCTGAGAAAAAGGATCTTGACAAACAGACAGACGGACAACCGAGTGATCCTATAAGGGTACCGTTTTGAGGTACGGAACCCTAAAAATGAAGCGATAGGTATCTGTACTTATCCGAACATATCACAGTTTGTGACATTCATTTTATATTATAATAATTATTTGTGCTTTGTGCTTTGACGAGTTACGTGGCGCAGTGGTTAACACGCCAGCCTGCGTCACGAGGGTGCCCCGGATCGATCCCCGGTCAAGTCAAGATAGAAAATGATATTTTTCAGATTGGCCTAGCTCTTGGATATTTATCTATATATGTGTTTTTCATGAAATATAGTAACGTTGAGTTAGTATCCCATAACACAAGTCTCGAACTTACTTTGGGGCTAGCTCAATCTGTGTGATTTATCCGTATATATATATTTATTACTTGTTCCGTGTAGGTATAGATGGCATTTGAATAGCCCTACCTCAACTAATGGTGTCCTACCTCACATTCTACTTGAGCTACAGCCCTATATTAGGTTGCTTTGGTATTTGGTACCTGTAAATGCCAGGGCGGGTATTATCTTTGTTTTCCTTACGTGATGGACTGAAACCCATCAATAATAAACACTCCCGCAAAAGGTCCTCCTATAGATTAGTGACCGATTGTTTTATTTTATTAGTAAAAACAATATCTGATCCCATTCAAATAAATAATGATGTTTAACAAAGCTCCAGCTTCTGAGTGCTTTGATAAACACATTAAGCCGCTGGCGGTCTTAGCTGTTATCAGTAGATGCTACTCAAAATTTAGAGTTAAATAATCAGAGGCGGTTGCTTGCTTGGGCGAATCAGAGGCTAATTATGGCTATGCAGGCTGGTAACAGTAGACTCTGATTGAAACAAACAAGCAATTTCATTTATGCGACAAACTTTTTATGAGCAATGTTCGCGCCAGCGTTCCGAGTTCATTAAGATAAATATTGCATTGCTATCCAATGTACAAAAGTATTAAAAATTATATCAGAAAACGGTTTTAATTAGCTTTCATAATTTGATGTCACATGCTTTTATATTAATATAATAATAGACCCAGCAAGTTAATATAATAATAGGAGCTTTTAGTAGGTACCTAATTATAGATAGCTATCAGGTTTAGCAAGTTCCGTAATTATTAAATTGATTTTTAGGAAGTCCAACTTGTGTCCCAGTGCACAAATAGCCCCTCCCTTCTTTCATTCATTCCTATCTAATGCAGCCTGCTACCAGTTACTTCAAAACATTCGCTATCTCGTCTGTGGTCTGCCTGCCCATACGGCGCCGACGTGGGCGGATTGTATTGAGCCCTGTCGCAGCTTGTCTAGGCCATGAGTTCAATGGACCGAAACTTTCTGGGAAGGCCCTTGTTCAGGACAGCCTTGAAATTGCTCCGAGAAAACGATGTTTTCTCACAAACGAATGCATAAAACTGTTGTTTTTTATAAATATTTTGATTTTGTTTAATAGATGAAAAAAAAAACAATCGTTCATTTAATATTGACAAAGAACATCGTACAGACTCATGCGTGAAATTTATAACACTCCTCGATTAGGCAGCTCGAAGCACCTGTTCCCCCACAGAACAAAAACACATTAGAAGTGTTATCACGCGCTATTTCTGTGAAAACTAGCGTCGCCTCATTTCAAGCATACTACTAACGCAACACAATTGAGTAGAAACTCCTTTGGCAAGGTTTACGAGGACTTCTCACTTTACACGTTATAATAGCACACGCCGACATTTTTCTCTCCCTCTCTCTCTTTTTTTCATGTAAATTTCACTTTTAAACATTGTTTCTTTGACGATCGCGGGACAAACTTTAGGTGATTCAAGTGAGCTGATCGTGCACATAGTCGGCGTGCCACGGCTCCTTGCCATTTCTAATGTCCTTGTTGTTCTGTGTGTACCCCTATAAAACCTCTGATGAAGTTTAGTATGGAGGTAGTTTAGTTTAGAGGTCCGGGGCAGGGCTTACCTTTCATTCAGGGAATTTCTAGTGTTCCCGAGGTATCGACATTAACGCGGGCGGAGCCGCGGTTAACAGCTAGTATTCAATAAATCGGTGAAAAAACAGTTAATTTTATAACACCTACTTAGCCTACTCATGTGAATAAAGCTAACTTACAACGTTGATGATATTTGATTTGAATGATGTTTTTTTTTTTAAATTGTTTCATAGCATGCAATCTTATTACTAGAAAACCGGCCAAGTGCAAGTCTGATTCGCGCACGAAGGGTTCCGTACCATTATCTATAAAAACGGCAAAAAATCATGTCTGTTGTATGGGAGCTCCTTAAATATTATTTTTATTGTTATTTAATTATTTATCTTTAAATTAAATATATAACTAAACATTCTGTTATTATTTCAAGCGTCTACCTGTAGCCGTTAAAAATATCGAGCAAAGGCGACCAAAAAATCACGTTTGCTGTATGCAGTTTTGTATGGGAGCCCCCATAAATATTTATATTATTGTTTTTCTTAGTATTCCTTGATAAGCGGCATTAAAAATACATCATCTGTGAAAAATATTCTAACTATCACGGTTCATGCCTGGTGACGGACGGACAGCGGAACCATATTAACAAGGTCCCGTTTTTACCCTTTTGGGTACAGAACCCTAAAAAGGTAATGTTTACATACTCCTGTGTGATAATTACCCGACTACGGTATACTATGGTGAAGCCTTAAGTAGGTTTTTGACATCTGGCGCATTGTACGGACGTGTCTTGTTTCTTCTAATCTAAACTACTCTGCAAAATTGGATATGACAAATCTTTAGATACGTACGTATTTATTGTATTTTTAAATTGATAAATACATATTTTTTGTAACATAATCTATACCCTATATTGCCTCTAGCCTCTTTGATACTAACGGGTGGCGCAAAAGTACTGGCACTAAAGAAAATACTTTTATTTTTTTTATATGACATTTTCTGTCATTCTGTTTTTGAAAATTGTGTAGTGAACAAATGTAAAATACACTGAAAATAAACATGGACCGTTTTACTCCCCAAGAACGTGGAATAATTGTGTCAATGTTCTTACGGAATAATTCATCAGTGATAAGAACACAACGTGAATTTCGTCGACGATTTCACCACCGTCCGGCACCGATTGCCCGATCTGACCAGTCCAGACTTCTTTCTTTGGGGTTTTTTGAAATCTCGGGTGTATGTGAACAAGCCACAGACTCTCGCAGCTCTAAAAGAAAACATTCGTCAAGAAATAACGAACATATCGCAGGAAGTGTTACGGCAAGTTATGCAAAATGTCATAAATAGGGCTCAAATGTGTATCAACTCTGGAGGTCACCATTTAAAAGACATCATCTTTAAATCCTAATGGTACGAAATTTAATGGCACAAATATACATTTAAAAAAACCTAAATCTAGTTTTCTAATTTAGAAAAAATGTTATAGCTGAACCAAATAGGGTCTTTACTTTTGCGCCACCCAACCCGACTACGGTATACTATGGTGAAGCCTTAAGTAGGTTTTTGACATCTGGCGCATTGTACGGACGTGTCTTGTTTCTTCTAATCTAAACTACTCTGCAAAATTGGATATGACAAATCTTTAGATACGTACGTATTTATTGTATTTTTAAATTGATAAATACATATTTTTTGTAACATAATCTATACCCTATATTGCCTCTAGCCTCTTTGATACTAACGGGTGGCGCAAAAGTACTGGCACTAAAGAAAATACTTTTATTTTTTTTATATGACATTTTCTGTCATTCTGTTTTTGAAAATTGTGTAGTGAACAAATGTAAAATACACTGAAAATAAACATGGACCGTTTTACTCCCCAAGAACGTGGAATAATTGTGTCAATGTTCTTACGGAATAATTCATCAGTGATAAGAACACAACGTGAATTTCGTCGACGATTTCACCACCGTCCGGCACCGATTGCCCGATCTGACCAGTCCAGACTTCTTTCTTTGGGGTTTTTTGAAATCTCGGGTGTATGTGAACAAGCCACAGACTCTCGCAGCTCTAAAAGAAAACATTCGTCAAGAAATAACGAACATATCGCAGGAAGTGTTACGGCAAGTTATGCAAAATGTCATAAATAGGACTCAAATGTGTATCAACTCTGGAGGTCACCATTTAAAAGACATCATCTTTAAATCCTAATGGTACGAAATTTAATGGCACAAATATACATTTAAAAAAACCTAAATCTAGTTTTCTAATTTAGAAAAAATGTTATAGCTGAACCAAATAGGGTCTTTACTTTTGCGCCACCCAGTACTATAGTTTATGTTTTTTTATTATCATTGCACACTCGATCGATAACATAACATGTTCAAAAATCATTAATAATATGTACATTACGTACATAATATATGTATATTATATACATTGTATGATACGGAAACAGAAAAAAGGAAAAAGAAAAGAAAGATAAAGAAATATGATCATACATAGCATAACCCATTAGGCGAGCAGGCGAACAATACTGTTGAAAAGCGTTTTTTTTGGCGTTTTCTTCGCTGCAGTTGTCGGTTCCGAAACGCTGTTCCGTAGCTTTTGAAAATTAAAAAAAAAAATGTTTCTCGGAGAAATAACAATATTTTGTAGTGTGATTTGACGTGAAAAAGCATTGGCCTATTTTTTTATTATCTATATAATAGCTAGGCCATCTATATAGTAAATGTTTTCCTTAGCTAGGCAGAATAGAAGCACGGTTTTAGTTTTTTTAACTGTATCTTGTTTTATTCTCTTATCTTTCTCGAAGTTCAAAAAAGCGTTCCGACTGGCTTCCACGAATAAAACAAAAAGCATTAGCGTTTGAAACCGGCGAGAGAGGAAATAAGCTAGCGGAAAAATCTGCTATACACAAGTCCTTAATTTCTACACTGCATTCGTTCATGCTTATTGTACAGTTGTCTATAGGGCTAGTTGCTGTGGTCAATGTACAGTGAGTTACAGATGAATCGTCACCTATATGTGTTACTAAATAATTACATAGGTGCATTATAAAATGGTGAAAGTAAGCTATTACACCGATTCAAGTGCCGAAGTTATTCAATTGTTTGGTAGCACGGAGTTTGGTAGTAATTTTGTGATGTTACAAAATCCAAGACAAGTAAAGACAAGTACAGTCCCGGGACATTCAAAAGTAGAATGAACTGGTATCTCTTTGATAGGCATGTAACATCCTCGTCTTCATCGTCACTTACCATCAGGTGAGATGGGAGACAAATGCTTAATCCAATATTTAGTAAAAAAGAATCCAAAATAAAAGAAACGGACCGTTTTTCGAAGTGCTGACAGGAGTAAAAAGTTGCCTTTACGGCGGTCTCAGGTCACATATCCATTTCAAGAGTTTGCGATCATTTCACGTGTCCTGATGCGAGTTTAACATTTTTTACCCATCCGAAAAAGTGCATAACGCCGCTAAAGAACTTTTCACTTCAATAATTCGTTGTCTGTCAAGCCATCATCATCCTCCTTACCTTATCCCATTATCTGGGGTCGGCACAGTATGTCTTTTCCTTCCACAACTCCCTGTTTCCTGTCATGCCAATATCCACTCCCACCGCCCTCATATCCTGCCTTACGCATTCCATCCATTCCTTCTTTGGTCTTCCCCTTCCCCGGTATCCACTAACCTCCATCTCTAGCGCTTTTCTTATAATATGATGATCTTCTCGCCTCATTACGTTGTCTGTCAAGCCAGTTTACCTTTAATTACTGCTGCTCCTACTGCTGCTGCTGCTGCTGCTCCGGAACGTGACGTATTTCGCGCATGCAGCCTGGTTTTCATCGATTTAAAAGTCGTTATCACGTCATAATGAGAAATTTAATTTATCTATACGTTGCTCTAATGTTGATTATTGAAATAGTTTATCAAAAATAATAATTAAGATTATGACATTATGTATAATTATTATTACCGTCTAACTTCACATTGAGAAGTTAGTCGTTTTCGTACTGAGTGCAGTGCTTGATGTTAAGCCTAGTGTACACTGGTGGTTGCAGTCAGTAGACGCGTGCGTAAAATATTTTTTGCTGAGCAGTGTACGTAATTTAATTTTCGTCGACGTTTTATGATATCCAAATTACAAACAGAGTACAGAAGCATATAAGTGTGTACAATATCTGTATATTGTTTTATTACCATTACCGAACATGGTCTGTACAGCCTCCGCGCCACATAGGTGAACCCGCTATTTTGGTCAAGTCGGAAAGTACTTATACTTCAGTTTTACTCTTATGGATTATGATCCAGGAGCCAAGAAGTTTTGGCGTCGGGCAGTCGGTCAGGCCTGCTGCAAAACCTGAGGACATGAATACGAGTGGTGTAAACTAACATTAAGTCAGTATAATTGGCCAGGAGAAATCGATTCCACAGCCTCTCCGTTAAGAGAGTAGCGGCAAGTAGTAAGTTGTTGTAAAAACACTGCAATCTATGCTATTCTATTTCTAGCCTATGCTGCCCCACTGCAGGGCAAAGGCCTCCCTTTCATCGTTCCATCGACTGCGGTCGAAGGCTAATGATGTCCTTCTGATAAGATAGATTTAGTCTTTCTGATAGCTCGTCTTTCCATCTTTTTTAGCTATGCGCGCGCTTGCGTTTTGGCCCACAACATCGTCAGGCATGCGGCAGATACATACGAACCACCCATTTCCGCTCATTATCATCATCATTTCGTGTAGGTGTCACGGTCAATCGACCATGCACACCCTGGTGTCAGAGTTCTTCAGCACTGCCAAGACTAGCGGCCTTTTGTCCAACGCCTATGATCTATGTTTTGGATCGCATTATTGTATTTCTAATGCGGTCAGAAAGTTTGACTTCCTATATACTACGATCGATGGCTGATAAACCCCGAGTCCGGGCTTCTGCTTATCAGTCAATGGCTAAGTCTGCACAATTTATTCTGTAGTCTCTTTATTTTGTATTCCGAGAGAAGCTTCGCTGAAATTGTGGTCT
>OX383925.1:36338902-36668902 GCA_947532085.1 Elegia similella | reverse complement strand
GATGATGTTGTGTACTAACTACTAAGACTATAACTGCTGATTAACGTTTCTATAAATCTTAATTAGCTCCCACTCATGAGTTTTGCCGTGCTTTATCATTTCTTTATACGAGTCTAATATTTTTCGATTATCTAGCTGACGGACTTATTGTAATGTTAATTGTGACCCAGGCAACTACCCTAATAGGTACCAAACTGTTGTTGTTATACCAACTCATAATAATTATGAAGAATATATATATAAAAAATGTGTGCTTGACATTTCCTTGAAGAGGCGACTAAGCCTGTCCGAATTGCAAAAAAAATGTCCAATCGACAGATTACTTTGGTATAAGAAAATCGAATGATTTTTCGAGTTCCAAGGATTGGCCCCAGAATATATCGATTGCATATTTGCACGTAGGTAATATATTTGAGACTCCTTCTTTAAAAGTAATGTAGTGCAAAGTAAAACACTAACGCGCGACGGGAGCGAATAACATCCTTTCCAAGTTTTGTCATTAGTATTATCAACAGCGGTATCCTGCCTTTTCGCAGAAAATAGTTTGGCCGATTATACAATACAACCAACGTTTCACTTATTTTTCACTTTGACAACAAACGATTATCAATTTTGTATGATAACGTTTCATTTGGTAAGATTATCGATAAGCTAATTATTATATTGACACAAAACGTTTGGGGCATTTTCTTACAAGTCTTTTACTAGGCCAAACAACTACCTATTAGATGAATAACGTCTCGTCAGTGTGCCTCAAAAAATGTTGCCTCGACAGTATTGTTAATTACATTATTTTACTAGCTGTTGCCCGCGGCTCCGCCCGCGTTAGTGTCGATCCCTCGGGAACAGTAGAATTTCCCGGAATCAAACATACCCTATGTCCTTCCCCGGGCCTCACACCTCCATACCAAATTTCACCCAAATCAGTTCAATGGTTGAAGCGTAAAAAAAACGACTTTCGCACTTATAATATTAGTATTAGTATGGAAGTATGGATATTATTTATACTTCTAAGTCCGGAAATGAGAATATTTCCATAAAACCTTTACCCTCCCATTTTACCCCTTTAGGAGTGAATTTTCTCCATTTCACCCACATATATCTTTAATTGTATTCGAGAACTTACATACCTATTTATTTTCATACTTCATAGTCCAGAAATGAGAAAATTTCCAATTTCCAAACAAACTTTACCCCCCTTCTGGGGGTTTTTTTTTCAGTTGACCTACATAGATCTTTTTCAATTGATATCGTGAATTTATTTACCTATTTTCATACTTCTAAGTCTAGAAATGAGTAAATTCCTATACTATCTTTACCCCGCTATTTTACCCCTTCAGGGGAAAATATCGTCCATTTTACCTACACAGATATTTAATTGTAACCTAGACCTTATATACTTATTTTCACACGTCTAAAAATGAAAATGAAAATGAATAATTTTTATTCAAAGTAGGATACATGTATCGCTTTTTGAACGTCATATGTTTCTGTTGTTTATTTTCTTTCTTTTATGTTTGTAAAATCGAAAAACTACTAGCGTTTCGGAATGACCACTGCTGAGAAGAATACGCCGAAAGAAACTCAGTCCAGTCTTGGTCTCTATGTGCCTGAAGGGCTCGAATATAACAATATATTTTACAAAAATTAAATTTAACTACATTAAAATATACATTTAAATTATTACCAAGCATTTTTATCGAATAAATAATCTTTTATACAATAATAAGCCCTTTTAAGTAAATGATTTTTTACAGCCGTTTTAAATTGAATTAATGGCAGACCTAATATTTCTGCGGGAATTCTGTTATAGAAGCGTACTCCAAGACCCAAAAAAGAATCCATAGTTTTCTGCAATCGCAATGCTGGTGTAAATAATTTATTTTTATTTCTAGTGTTTCTGCTATGTATATCACAGTTTTTTTTATATAAATGAATGTTATGGCGCACAAACATAATATTAGAAAAGATATACTGTGAAGGGAGTGTCAGAATATTAATATTTTTGAATAACTCTCTAAGAGATTCTCTGGCGCCTAATTTATATATTGATCTAATAGCGCGTTTCTGTAGAACAAATATGGTATTTACATCTGCAGCGTTTCCCCATAGTAATATTCCATACGACATAAGACTATGAAAGTAACTAAAATATACCAAACGCGCAGTATCAACATCAGTTAGTTGTCTTATCCTCCTAACCGCGTAAGCCGCAGAGCTAAGTTTCCCTGCCAATTTTTCAATATGGGCACCCCATTGAAGCCCAGCATCAACAGTTATTCCAAGAAAAGTTGCTTTGTCTACCAATCCTACTGTTTCATTATTGACGACTATACTTGTTGAAACTTTTGCAACATTTGGTAAGCAAAATTTAATACATTTAGTTTTACTAGCGTTCAACAAAAGATTGTTCGCAGTAAACCAGTCCAACACTTGAGCTAATGTACTATTAACCTCGTCAGAAGAGTCAGTATTCCTATCTACTCGGAAGATGAGAGATGTATCATCGGCAAATAGTACAGCCTTGCATGTGTTAATATAGTACGGTAAATCATTAATGTATATAAGGAACAGAAGAGGCCCTAGGATAGAGCCCTGAGGTTCACCCATCCTAATACATGATCCGGAAGATCGAACCCCATCTAAACTAACTTTTTGAATTCGGCTACTCAAGTACGATTTGATTAAGTCGAGAGATTTACCTTTGATTCCATAGTGTTTCAGCTTGGATATAAGGGTATTGTGATCTACGCAGTCAAATGCTTTAGAAAGATCACAAAAAGCACCAATAGCATTCTGTTTTCCCTCCCAAGCTTCATAGATATGTTTTAAAAGAGCTACACCCGCGTCAGTTGTTGACCGACCCTTAGTAAATCCATACAGTTTTTTTTATTATTTAAGCTTTTAAATGTATCAATGATTGTGAGCGGAGTCACATGTTGAAATATTAAATTATTTTTACATTCGGGTATACAACTTGTTAATAATTTTTTAGATTCATCTGTCGATGAACATAAGGAGGCAGTGGTGTTTATGGGAATGTTAGTGAAAAAGTCCTCAAAATATTGGGCAACGTCTGCCTTACTGCTGAGAACATTATTATTTATTTTTAATTCTACTTTATTGTCACGCTGTTTATTCTTACCAGTTTCTGTGTTAATAATTTTAAGTCCAGAAATGAGAAAATTTCCATACAAAGTTTATATATTTTATCCCTTAAGGGGGGAATTTTGCAAATTTCATCTACCTACACACATCTTTTTTAATTTTAATCGAGGACTTATATACCTACTTTCATACTTCTAAGTCCAGAAATGAGAAAATTCCATATAAATTTTACCCCTTTAGAAGTTAAATTTCTTAAAAATACTTTCTTAGCGCTCACTCACATCATTAAAAAACCCCTGTAATAAATTTCAAGTTTCTAGGCGCAGCAGTTTCGGCTAGTTTGCCGTTTGCCCGCGGCTACGCCGCCGCCGTTAGTGTCCATCCCTCAGGAACAGTAGAATTTCCCGGACAAAAGGTACCCTATGTCCTTTCCCGGGTCTCAAACTTTATCCAAATTGGTTTAATGGTTGAAGCGTGAAAAGAAAACAGACAGACAGACTGAGTTACTTTCGCATTTAAAATATTAGTATGGATAGGTATAATGCATGCTGATGATGAATTGACTTTGTATTTAAATTTTCTTGTGTCACTTATTATTTAATCACTTACTATTTAAGTGCTATACACGGTGAAATTTTGATCGTTTTGGACCCTTAAAGGGGTGACTCAGGTCATCAATATGAACAACTTTTTCTATGGGACCAATGCTGGGAACTCAAAAAAAAATTCGTCATTTCCATACAAAAGAGTCCCGCCGCCCGGCCAGTTTGTATGGGAGGTATTGTCGATTTTTTTTTTGAGTTCCCAGCATTGTTCCCATCGGAAAAGTTGTTCATTTTGATGGTCTGAGTCACCCCTTTAAGGGTCCAAAACGATAAAAATTCACCGTGTATATTTGCAGGCAAACTAATGCCTTGAGTTCTTTCAAAGGACGATAATTTTTTTTTTAATGAACCGATTTTGATGAAACAAACTTTAGATGTTTTGCTGAGTTAAAACAAAGCAATTGGTGAAAGTTTGAAGTAAATCGGTTCAGTATTTTTGGAGATAATCGTGATCATACATACAGACAGACAAAAAATTCAAAAAAAAATTTTTTGCTTTCTATTATTATTTTTACGTGTCCCTCTATCCATTTCAGTCAAAAATTCTAAATGTACAGAAAAAATATTTTTACTGTTTTATTATATGTATATAGATTAGGTTAGGTTGGGTTAGGACTGCGATCCACCAGAAAACGAATCGCCGTCAGAAACAAGCTTAACTTGGTAAAGAATAAATAACTAAATGAAAATTGACTCTTTGAAAGGTCATTATAAAAAGCAGACCAAACATACAACTGTGAGTGAGGTTGGCAAATAAAACAAAATTATTAGAAATCAAATTCTTCCAAACGTTAGTTGACAAGTGATAATAGGCCGTTTTTCAGCAAAAAGGCAGAGAACTTGGCAGAGAACCATCAACAGCAGCTTTGATTTAATTGCAGATGCAGTAGGTATCGATGTAACAGGACGCGGCGTGCGATCACAGACGTCAGATTCAGAGTATCCAGAACCAGAGTATCCAGAATATAGTCCCGGCACTGCGTTCCGGGACTATATTCTGGAATATCTCGCCTTAAATTATATTAGTACCTACTAATGTACAAAACGGAAACTCGCAGTGCCGTGACATGGCGTTCCCCACCCTACCCTCGTTCTTTGGGGCACTGATGGGATATTTCTGATTATCTCAAATTGACATGACCTGTAATGTCATATTATCAATTAAATATGATAAAAAAACACTTGCTACACTTTTTAACAAATTTTGACGTCACGGGCTCCCTCTTATGAACTTTGGCGCGCCTGATCTTTATCATTTATTTGACAAGAGAGAAAGAAAGAAAAAGTATAAAATAATGATCAATCTTTTTTGATGATCAAACTGACGTACAATTTTAATGTTATTATTTTGACCAAGGAAACTAGACTATTTTTATATTAATCGAAGCAATCTCTCGAGAGTCATTAAGTATTGCGAAGCATACAGAGCACAATAATTAACTACCTACTAGAAATGTGTTTTCGCCGCAACTCGCTTCGCTCGCTCGTTTAATTTACTAATACGCTGTGAGTGCTGTCATTGCAGCTGACCTCAGGCTCATCACAGCTTATCACAGGATATTGAGTAGGAGGGCTTTGATGTCAGAATGCAACGGATGCATTAAGCAATTGGCCTTTGAGTTCAGCAACCGTTTCCAATATGTCCAATATATTGGCTCTTCAAAGGGACTCCGTGTTTGTTCCCGTAGTCGGAAATGAAACTACTGTGCCACAGGTGACTTGACAATAAATATACCTACATACTCCAGCCGATGTTGCCGCTTTTGCATTGCTATACGAATGCAACTTTAAGAGAGATATGGTCAAGTTTGTTATGTTGCCACGAGCTTCTTTTTAGCTTTATTGCACTATACATTTCTTTACATTTGCAGATATCTAATTTTATTGTAACTATTTGGTATAAGAGGCGGTCTTATCGCTGAAGCAATCTGTTACAGTCAACCCTAAGGAGAAACAAAAAATAAATAAGTAACAATGTAAACTCTGTCCCTTTTTTTTCATTTAACTGTAGTATTTTATTTTTTAAGTTAAAAAGCATTATTAACTCTCCATTGTAAATGTTTGTCCATCTTGAGTCAAAAGACAAACTACAAAATAATTTCGTAGAACAATTGTTAACACCAAACTTATGAATATGTCACTGAATAAATAAATAATATCAGTAACAGGTGGTGCACTCTATGCTTAAATGTATAAAATATATTAATAATAGATATAAATATACAATTCATACATATATACACTAAACACAAAGTTGGAAGTTAACATACACTTATAAAAATAAAAGAGAAAGAATACTAAGGAAATTCATTATCACACATTTTTTGAAGTTGCATAATCAACTGTATTCTGTGTGCTTAACGTTTGAGTTTGCCGGATAGAAAGTGGCGGCTATCCAGACTGAGGCGGACAAGCGTACGGGGCATGAGTGGGAGTAAAAGTCAGTCGAGTGAACTGGGGTTTAGAGCATCTATTTATTTGCATTACGTAGTAATATACTGGGCGCTTAGAATAAAAATCGTTCTGGTTTTATTTTAGGATATGTATGATTAAATATAATGGAAGTGAGGAATAGAATATGCCAATCACGACGTAATCAGATAGGAAGCCACTTGAGTTAAATAGAAAACTGTGAAATATTACTGTAATTTTTCGCCTTGCATATTTACTAAATGTATAAATCGGAAATTAACGCGAACACGACTGGAGATCAAGTCGGTTGAAAAACGGTGTGTTCGCGTCCATTTCCGATTTTGCATTTTGCGAAACATTGTATTTTACGGATCAGGTTGTTAGATGTGAGACTTGTGTTTATAGTAGAGAATTAAAATCCTAAAATAATGACGTCAACTTCGAGATATGAGATGGCCGACGACACTTTTCATGAAAATTCGGTTGAAGCTCTACAAAGCTCAAATACGGCCGCATGTAAGGGGTTATTATTATCATCTCTGGGTTAGGGTTGATGGCATTTGAACGTAGTCAAAAAAATTAAAACATCAATGACGTCATTACATTGCAGTGTTCTCAAACGCCCGTTTACGCCGAAACGAAAAAATGTGACTTTAAGAGATTGTATTGTTATTGACTGTATGATAGGTAATATTTCAGATATGCTGATATATGTTACTACTAGCGGTGGCCCACTACTTCGCCCGAGGCAATTTCTGTTATTATCGTTTTCCCCCATTTTCAAAACATTTTTTATTGATGCTTTGCTCCTATTGGTCGCAGCGTGATGTTTTATAGCCTAAAGCCTTCCTCAATAAATGGACTATCCAACACAAAAATAATTTTACTATTTGAACCAGTAGTTCCTGAGATTAGTGCGTTCAAACAAACAAATAAAATAAATAAATAAATATAAATATATACGGACAAATCACACAGATTGAGCTAGCCCCAAAGTAAGTTCGAGACTTGTGTTATGGGATACTAACTCAACGATACTATATTTTATAACAAATACATATATAGATACACATCCAAGACCCAGGCCAATCTGAAAAATATCATTTTCCATCTAGACCTGGCCGGGGATCGAACCCGGTCACTCCGTGACGCAGGCTGGCGTGTTGACCGCTGCGCCACGGAGCTTGTCAAACAAACAATCAAACAAACTCTTCAGCATGATATTTGAAAGGGTATATTTTTACTTGTTCCTTTTAAATTACATTAAATCTGTTCAGTAGTTTGGTTAGAGTCAGTTTTGTGGAAAATTATTAACTATTAAAATAAATGTAGGTACGCTACATTATAATTTACTAAAAAGCCAACTCATAAAGGCTTGACTGGAAAACATTTTCAATTTGCGGAAAATGTTGAGAATTTATTTGCAATTAATATGCGGGAAGTGAATGAGGATGCTCGTAACAACTACAAAGGTTTGCCTTCGGACAAAGTAAATATCATAACTTAAATAAATGCCTTATTTTATTACATACTAGCTGTTGCTCGCGACTTCGTCCGCGGCAATTTCAAATTCAAATTTTCTTTATTTTCGGACAACTAGATCCATTACATTACAAATATGATTTAAGTAAAAGTAAAAATAACAATAGGTAGGTGACCATTAATAAATCATATATCTACGAGGCACTCCGTGCGGATGAGACCGTACCTCCAGACGACAATCTTGTCTTTCCGTCATCGTCCGGACGAAGTGTCTCAGTAGAGGTGCGTGTATATCCTCAGCTAACATTTTCATGATGCTGTTGTCACTCCCTCGCACCCTCCTTACCAAGGACGCTACTTTCTTTCGAAAGATGGCATGAAAACCGTCAGTTTGGGCCTGAGCAAACATTGCGGAGGCGCTACAGAAACGAGGACATCATCCTGAAAATGTTATTGTATTGGATGCGTAGTGTATCTAGCGACGTTTTGGCAAACTTAAACTATAGGCCGCCCGTGTACAGACCCTGACAATATGCCTTTATAGGGTAATTTTAACTTGGTCAGAACATCGGGCAAACCTACGGATCAGCATGTTGCCGCGGATCGCCAACGACCTACGCTCCCTCTCTATATTTGCGTCGTCCTTAAGGTCGTCGGTAAGTATATGTCCTAGGTATCGAAATTGAGACACATGTGTCAAATTGACTCCATTCAACATGGGGGAGATATGTTCAGGACACCTACCGGCGGCCTTAAAGACCATATATTCGCTTTTCTTAGTATTATACACGAGCCCATGCGACGTTGCATATGTCTCACATACCCCTAACAGCTCTGTGATCGACTTCACAGTCGGTCCCAGCAGCACCATGTCATCCGCGTAGCTAATGTTATTTACACTAACTCCCCCCACCCTGCATCCGACACGCTTGCTACTGAGCTCGACTATGAGCTCATTAACATACAGGTTGAAGAGTGTAGGAGACGAAACCCCCCCCTTGTCTCACTCCACATTCCAACCTGTACGCTTCAGAGACACTATTTGACCATTTTACAAAATTGGTCTAGTTTGCATACCAATATCAAATAAATTAACTATGTGATCCGGTATGCCCCTGTTCCTCATTTTACTCCAAAGCACATTGTATGAAACGAGGTCATAAGCCTTAGAAAGGTCCAGAAAACAGGCGTATACCGGTGTCCTACGGTCGGTGTAATACCGGACAGTGTGCTTGAGCGCCAATATCGCGTTTTCCGTAGATAGTCGCGGCCGAAACCCGAACTGAGCGTCATGCAGATTAAGATATTTTTGTAGGCAAGAATCAAGCAGACTTTCTGTTATTATGATTAATTAGTATAGATGAATAATTTTTTCCCGTTTTCAAAACATTTCTTATTGATGCTTCGCTTCTATTGGTCGCAGCGTGATGTTTTATAGCCTAAAGCATTCCTTAATAAATGGACTATCCAACACAAAAATAATTGTCCATTATGGTTTCTGATGTTTTCGCGATTGTTACACATTTAAATAAAATCACTTTAATACGGTATTATCGCGTATGTTACATTATTTTTACACCTAACGTTTCGAAAACTTTACAGTTTTCATGGTCGCAGGTAGTCTACCTGCGACCTGAGTATTTAATATGTTCCTGACAAAAAGGGCTTGACTGACAGACAGACGTACATCAACGTGATCCGATAAGGGTTCCGTGTTTTCCTTTTCAGGTACGGAGCCCTAAAAACGTGCATTTTATAAATTCCAAGCGAGTTAATAGGCAACATTTTGTTACGTTGCCTATAGCTAGTATGGACCAGTATCGCCTACCCTGTAGGTAAGGGCTAAAGACTGAATAAGAATGAATATATTAGGTTTTTTTTTTTATTACTTGAGCCTCATGAATCGCACGGGTGCAATGTAGATATAAAGAGGCAGTAAATTATACATAAACCTTCAAGAGGACTTGAATCACTATTGCTTAAAACTGCATTAAAATCCGTTGAGGAGTTAATAAGATGGAAGCAACTTCATTTTTATATTATATAGAGAAAGATAAAGATTTATTCGTTTTCGGCCGCAAAACTAGTAGTTCCAGTGATATCATATTTTTTTTAGTTCTGAGAAGAGGCCACGGAAATTTCAACAGCACGTTTATATAAACAAGGATGATGTCGCGGTCCAATTGACTCTAGTAGGTACTATGACTCATGTACGGAGCTTTTCATTGACACTGAGTCGGTGACTCGGTGAAAAGGTGGATTATCACTAGTGTGTGAAATGGAGATGCACAGGGAAACCACTAACCCCTTAATGGGTTCCCTATTTCGTTGGGAGGGGGGAGGGGCGGGATAAACTCGTCGTCGTCATCTGAGCGTTAACCTCAGCTCTGATGCGTCGAGCCGAGATAAACTATAACCTATTTTGACTGCATGCATCCTGTAATATCAGCAAAGTTTTAACAGCCGGCTACTTGCCAGTAGCCAAACTTTCTTGGAAGTGGCCAAAGCCGCAGACTAATACCTGAGCCCTGAGCCCCTCGTATAGCAGGCTGGTGTGTTAACCACACACAGAGAGGCCTTCACAACCAAATATACATATAAAAGGTCAATTTTAATTCAGCGCAAACTAGAAAATCGCGTTACGAGCGAAATGGAAATAAAATCAACCGCTATTTTAGACCTATTTTGATTTTAACATTTGGAACAATAGACGCAAAAACACTGCGCACAAAGAAACACTTTCTTGGCGTACAACTTTTTACCATTACCTACTACCTATGGCTACTAATTAACTGCTGTTTACAATCAAAACATGATTCTCAACATCATTTTCATAAAAAACATAATGATGATGATGAGATGATATGAATCTATCAAATAATACAAATTTCATAAAATACATTGGTGTCATAGTCAAAATAAAAACATAAAAATCAATAAGTCTCACTTATTAAAATTAATAAATTATAGGATATCACTAAAACCCTCTAAAACCAAAACAGAATGTTTGTCAAATACATATATATTTTTACATTCGAAAAGTCATTCCATATCACTATAGTAACATTTCCATGTAGTACCTATACCAAATTACTGTATAAAATTATCCATAGTTGTAGACCGGGGGCCGGTGGCTACCTCATAAGATACCCGAATGAGACTAGTATGTAGTGAAAGTAGGTGCTTTGGAGGTGGGGGCCAGGTAGGGTTGCCACTCCCTAACCTGGAAGAACCATAAAAAAAAAGGTGTCGAAAACGTCAATTATGGCCAAAAATTATCTCATCAGATACTCGAACGGGAGTTTGACGTAGTGAAAGATATCCTTATGGAGAGGTGAACCAGCTAAGGTTGCCTGCGGCAACCCTGGAAGAAGTCCAAGTTCAGCCACCCTGAAAGGGGCGATAAAATAGGTTGCCTGCGGCAACCCTGGAAGAACCCATGTTCAGGCACGTTTAAGACGTGGAATTTGAAAATTAAAGTACTAAAAAAAACTCGGAACCATACCCAAAAGCACTGCAGGATTACGATCGTAATATTATTTTTAACCGACTTTAGGTTTTCAATCCAATGTTCAAGATATTCTTCAAAACTTTTAACTGCATTGTAACAAATATTAATTGATGTTTCATATTACATTTGATTAAGTGTAAGTTCCATCAAAATCGGTTCAGTACTTCACGAGATATAGGCTAATACGTATAACTGTGCCATTTTTTTTTAATCTCATATGGAACATGAGTGAAACTAGTGCCCGATGTTAGTTCTGAGGGTCCGAACTGCGAATAAAATAGGTTGCCTGCGGCAACTCTGGAAGAACCCATGTTCAGGCACATTTAAGACGTGGAATTTGAAAATTAAAGTAATAAAAAAAATCTCGGAACCATATCCAAAAACACTGCAGGATTACGATCGTAATATTATTTTTAACCGACTTCAAAAAAAAATAAGTTTTCAATCCAATGTTCAATATATTCTCTAAAACTTTTAATTGCATTGTAACTAATATTAACTGATGTTTCATATAACATTTAATTTTGTGTAAGTTCCATCAAAATCGGTTCAGTAGTTTTCGAAATATAGGCTAATACGTATAACTGTGCAATTTTTTTTAATCTCTTATAGTACCATAAGTTCATCCCCGAACTTGGATTGTTCCATGTTACGGATTGGCAACCTATTTTGGAACTTACACTATATCAAATATAAAATGAAACATCAATTAATATTAGTTGCAATGCAATTAAAAGTTTTAGAGAATAAATTGAACATTGGATTGAAAACCTATTTTTTTGAAGTCGGTTAAAAATAGCATTACGATCGTAATCCTTCAGTGCTTTTGGATATGATTCCGAGTTTTTTTTTATTACTTTAATTTTCAAATTCCACGTCTTAAATGTGCTTGAACATGGGTTCTTCCAGCGTTGCCGCAGGCAACCTATTTTATTCGCAGTTCGGACCCTCAGAACTAACATCGGGCACTAGTTTCACTCATGTTCCATATGAGATTAAAAAAAAATGGCACAGTTATACGTATTAGCCTATATCTCGTGAAGTACTGAACCGATTTTGATGGAACTTACACTTAATCAAATGTAATATGAAACATCAATTAATATTTGTTACAATGCAGTTAAAAGTTTTGAAGAATATCTTGAACATTGGATTGAAAACCTAAAGTCGGTTAAAAATAATATTACGATCGTAATCCTGCAGTGCTTTTGGATATGGTTCCGAGTTTTTTTTTCGTACTTTAATTTTCAAATTCCATGTCTTAAACGTGCCTGAACATGGGTTCTTCCAGGGTTGCCGCAGGCAACCTATTTTATTCGCAGTGCCGACCCTCAGAACTAACATCGGGCACTAGTTTCATTGAGGTATCTTATGAGATAAAATACCATGAAAAATCGCCCCTTTCTTTTCTTTCGGCTGAACTTGGACTTCTTCCAGGGTTGCCGCAGGCAACCTTAGCTGGTTCACCTCTCCATAAGGATATCTTTCACTACGTCAAACTCTCGTTCGAGTATCTGATCAGATAATTTTTGGCCAAAATTGACGTTTCCGACACCTTTTTTTTTATGGTTCTTCCAGGTTAGGGAGTGGCAACCCTACCTGGCCCCCACCTCCAAAGCACCTACTTTCACTACATACTAGTCTCATTCGGGTATCTTATGAGGTAGGAAGTCCTACCACCGGCCGCCGGTCTATTGTTGTTGTTTGATTCTTACTGCCATCAATGATGACAGCCGGGACCAACGTGCCTTCCGAACAAGAGCCCGAGATATTTATGACAGTTGCAGTTTTTTGACAAAGATTTCGATCTCGCGTAAGTCATGCTCACTCAAATGTTTAAACTGGTGACGGCGGGCGTCGTGTGTCGGTTCGTTAAGTTCCCTCTAATATGGTAGATTATACGATAACTGATCCAAGCGTCAAGCAAGACTGGAGACTGGTCTTTTCGGCTTATTTGAGAGTACTGTGTTTTTTATCATTGCACACTCGAATTCACTCGATCGCTAATATGTTCCAAAAAATCATGTATAAAATATGGATTATAAACATTACTCAAAATGAAAAAAAAAAGGAAATAGTCATAAAATTAAAATCCCTTCAGGCGAGTAGGCGACCAAAACTATTGAAAAGAGTTTGGTTTTTCGGCGTTTATTCTGTGCAGTGATCGGTTCCGAAACGCTAGTAGTCTGTCTGTAGCTTTTGAACATAATTAATACTATAAATATTACTAAATTAGATCCTTTAAATTGTGATTTGATGTGAAAAAGTGCCTGCAAAGGCCTATTTTCTGAATAAACGTTTTGATTTTGATTTAGTCACCCATCACAGTGGGGACCGCGCCTGGAGTGGCTTAACATATGTAAGCGCTAGTTAGTATCAAATAGCAACATCAAAACAAACACCTTATCAAAATGTCCACTTACTCATATATTATATTACTAAAAGCGTTAGTCTCTCCTTTGTGACAGTCGCTAAAGATGCTTTAAATAAATAATGCATTCAAATAAACATGATTTTTTATTATCTGATGCATATTATATGCAAAAATCTCTTCTAATTATTCAAATCTGACGATATAATTTATTAATATTGTCTTACATTCTCGAATTTAAATGTGACTTTTATATGTTAACTACTAGGTATGTTTGTTTTGTCTATTCATACATACCTAGCTGATTAATTTAAAATTATATCAGTCTTAACGTAACGTAACTATAATCTTTCACATAAAAAAACCGATGTCAATCAAACTACTGAGCCGATTGTGATGAATTTTAAATGGGACTAACTTGAAAGACACAAAAAACATATTCCAACATTAATAAACATAAAAAAATACAACCGAATCGAATAACATCCTCCTTTTGTTTAAGTCGGTTGAAATAGATTAGTTTCCTGGGTAAAAATTATAATATCAAAACTAGTCCGTCACTTACATACTTTATTTTATTACGGAACAACAAACGGTTACAAAATTCATATACAAGAATAAAAGCGTATGTCAAAAAGTATACATACTTTTATTTACAGATTATTAAAAAATAAGGGTAGGTACTGATTAATAAACTAATGGGAGCGCAATTCGTATTCGGAAAGTATGTAGTGTAAATTTATTTTATACATGCAACACGCAAAAATATCAATGCCTCCAAATAGGTTGATATGACTCAACTCAACCATACCTCGTACAGGCGAACAGGTACCCGAGTTGGTTTTACAAGGTAATCTACAAGTTAGGTAGCCAGTGCAAATAGTGGTCGAGAGCGCGCTATACGGCGGACACTGGTTCTGGGGACATTCTATTTAAATCTTTTGTCAATTAAACAATAAATGATAAAGATAAAGCGCATCAAATTTCATGAATGACGTCAAAGTTTGCTAAAAAGTTTCACGAGCTGCGTATTTATAATTTTTCCGTATCCAAAAAGAACCCTGCCATATTAATTATGGCTCCGCTGTCTGTCTGTCCGCCCAGATATTAGCGTTTGCACTCGTTACCAATTCAAGATGTGACTTGCAGCAGGCGGAATGAGGAGCCAGTTGGCCCAGTGGACGTGAGATAATTAGCGCTTAGCAACCGCAGACGCGGTCCTATCTGTAATGCTTCGGAAAGCACGTTAAGTCGGTGATCGCGGCTGACATCTTTGATGGCAGTCGTTAGCTTCTCGATGTCAGATGCTTTTAGTCAGCATGAAAAAATCTGACACTACTTGGCCACTTACACACACGAAAACGGTTCTAAAATATGGACTTATATTATGGGGCACTTCTAAGGAGGTGAATAAAGCCTTTATAGCAAAAAAATCAATTAGAGCCATGTGTGGAGTGGCTTCTTCTTCTGGATTTAGACAAAAACAGATTAATAATATTGAAATTTCCTATTAATATATTACAAATTGACTTAAATTTCTTATCAATTGACATTGTTTTTTTATTACTGACATATACCTACCTAGTTATTATTGTTGAATTTGTTGAACAGCTGCCTCCGTGGTCCAGTGGTTAAGGCGTTTGTCTGTAGACCCGGGGGTCGTGGGTTCGATTCCCACGGGAAGCATACATTGTTTAGTTATTTCCAGTTTAGTGTTTAGTTAGGACATTGCAGGCTTGAATCACCTAATTGTCTGATAATAAAGATGATTCCGTGCTTCGGAAGGCTCGTGAAGCCGTTGGTCCCGTCTGCCATCATCTGTATCATGGTCTGTACCATGAACACGAAATAATGATTGTTAAATTATTCATGAAATATAGTATACATTTTGCATTAAATATTTACATGCACTAAATATGTACGGTATTATATTATTTAAGATCAATTGTACTCATATTTTTGGTGCAATAATGACTGATTATTGATAACAATAACCAGCAGGCGGCATTGTCCTTCGCATCTCGGTCATCGATTTTTCGACGAGCCCTGCGTCCTTTGCCGCAGATCGATTTTCCAGCTGCATACGCGCAGTGCATAGTTACATGTAGGTACATTGTTCGTCCCGTCAGACTGCGATGCGTTGACCGAATGAGAGATAGTTGCGTTTGATTCTAACCCCGGCCAAAAAGAGAGATGGGATGGTCATTTTTACAAGCTGCTGTCCTGGTGTTTGTGACTATCTGTAATCAAATAATTATCCTAACAAGTTAAATATGATACACTTTCCAACTAAGTTTCCGACGTCCTCATGAGTGTTTTTGTTATTTGCCTATAATGCAATGTACAGTCACGGACAGAGATACCCCGGCCCTCTACCTATGTCTTGAATTTTCTCTTAAAAATAAATAATATTAACATGAAAATTTATTAAAATCTTTCTGTACATTTTTCATGTATTATTAATTATAGTTTATGAGAAAATTCAATATATAAGTAGTGGTCCTGGTCAGGTATCTCTATCCCTGACTGTACCTATAACCAAAAAAGAATTATAAATTGTACAGTCCCTCAAGATGCTCGCCCCTGGGCATTGTGCCCAAAAGGCTAGCAGCATTGCCGAGTTGAATGGCAATGCTGATACGTTGAGCTAGCAGCTTCCAGCCCTTTGGCCACGGGATATCTCAATAAGATTTAGCCATAAAGCCAAATAGTTTATGCGCTGATGGACCCCACGCATAGATCTAAGGTTTCTACCCTATAAGGCTCAAATATGTAGTTACCTCCGATACCTACATATTTGCACCTTTTAATGGTTTCTGCTCCTGCTACAACTGTAGCGGCCCTTGACACACCAGCGGTCCCCATGTTTCTATGATATCAACGAACTCTGCACTCCGCTTCTGAAGCGGCACTTAGCTTAGCTAAAAGTAAATTACGACGATTTACAGTTGTGATATCAAATATGACAGTTAATAAATGTTCAAAGAGACCATTAATAAATAAACAGATTCTTGAACTGATCTGATGACTACAGTACATATTCAATTCATACTAACTATGCTGCATATCTGCCACCAATTTTTGCAGCAATAAGTAATTAGCTGACAATAAAAACATATCTCAATTTTTTTTTGATTTGATTTGATTATAACGTTCCCTATTTTTTGTTGTTATTTTTAGGGTTCCGTACCCAAATGGTAAAAAGATCCCTTATAGGATCACTCCGTTGTCCGTCCGCCTGCCTGTCATTTTTATCAAGAATACGTGTACATATCAAGTTGATATACACATTGAAACCTACGGTCCCTTGAAGCTGTGAGAAAATCGAACTTCTAGGTTAAAGAGATCAAAGGATATAGCCGATTATGTGTTGTTCATTTCGCCAATTTAATCAAACTCACATGGGAATCAAAACGTATAGGGTACGCAACTAAGCACAGTAGACCTAAAATTTTTAAAATTTGGCAAGAAGAAATGTCATAAAGCTTCGGAAATGCGGAGTAAAAACTAAAATAAAAAAACTTTTTGTACAGAATCCTTTGCATGTGAATTATACAGTTTTTTCCAATTGAGCTGAAATTGTATATACTTAGTGTAAGATATACATCTTACACTAGTATGTTACATTTAGAGATTTCGTTCGTACAACATCCGGTACAGAGCAAGCTGAAAATGTAATTTACCTAGGTATCCAACGTGTAGTTTTGTTTAGAGGCACCGGACCCCGATTGCCCGCTGACTCCCATTACCCCTTTCTCCCCTAAGCTCAATCCGGGGGGATGGGGACAAAACAATATTATGAACTCGTTATGCTAGTCTGTTAATGGAGTCGGAAAGTGATCATATGAAACTTCAAAGTTGTGTAGTGTCATAATGATTGTAAACTTGAGTGTCTGTTATGATGTTGACAGGCGCCCACTTAATCCTGTCGAACCCGCACTTCCTGCACGCGGACCCAATTTACATGAACGGCGTGATCGGGATGACACCCAACCTGGAGAACCACAAAATATATATCGACTTAGAACCAGTAAGTACACTTATAAAGCTCTTTTAATTTAATAGTACTTGGGCGACCGAGCTTCGCTCGGTTATTACTATTTTTTGTAATAAGGTGGTGTTTAGGTGTTAATCTATATTGCTACTAACCAAACAAATGTTGACTATACGCAAGCGGACTGTACGCTCCAAATAGGTCCTGTAGGCAACGAACTGGGGCAGCAATCTTGAAGGTGGTTGTCCTGTAAAACGCGCACTAATCCCGTAATCTTGATTTTATTGGCTTTCACTTTTCTTCCGAGGGGCTCTTGACTGATCGACGACAACGACCGAGCTTCGCTCGGTTATAACTATTTATTGTAATATGGTGGTGTTTAGGTGATAATCTATATTTATGAGAAATATATATTGTTATCTCAAACATTAAGTACATTTTTTAAACTTGATTCAAAACAATAAAAATTGAAAAAAAAATATAATCTTGAACTTACCTATAAAAAACAAAAGTAAGTCACCGAGCGGGATTCCAACCCGTAAAACTCAATAAAGGTATAAAATAACTTAGAAGGTTCTTACAAAGTGTATTCAGCAGAAATTTTGTTCATGCTTCAGAATTCTAAACAAATGCCCGAGTTTATGAAGTAGAAAAGTAGCCTAAATTAATAATTAAATGATTGATCAAAATGCATAATCCCAATAAATATCTATATCTAGGCGATGCGATGGATAAATCAAATCAGATCAACAGTCCATCAGACCGGACTTATTACTTCAGTTTTGCCCATTTGCTTCAGCATTTAAATATGGAAATATATAGGGGTAGACATATCCCAAATTGAGCTACCGTCTCAGTAAGTTGTGAACTTGTGTCGTAGGATACTAACTTAACGATACTATATTTTATAATAGAATAGATAAACATCCAAGACCCAGGTCAATCTGAAAAATATAATTTTCCATCATGACCTGACCGGAGATCGAACCCTGGCACCCTCGTGTCACAGGCTGGCGTGTTAACCACTGCGCCACGGAGCTCGCCATTGCATTAAGTAACCAATCAACCTCGTCAAAAAGATCGTTCTAGATGCTGTTTCATTTAGACCTTCATTTAAGTTACGTTAGTTACTTAAGTAAGCCTTCCTAAAGGTGAGTAATTGTTTATTGAATACTAATCTGTTTCGAGATAGTTCCAGCAACCCCTTAGCGATTCTGTTCCGCTCGTGCACGTCGATAGATAATTGCAATTTAAACCTGGCAGGCGTTTAGTTACATTAGAAATCTAATTCAATCTTATCCGACCTCGGATAACTTTGTAATTAAACTTCATGACGAATAAACGTTTACATGCAACTGTTATTGCGTTTAATTAAACGTAACGAACATGGTACGTACCTACAGCTAAAGAGCTGTAAACTGTATTTGTGGCAAGATTGGCATCATCATCATCATCATCAGGTCCTTTTTTAGTCTCCACTACAGAAGCACGACCCTCTCTGTACTACTAGGGCCATACTTGGCTAGAGCAGCCAGAGGACTTGGCCTACACTCTCCACGCTGGCCAGACGATTGGCATGTGTTGACTTAAAATGAAAATCCAACGTTCATGCCCACACGAATGCCTTTAAGTGGCAGGGTAGATGGTTTGATGTGGTCCCACCAGTTTTGTCTCAACCGACACATAGGTCCGCTGGTCCTTTAAAAACAGGTGGAAAACGACTTAATGATAAGGGTGCCTTTTACCTTTTGAGCTTCGAAACCCTAAAAACTGAAAAAACAAAATGTACTAGGTGCTTCTCTATCCACGCAGATCGATAAAAGCCAATCGAGGGAATGGTTGAAAATAAGGAATCTAGGCGATGCGCCCAGCAGCTGATCACTATTTTGATTCCGTTTACCTGCACGCCCTGGAGGGCTACTTTTGACATTGCGCACCAAAACACTGTATCAATAAGGGTTATATTTGTGATATTTTTTCAATCAAGCCGACAATTCGGGGTCATCTTTTGGATATCCACTGTAAATCACTTCTGCTGTAAAAGTCTTAATATACCTACTGTTAAATTTAAGACAAACAAATTGTAGTAGATTCATTGCGGCAATTTATACACACAATATCTAAACATAGGTTAACCTTAATAGTGCTGGATCTACCATATAACAGGAGTAGCACATGCTACGGGCCCCGCACTTCTGGGGTCCCCGCGCTATACAACGTGATTTTGAACCCCCTAGCTGAATATTAAAATCTGCTTTTTTCGTTTTTTACCTTTTTTTCTTGCAATTCTGTATTCTATTAGGGATTCTGATTCCCAGATTTCAATATAGCTAGGGGGTTCAAAATCACGTTGTATATCCATTAATATTGAAAATGCAAAAGTTACTCAGTCTTTTACTTGCTCACGCTTCAACCAATGAACTGAACCGATTAAGATGAAATTAAATTGGTACCGATGGAGATATTTTGATACCCGAAAAAGGGTATGCTCCTTACTTGCATATTAGACCAATGTTATTTCTGTATTTGCAAAAGTTTTATATGAAGCGTGTAAATTTACCACGGAAATGTCATGCTATTGATTTAGCCTGTCAAACTGAACAACTTTTTAATCCCTTTAAATTCGTGGGCCCCACTAATTCACATTAGCTAAGGACCTCGTACTAGCTTAATCTGGGAATGCACCTCAATCAATTTAAAGCTCACACACAGGGTCAGTGACTGACTCCAAATTCGAAACAAGTCAGCGCAACGCTGACCCGAAACAATCCCAATGTAAATTAATTTGACTCAGAAAAGCAGCGTGAAGTTAGCGCTGACTTGTAAATGCGCATACTGACTTGTGCACTGTGTAAATCTGCCTTTAGTTCGCAGCAAGTCCGCAGTCTCGGAATGTTTGGAAACCGTGACAGACATCCAGCGGCCGACGTGTCAACAGGTAGGTTCCCGCGCTATGATTGGCGCGAGTTCGACACTTCTGGTTTTCATTGGATAATTTGGTCAACTTTTAAGCCCCTATTGTTTGAAAAGAATAATAATGGTGTTATAGATATACTATAGCTTTATGGTTATAGTTCTTTTGATGTTTCCCTATGGATTTTTTTAACCCACCGATTATTTTACAGAATACCGGCGTAGTGTTGAGGGGCGCCAAGCGGGCTCAGTTCAACGTGTTCATGCGGCCCCTGCAAGGCATACCGACCACGCAGAACCTGCGGACCACCCTCACGCCAATCTTCTGGATTGAAGAGGTACGTCTTTATCTAGTAAATATCTTTCTTTAGTATTGTTTAAAATGACAAGACATTTTGACTAGGCATGTTGCGGATGCGTTTCTGTAACTTTTTTAACGAAACATGTTGTCGAAACGGCAGTAAGTATATAATTAAAATCATGAACTAGTCTACTAGTACATGTATAATAATAGCAAGCTTAAACTAAAACGCATAGGATAAAAAGCTACAACCACCTTTTAAACAGAAAACCGTTATATCTTATAATTAAGTACCTAAGTACAGGATGGCCAAATAACAGGTATACACTTTAGATACAGACCAAATAAAAGAATTGAAACTAACCGACATTCTAGAACGAACTGAAATCATTTGACTAAGTAATGTTATTATAATATTAAGGATTAATTAAATGATAATTATATAGGGCCGGTAAATAAACATGGAAAATAATGTCAGACAAATGCGTTTCTAGCAGCATCGCAGATGTGAACCCTTTTTCATCGTGTTTTTATAATTTCATTTCATTTTCCTACGTTATCTCAGTGACTGACTCGAATATTTTTTTATCACAGACACGTCCCTTTAGATAGCCCCACAGAAAAAAGTCAGAAGCTGTTAAATCAGGCGATCTTGGGGGCCAATCAATACTTGGGTAAGGCCCTTGTCCAGCAGTGGACTTTTTATGGCTGTAATGATGAAATAAATCTCGGTTTCGGATTCGGCCGAAACTGAGTCCTTAATCGAAGGGTCGATTTTGCTCTCAACTCAGCAGAATAATTCCTGTTTCGGCCGGCTCCTAGTCCTAGTTGTTGTAAGTATCTACTTATATGTGTATCCAGGTCAAGATGGAAAATTATCTTTTTCAGATTGGCCTGGGTCTTGGATGTTTATCTATATAAGCCTCGAACTTACTTTGGGGCTAGCTCAATCTGTGTGATTTATCCGTATAGGTATATTTATTTATTTATTTAATTTATTATATACCTCAGCTGATTTTATGCACCAAAAGTATTCTTTTTTCTACTTACGCACTTTTGCTAATGGTAACACGTCATGTCATGTTATACACGCTTATTAAGGTAAAAAAATCACAAGTGCTTTTATTTGGTTCAACCTCGAAGGTTCAATAAATACCTAAATTGTTTACATGTAAATGTAAATAAAAATATAACCTATAACAAAGACAATATTACACCTACAGGAAAAGTACAAAAATTATTGTAGGCAAGTTCAAGGGCTGCATGTAGGTACATACTTTTCTATTCGTCGGTCGACGATCGACATTACGCAATGTGCCGATTACATTTATGTATGTGGCAGCTTGACGCACGTCGCAGATTATACATATAGGTACCTATCCCTATTGTAATATTCACACCAAGATACCTAATGCACTAAACATTATCGATTTCTTTATGACCAACCAAAACCATGACCTGCAGATCAATGACCGGTCATGGTTTTAGATTGGGAATGCTCGTTGATTATTGACGAGTAGGCGAATAATTACGTGTCAAAAGCTCACTTAGGTAGGTACATTCTTTGTTTGTGATGGAAAATAGGTACTGTAAAGGGATAGTTTCTAAATGGGTACTACTGACTACACTCGTTATTGTGCAAATTGCAGTCCATTTTTCAAATATAGTTACTTACATTTTATTTTACTTACAATTTAAATTAAACCATTGTCCTTTATGGTTATTATATTTTTATACTCATATTTTTTATTTTGGGCCTTCTTTTGGAGAAGAGAACTGTACCTGATATCATTTAGCGCATTTGTCTCTCCATTAGTTAAAGTTAAATGTTAATATGTGTGTATGCTGAATGTAAAGTTACCTACTTATTAGAAACTATTTAAACGTAGAGGCACACAGTCAATTAAGTACCTAAGTACTTAATTTCTTCCCTTTTGTACCATATATTTAAACAGATGAATTATCCACAGAGCATAGTGCTACCAGACGAATACGTTGAACAAATATCGACAATACTCCTGTCGACGCTCAACCTTCTCCAAATCTTGATCCCCGTGGCTGTGGCCGTGTGCTGCGTTGTGTTCGTGGCTGGCGTCGTGCTGCTTGCGAGGAACAGGCTCAGGAAAGACGAGGGTCTTCTTACTACACAACCTTCTACGACGGAACTACCTACCTCACAATCTGAAATTGACAGATCAGGAAAATAAATATTTTTAAAAATAAATATTATACCTATATATGGCTTTTTCATACCTACCTTCCCCGCGCTACTTTCGGATCCCTAGGCCTTTTAATTGCTGAATCTTATAATTTCATATCACTTAAGCCTAAATGCTTTTCTTATGCTATGCTTATATGAAAAAGGATAAGCCCTCGTAATGTTGTTTGTTACATTTGCCACATAGATTTGGTATGGATGTGAGGCTTGGAAAAATAGACAAACCGTATTACGATAAAATACATTTGTGGACATATAGACGCATACTGTCCATTAGTTAAACAGCATGCTATATGTCTATATAGGTACACAATAATCCTTTAGCTCATCAATCGCGAGAAATCGCTGACAAAATTGATTATCTATTGTTATGTTGCCCGATCGGGACGCTTGGCGGATTACAGAAATTGTCGACTTTATAATTCCATAAGTTCATCAACAGATTTTCCAGACATGTTTTGTACTTCACTCTTGGCGTTTATAAAGAAACTAGCTTTCGCCTGCGACTCCGCCTGCGTCAATGTCGATTCCTCGGGAATAGTACTTTTTCCCGGGATAAAAGGTAGCCTATGTCCTTCTCCGTACTCCAGAGAACTTGTATGCAAAATTTCATGATGATCGGTTCAGTAGGTAGTTACAGCGTGAAAGCGTAACTTATATTAGACTTTGATGTATTAAATCCATTGCAGTGGAGTCGAGACAAAATCCAAGTAGCAATTATGAATACATGAATGTTAGGTACTTATATCGTCTTTAGGGTTCCGTACCCAAAGGGTAAAAACGGAACCCTATTAATATCGCTCCGCTGTCCGTCTGTCTGTCTGTCTGTCCGTCTGTCACCAAGGCTGTACCTCAAGAACCGTGATAGTTACTGTTGAAATTTTCACAGATAATGTGTTTCTGTTGCCACAATAACAACAAATAAAAAAAAAAATGTAAAATAAATATTTAAGGGGGCTCCCATAAAATAAACGTGATATTTTGCTTGTTTTTGCTCGATATTGATAACGGCAACAGGTAGACGCTTGAAATATTCGCAGAATATTTAGTTATATATTCTCTTTAAAAAGAAATAATTAAATAAAATTTAAATTAACACTAAGAAAGTAGTGGTCATATATCTAGAACACATTTTACAAAACTTTGCACTCGTAAGAGGGTTGAGTGTTCCAAATTAACCTTTGTAAAACCCAAATAAAACGTTTAAATCAATTGAGTAATTGTAAAAGTTATTCCGGATTCATTACAATTATTCCACATAAAAATATTAAGCATAAATCTAGGTAGTATATTTTGAGATATCGGTTTTTCAGGTTGGCAGATTGAGTGTTCTAGTTCAGTGACCACTACTTGACTAATACATCTCACAATGTTATTTCTACTCCATTAAGTTTTCACATTTTTTCCTAAATTAGTATATCCTTGATTTTGTAAACATAATGAACTATTAAAAAGGATCACTCACACCACACGCTCATATTTTTCAGGCAGGTTCATAAGGTATGCGTAGCCCCAGCGGAATATTACGCCTTAGAGAAATTAGAGTACAACAGATAATTAGTTTATAGTAAGCTGCAAGTTGTTTAATAATATACCTAGCGGTATTTGTACAAGTCGCATTTTCGAAGTTATTCGACAAAAACTGATTCCGCTGCGGTAACGATACCGCAATGGCATGTTTTCAAGATGGGAATTAACCCTGGAACCAAGTACATGAAAATATAGCTTATGAGTTGAAAATGTTTATGAATAGCGGCCTTTGTTCATCCTACAGTTTTTGAAATATTCAAGATACCGCTACGGCTAAGTTTCGGGATTTTCGATTTCTCAAAATATCCAGATTTGTACACTTTAAAAGGACACCTTACCTATAGGAATATGTAGGTGGTTATGTAGCTGTATTTATTCGTCTGTAAAAGTACTAGTTTATGAGAAATTCGATATATTCTGATTATTAAAATCTATTAATTACATCGATATTTTCGGATGAATTTAAATACTTATATTTGAACAAATTGTGATCAAATTAAAGTGCTACTGGTGTGTTTTTCAAAATTCTGCGGCTTAGTTTTTGGGAAAATCGCAAATCTTCCAATTTTTTGGGAATCATGAATATTTCAAAAACTATAGGATGAACAAATGCCGCTATTTATAAACAATTACAACTGATCAAAAGCTATCTATCCATTTACTTGGTTCCAGAGTAAACTCCCATTTTGAAAAACATGCCGCTGCTGGGGTAACGTTATCGCAGCGGAATCAGTTTTGGTATAATAACTTCGAAGAAGCTTGCACAAATGCCACTATAGGTATTTAAGAATTTGCAACTTACTATGTTCTAATTATCTGTACTCTACGAATATCTAATAATGTTGCGCCTTAGAGAAATTAGAGTATACCTAAATTCTAATTTCTCTAAGGCGCAACATTCCGCTAGGGTTACGCATACTTTATAAATCATCATCATCATTTCGAGTAGGTGTCACGGTCAATCGACCATGTACACCCTGTTGTCGGAGTTCTTCAGAAGCGCCTCTTGGCCTCTGACATGGTTCCTTTAACGACTACCAGATGACAGCCGGGACCCACGACCCGGTCTGCATTCAAACGCCTTAACTACCACTGGACCACGGAGGCACTTTATAAGTATGTTTTGATTTTTTTTCCGTAAGCTGTTATGCGTCAGAGTCTGGGGTCCGCTATTATAAGATTTGGCAAAAGGTTTTACGACCAGCTGCCTGCCTGACGCCAACCTTCCTAGCCTTTCTCCCATACTGGTCTGGGAAGAAAAAACGTAGAATATGACAGCTGCTTCTCGGCCCGCGCAGATCGTCAAAGCCGATCAAGAGAACTGGGGAATCATGTCAATACGGCTAACAAACCCACTTGTCCCATGATTATTTTGATTCCTTTTTTCACCTACACGCTAGCAAGTATTCCCACCGGAAGCATACTTTGATTAGTTGTTTCCAGTTTGGTTAGGACATTGCAGGCTTGAAACACCTGATTGTCCGATAGTAAAGATGATTCCGTGCTTCGGAAGGCACGTTAAGCCGGTGGTCCCGGCTGCCATCTGGTAGTCGTTAAAGGAACCACGTCAGAGGCCGAGAGGCGGTTCCGAAGAACTCTGACACCAGGGTGTGCATGGTCTATTGACCGTGACACCTACTCAAAATGATGATGATGACCTACACGCTTTGCTAAACTTTAAAGACCTGGTCTCTGTCTACCCTGCCAGGTAATAAGCGTGAATACTTGTTTATTTTTTCTGATACTGTTCGGTAAAATTCGCCGCGCGAATGCAGATATTTTATATACACTACCTACATGGTTGAATAAAATTGTATCGCGGCGGAGCGCGGCGACGGGCGCCTATGCCTGCTAAGCCAGTGGTCAGCCCCAGTTCTCAGAATTTCTTTTGACGCGCGGACGTGTCACGTTGAGCTGGCTCGCGACGCCATTACGGTCCTTTGTATGTGAATTGATTATAGTTTGTTAAATGCCCCGTTTGGGTTGATCTATTGTTTGTAAGGCATGGTGCCATAAATTAAGTACGATATATACGTAAAAGCAGTGTAATTGTCGGATATTTGAAAACCGCGTGTGCGCATAACCTTGATGAGGACCCGTCGGGAACGGAAGTTATTTTGTACTGAAATTAAAATAAATTAGTGTTTGGGAGTCATTTAAAACTAATCCATTTGTGAATTGTTATAAAAGACGTGGCATGGGGTTACGTCATAGCCCCCAAGTTTGTTGATCTGGTTGAGTGAAATAGTGAAAATATCATAGTGTTTGTGGAGTGATAACTATGGTCATATTCGTTTTGGGGCGACAGAATATGAGCTCAGGGGGGTTGATTAGGGACCCAATTTGTTCACTCCTGCCTTGGGGCCCATGCACGGGCCAAGGCGAACCCCATCGCGAGGAAGGCTTCGGGATCCTGCCGAACGAGGTCGTTCGAAGAAAATATAAACTGTAAGTGATATTAATTACTTTGTGCACGGTTGCAATTGAAATTATTTAGTTTAATATATTTTAGGTTAGGTTATAATTAGGTTAGTAGGTTCCCTAGACCTTATCTAGGGTGGTAGCAGAGCTGCATTAGTTTGTTTTGTATGTATGTTTGTTTGTCCCCTTGCCGGGGTAACCGTGTGTCGGGCTGACCTCCACACAGGGTAACGTAGTTTTTAAGTAACAGATACGATAGAAAATGTCATCATCATCATCAGGTCTTTTAGTCTTCACTGCAGGAGCATGACCCTCTCTGTACTACCGGATATACCATACTTGGCCAGAGCAGACAGAGGATTTGGTCTACACTCTCCTCGCTGGCCAGACGGGTTGTAGAGGTCTCATTGATGTTTATGAGCTTTGTTTAACTTGTATTTCCTAAGTCGCCCCTTACGACATCCATGGGAAGACTTGGAGTGGACCTATTCTACTCTGCCGGAAATCACACGGCTAAGAGTGCTAGCACGGCTAGAAAATGTGTCCTTCTATAATATATGTCTAACAAAAGTTAAGGCCAGTGTTCTCAGCCACACCACTAGCCGTCCGTGCGCCCGTGTGCAACACTGATTGCTGCAATCCCTCTAGAGGAGCTACCGCCCCTACTTCTCGCTGGTTGCTACTGGAGAAGCCGCTCATGTACGATGCATACTCTGCCCCAGGGCTTGTTACCGGTACCAAATTCCCATTATAAGTACCGGTAAGTACCGGTATTACTATTCTGTTAAAATTTTAACGGTAATATGAGGTACCGGTAATCTAGTATTTAACGGTAATAATATTGTTAACAGTTAACGGTAATTTTACCGCTACTTGTTACCGGTACCAAATTCACATTATAAGTACCGGTAAGTACCGGTACCTCTATTCTGTCAAATTTTAACGGTATTAAAATTGCGTTAATTTTACCGGTACCTACGCATTGTTGCCGTCTACCGCATGGGACTCGCTCGACTGTAAAAGTGCCGCCCTATTGTGGGCCCCCGCCTCACGCCGCACATGCACAACACGGCAACGACATACATTAACGAAATGATAATTCCCAATACGAGTACCGGTACTAAGTACCGGTACTGTTTACCGGTATTTGGTACAGGTACTTCTTTCAATTACCGGTACCGTTGTGTTATAGAGGTACCGGTACTTGATTTTTACCGTTACCAAATGTACCGGTACCAAACCAATTACCGGTACTGTCGTTTCATAGAGGTACCGGTAATGGATTTTTACCGGTATTCCAACCCCTGCTCTGCCCACTGTGTCCTGCTAAGATAACAAGCGGCCAGCATGGAAAAGGGCAATGGAAGCTATGACGAGATATGTTTAATTACGTTAAAATATGTCTTTATAGTTTGTTTATTGAAATTACCCTTTTTTCCCTTTCGAATGTGTGACACGAATATGTGTAACACTCTTACTAAACAAGAAAAGAGTTCTCGATGGGTAACACATTTCAACTGACTTTAGAAACAGTGTTACTAAACCGCATTTTGTACTCCCATTGGGAACAGTAATAAAAAAAATATGTATGTATAACAGAAAAGAAAGATACTCAGTTTAAGTATCCCTATTTTGATAAATATACCTATATAGGAGATTAGTCAGTCCATAATACTAAACAACATTCAGTAAGAAACATAACATGGTAAAAAAGTCAGTTGCAATATTAGCACTGTTACTGTTACACATATCGATGTGTAGCAGTGTTAATATTGCAACTGAATATGATGTAGGGGATAATTGGTCAAGCGAGAAAATTTTGTCGACTGGTCAAGCGTTTTTTAACCGCTCCTTAAATGGTTTATTCGTCAAGCGGTGCAAAATGGTTATCAAGCCCTCGTTGGCACGTCTTGGTGTCGACGAGTACAAAAATTACATTTCAGTAGCAGCGTTTTGTCATCTCCTAGCTAGACGAGAAATACACTCTCCCTGACGGAGAATAGATGTTTGAGAACAGCATTTATTTTTACAACCAACCTCTAAAATCGGGAGGTTCTCAATGCGACTATTATTTTTTGTATGTTTGTTCCGCCAGTACTTCGTCATATATAAACTGATTTAATAAAAAAAATATTTGTAAGGATATAGGTATTTCCGAATTGGCCCGATGTAAATTTCATCACAATCGGTTCAGTAGTTTAATTTGAAAAAATATAATCTTTCCGATGAAAACTTCGGAGTTTTCATCGGAAAGATTATATTTTTTTCTTACTACCACACCTAGTCCGATGGGTCTCCACGTTGCTCGAATAAATCAACATTTACCTATCATCAAGGCTTATCCTACTTTAGGTGTAAGTACCTCCTTAATTTACTAAAGGGTCAGATTGGATGTACAAATGATAATTTCTCAAAGTTCAAAGTTTATTTATTTAGTACTTATTTATGTATCTTGTTGTTTCTTATAACTATTTTTCACATTTAAGACTTTTCCTATACATCCATTTTGATAACTCTACTTCCACTTGAGACTAATTCCTACGGCAAATAAGGCATACCTATGTACTGGCTGTGTATTTATGTACAATTAGGTATGCCTAACGTACCAGATATATAAAGTACTTAATATAAAATAATTAAAAACTCAATGATTATCTAACATCTATTATCGATGGTTTTCAACGATTTCGAATATTTCATTATTTACAAGAACTATAATTTTATTATAATTAGCAATCTTAGTACTAACATGATAAAAAAGGAGACGTTTTTACGATATACGAACACAAAATATAAATAAAACGTAATAAAAGGACACAAGTACCTACTGAGCACAAATTAAAATGTAAAAGTTCGAAACACATTCCTCTGGTCCCACTATAGAGGTAAATATCCTGAAGAATAAGCTTCAAGCAAGGCCTACAAATTAATGACAAAGAAGCAAAAATACTTAACTACTATTACTAAAATGTATGTCCTATGAAAATGGAATCACCGATTGATAGTGCCTCTGCTACAAAGTCGCAAGTTTCTGTATGCGATTTTAATGAGCTCTTTTTTGTCTGTTTGTGATCGCGCTGGAGACTGTGATTGTACCGGACGGCCAGCAACTTCATGCGTTGCATCTGCACATAGATTTAAATACAGATAGATCGTCTGATGTCCGGTTTATTTATCAGTCACATGTAATGGAAAATGCGGCGCCTAGGTATTTTCATCTTATTTACACATTTGTATCTGCATTCAGCTATTTTCAGCTCTCGATCATGTCATGTAATATATATACAATATTGTATCATCTTCTTTGAATAATACAACTCTGCATTCAGCTTCTTTCACCTCTAGATAGTATTATGAGGCATTGATATAATAACTAAATGTAGCTAATCTATTTACAAGGATCTACTGATGACTCTATTCGCTGATCACTGTTCAGATCAGCTATGACAGTTGGAACTTAAATTATGCTGTAAAAAAGACCCCAAATACAAATTGACCGACCAGGAAGTCGAATTTCTATTAGAGGCCAGATTGTTTTTTAAGCCAAATATATGTTCTTAAAGAGAACAGATCCTTCGAGTATTGCAATTCATCCTTAGTACATCCTTAGTTCCATGTGTGCGCGTATGCGCTGGCTGATACTTACATCTAAAATTGAAAGTTCTGTATGATTTCTGTATAGTTTTTTTGCAAATCTATAAGTTGTGTATAACTTAAGTGTTCAAAAGAAATTTAAGTTCAACTGTGTGCTTCGTACATATTGTAGAATAGGCATGTTTCCTAAAAAATTATATTAAAAATAATAAGACCGTCTTATAGATGATCGAAAACTATTAGATACGTATTTTTGTTTTATCAATCAAACAAAAATTGATAAAAATATAGCCCGTTAAAGTTCCGCGTGACATCACTATCAAAAATACGTATAATAATATTTTTCGGTAATCTATAACACGGATTTATTATGGTATATTTTTTAGGAAACATGCCTATTGCCTTATATTGTGTATAGTAATGAGGGTAACTGAAATAATAAAAAAAAAACAATAATTTTCTAATATGTATTTCTGGCTATTTACGCCGTTCGCATACTATATTATTTAGAACAACTATACAATAATTAAGATTTACTATCTTAGTACTAAAATCTTTGAAAAAGACAATGTCGCATTGTTACATAATGACAGGTAAGACATAATAAAATAAAAAAAAAAACAACATTGAGCTTTATTCAATAATTATAAACTCGATTTATCCATGCATACACAAATATTATACACAAGCAAAGGATCACTTGTGCTAGTCGCCAAATAAAAATTATTATTATAAGTCTTGTTTTTTATTTATATGTAATTGGAAAAGTTCCGGGGCTGACAACAGGTTTTAGTCTTTCCTATAATGGACTAGAAAAAATAACTATGCATTGAGATTTCATACCATGTTACAAACGACTACTCAAAAAAATATCTAATGTATAAAAATAGTTAACAAATCAACTCAATAATACACATCCCACTCAGACCTTAACGTCAGCCCCAATCAAACATAATCAGTCAGACTATATAAAACGCCGACAGATTTAAAGTAATATATAATACATATAATTATATTTGCCTATATTATGCAAGAAACACAAATTATTTTATTTACACACAAGAACAGTGACTAATCCAAAAGATAAGGAGAGACGGGGAGCATACATGGCTAAAACTTGGTCACTTAACTCTAAACTTGCATATAATTAAGTTACCGAACTTTCACGAAATGGAGAACATCGCTGACTATTTTAAGATTTAATACATGTAGTATAAATAGCAAAACACCCGTTTGTTTAAGAAACGAATCGATGATACACGTACGATACATTATATTCAGACATCTATTAATATTTCAAGAAACTATGCAAGTCATAGCCTATATTTACAATAGAATACCCCGCGCTCCGTCTTCAACATTAATTATATTACATTACACAACAGTAGACGTTTACAAACATTATCCATCAAAAAAAAGTACATATTTGTAAAATCCGATGATCCGCACTGCAAGAGCTGTTACATAAAATAAATAGTCCTTGAAATTTGTAGGCTCACTCATAATTTACCTAAAATAAAACATTGCTTTAATTTACATATGTACAACTTAGCTTAGTTACACGTCTACTGTTTTCCTGGTCTGGAGTGTCATGAAAAATGATACTCCATAAACAATAAAGATATTATTTACATTTACAACATATTTACAAGATCAATGTAGTTTAACTAAAAAAAAAACTATATTTACTCAACCAGATGACGTTTGTCGTCACTGTTCCGCTTACGGCCCTTGGCGTGCGCTAGCATCGTCACTAACTTCTTATGGCTGTCGCCGACGATCCAGCCGTGCTGCTGCAGGTGCTCCTGCTCGTCGTCGCCGTCGGGCCACGCGTAGTGCGCGGGCCGCGACCGGGGCTTCACGCCGGACGGCCCCGGGTACGCCGGGGGACCTAACGATACCTGTACGCCTGTCGACACGCTGGTGCTCGTGCCAGAGCCGTACTCCTCATAGCTGCTTCTAGCATCCACGCCGCCAGCACAGCTGCTCGATGTGTTGCGATTACTACTACTTACCCTGCTTTCAAATTCCTGTCTCTTGAACGACACCTTGCCTCGCCGTCCCCCCAACAGCTGGCCCTCCTTCTTTCTACCCTTTTTCTTACGCCCTCCAGTGGACAGAACAGACTCCGCGCTAGTTGGTCGCGGGGGACCGCGCTCCGGTTCCGACTCAGAACTCCAACTTTCCGCGAGCACGTTTTGCTTACCGACAGTGCATTTGCGACGTGCTCTTTGCCTAGCTACTCCAGCGTCATCCTCAAATACATCAGCACCATAATCGTAGGTCGAACTAATTCCTTCGTCAGATTTCCTGACAGGTGATTTATCTAAAGAGTAACGCCTTTTAAATGATCCATCTTCATTTCTCATAGACGATGAACTATATCTCGATGTTTCACAGTCAATTCCTTTTGATGTCCCAGTCTCATACTTTTTCGAATCATATTTCTTTGGTGACAACAGTCTAGAATCTTTTGATGATTTCATATCATACTTTTTAGAAGTAGGTCCGTGGTCCAGATCTGACAAGCTACTTTCAAATCTTTTAGATGTCGAAGCGCCAAAGTCTCCATCTATAGAGTCATATTTTCTTGGGGAAAATCTAAATTCTTCAGCTTGCAAAGATGGTCTCTGAGGCCTTTTAGATGTTGGAGGCATGCTCTCGTACCGATGGGACGGAGTAATTTTTTGTGGCAAAGCGAACTCTTTGTTCGACGTGTCTCTAGTAGCCACAGTAAGTGGTTTGTATTTCGAGGTTGAAGGATCATACCTAGATGTCAAAGGTTCGTACTTGGAATTGGAAGGTTCATATCTAGAGGTTGAAGGTGTGGGTTCGTATTTAGACGTCGTAGGTTCATATGAAGAGGTTGAAGGTTCATATTTAGAACCAGAGGGCTCATATCTAGAGGAAGAGGGTTCAAATTTGGAAGTCGAAGGTTCATATCTTGAAGGCGGTTCATACTTCGAAGAAGAAGGTTCATATGTTGAACCAGGTAGACTACTATAACTTTCAGCTTCTGTAAGTTCTTTTGGAGTAGAATCACCTTTACCCGTTGACAAACTAGGCTCATCTTCTAGTAAGCTATCAAATAATTGATCTAAATTTGCTTTTGGTTTTCCTGATTCTTTGGACTTAATATTTTTTTTCTCAGTTCTCACAGCATTATGTTTGAATATTTTACCCATTACAGCATTCTTCTCAACAACATCTTTTCTTTTAAGAGGACTTGATGTTTTCTCCTTCCCAACTTTACCACTTCCCATTTCACAGGATAGTAAGCTGTTTTCGGTTTCGTCGTCACTGCATACATAGTCATCGGACATATACACAAAGTCGTCTCCATCAGAGGCGCTTTCACTGGAAATGTCTACTTCTTCGGCAACTGGATTAGACTTCGATGTACTTGGCGAATCTTTAGACAAGTTCTTAAATCTTTCCATTAAAGTTGACGGCCTGAATTCAAAAAGTTCGGCATCTTCATTATCCATGAACTCGTAGACGTCAATTTTTTTCTGAGTTGAACTCTCTTTGTCCTTCTGATCGCTATCATATTTGCTGCTGGATTCTGAGTCCTTCTTTTCACGCTTTTTCTTAGAGCTACCTTTCTTTTTCTTCTTCTTTTCTTTGTCTTTTTCCCTATCGTTGTCCCTGTCTTTTTCCTGGTCCTTTTCCTTGTCTTTTTCCTTGTCCTTCCCCCTTTCCTTTTCCTTGTCCTTCTCTCTGTCCTTTTCCTTGTCCTTATCCTTTTCCCTCTCTTTTTCCCTTTCCTCGGTGTGTGGTGCAATATGTGTCATATTGCTATCATTTGAAGAAACAGAAACTTTGACACTGTCGAATCCTTTCAAGGCCCCTTTGGTAGGTACATGCGAACTTTGGTGGCTCTTCTTTGTCTTTTTCCCCTTCTTTTTATCCAATTTTCGACGTGATTTAAGGCTGTAACAAAAACAAATGATCAAAAAAATCCTTATAAAAACTAACAAAAATAAAATCAACTGTAAATTTCTGATGATAAACTGTAACTGCGATAAAAAGAAATATATTTTTTTTGGTTACCAAATAAACTTCAGGAAAAAATGCTACAATAATGATAAAATTTAAATAACTAGCCAGATGACCATCTTACCTCTCAGTTGGTTCTGCTACTACTTGTGTTTGCTTGGCTGCAGCGGCTTGAGATCTACATTTTCTTTTAATTTTATCAAATTTGTCTTCAAACATATCTATATCTTCTATTATATCGGGGTACATTTTTTCTTTATATACAAACTCCTTTTCGTCAACGAGAATTTCCCTTTCTCTCTTTGATTTTTCGGGGACTGATTTTTCAGGCTTTTCTGCAATTTCTATTTCTTTTACTTGCTCGTCATGTGCCTCCCTTAAATTAGACGAAGATTCAAATGGCTCCAAAGGGGGCTCGACCATTAACTCTTGCTGATAGTTCAATTTAGATTTAGCAGCGTTGGCACTAGCTGCTTCTTTAAGATTGGAAATTAAATCATTTTCTAAATTTCTCACTTCTTCACTTTCAAGTATAGTTTTTGCCGTAATAGAATCCATGTCGCCGTCGCTCTTTGTGTCATCTAGATTTTTCTCAATTTGCAACTCGCTGCACGTCGGTTGACAAGCATTTCCAAATGCTGAAGCAGCTGTGTTTGATTTATCATTTTTTAAAGGGATTTCTTGCAGAAGTTCACAGCAATCGAGGAATAAAGCCTCGTCGTTACTCAGGCCTCTTTGTGAAAATTGTTGTTCTCTAATGGTTTTATTTAAGTCTGCTAATATCTCTTCAACCGTAGGTAATTTAATTTTTCTGGAACCTTTATGTTTTTTCTTTTTCGCCAATTTGTCCGTCAGTGCTTTCAGACGATCAAGATATTGTTTATATGCGATCAAATAGTTTGGTTCTTCATGAATCGGAAGTGTTTTGATTTTTAATTCTACTTCAGATAATTTTGATATGTGAATCAAAGACATTTGATGTCTTAAAAAGTTGTCCGGACGTCTAAACTCTTTTTTACATATATGACAATAACAGGGTTCTGGTTTAGCACAGCTTTTCTTTTTTCGGCCACGTTTTGTTTCTTTTTTATTTGATTTTGAATTTTTACCTTCATCAGATTTTTTATTTTCATGGTGCAATTTCTTTGATGAGCGATCTTTGTAACCAAAATAAACGTCGTCACTTTCATTAGCAATTATATGGAATGTCTCTGATATTTTCTTTGTAGCCAACAAGTTAGATTTTCTTGGTTTTCTCTCAGAGAAAAATCCAAAACTTTCCATGAACTGTTCCGATCTCAACTGTTCTTCAGTTTCGCTCTGGCCTGTTCCACCTTCCACGCTGTTACAGATGGCTAGTGTTTTTCTACTTGACTTGCTGTCGTTACTGTTATTTTTGTCACCATTAAATTCTTGTTCGATGTCTGTATCGTCGTCGAGCTCTTTGCTAGGTGAAATAGCGGATATTCGTTTCCCTTTTTCTTCAACATATTTTTGCAATGGTACGTCACTTTTAGATGAATCATCTGAATCACTTATGTTGCCTCTTATATCTGCGTCCATTAAGTCGTGTTCGATTTCTTCGTGATCTTTGTTCTGCAAAGTTTCATCTTCACTTACGATTAGTTCTTTCTTTTGAGATTTTCTAGTTGTATTTTTTACTGGTGTAGACGTATTAGCCAAATAACTACCTGAAACTGTATTTGTCGCTGAAGATTTCCCTGATTTGTTGAGCATATGTTCATGTTTTAGGATCATGTCATCGAAATCTATATTATAAGGATCAAATACCATATCAGTGGAAGATTTGACAACAGCTGATTTGGAACGAGTGCGTCTAGCTGCAACTGGTTTATAGCAGGTTCTGCGTATTTCTGTATTTGTCCTTGTAGTATTTTTTTCCTGAGTAGTACTTTTAACAGTTGTTGTTTTGTTATGTTCCGATACATTGCTTTTGCATATTGTCCCTTTATTATTGAATTTGCATTTTTTATTTTTTGTGCTTTGTTCCATTTCCATGTATTCTGAGTTTTTACGTTTTTCTGCTGACGAAGAAGGTTTATTTATTTCAAGTTTAGCTGTGTTTTCGCTGTTGACAAGCTCGTTCGTGACATCACTCGAATTTGCCTTATCAGAAATATCGTTGTTTGTTTTTGTGGTGTCCAAATTAGTTTTTACTTTTTCGGACTCATTGTCAGTAGCTTGTTGAATTGAATTATCAGTATCCATACCTTCTAAAGTATGCTCCAAACTTTCAACAGATTTGGGCTTTTTGACTTTCCTTTTAACTTGGGGTGATTGTCGTCTCTTTATTGCTTTATTCTTCTCTAAAGTTTGTTTCGTCGCTTCGGTCTCAATTTCAGCATCTTTTTCCAAATTACTTTGAGTTTCGGTTATTTTGGTGCATGAATCCTCCGAAATCTTTTGAGTGTCCTCTGTCTCATTGCCTATTTTAACCAAATTATTTTTAGACACCTCCGATTCGTTGGTTATTTCTTGCTCAAAACCCTTTTTAGCTGCCTCAATCTCCTTGGACTTATTTTTCTCGAGAAACTTGTCAGTCACATCCATTTCGATTACTTTACTTTGCTCTGATGTTGGCTCCGGGCTCTCATTTGTATTCGAAAATGCTTCTTCTGCTGTTTGTCGTATGTCCGAAATATTCTCCAGATTTTCAGGATATATTTCAAGCGCCGAGACGTCTTCAGGTTTGGTATTTTCTTCATCAAGCAATAACTTTGAAAATATAAGTTGTTTTTTTGTCAGCGGCGCTTTTTGCCCCACAAACATATCAGCATCTTGCATGATACCTTCTGCATCAGATAATTTATCAACAAAAAGTGATTTTCCACGTCGGCTTCTCCTTAGTGGTGTAACAAGGTTGTCTACAGTTTGAGAAGTCTTATCACTATCATTTGAAATTTCAACTTTTTTAAATTTATTCAATCTTGTATTCTTTTTGTTTTTCTTCAAATCTGTAACCTTTTCTGATTTACTTTCTTCAGTATAAACACTGTCTTGCATGAGAGAATCTTGTGTATCTGATAATTCAATAATACTGCAAGAATCAGGTTCAACAATTCTTTTATTATAAAATCTTATGTCGTCCAGATCTTTTTCAAATGCCGAGTCATATTCAGATGAATGTTTCTTTGCTTTAAGAGGACTAATTGGCAAAGGAGACTGTGATAATTTAGGAACAATTTTCTTTCTGGTTTTATACTTCTTTTCATTATAATCAATTTCTGGTCTTTCATCTTCTAACACACCAGGGGATACTTCGTCAGTTACATTTATTTCCACACTTAATTCGTGAGCTTTGCTAGAACTGGATACACTATTATGGTCAACAATGTTTTCGTGCAAGTCTTGTTTCAGCGAATCAATCACTTTTGTTGTTGAAGTTGTAGATATATTTTTTCCACGACGAGATTTCTTAGTTTTCTTTTTGCAATGTTTTTCTTTGTCTTCAGTAACAATATCAGTTTTAGAAGAGTCGTTAACTGGTGCGATTCTTTTAATATTTTGATTGTCGCCTCTCTCGTCATCCACTGCTGAAGCGCAGTCTACTAACTCCGAGCTGTTATGGGATTCGCTTGTTACTTCAAGAAGGACCACTTCTTTTCCATGAGGTCTCTTTTCCATCTTTTTAATGCTTTTGTCTTTTCTCTCTTTCTTTCTTTCTGCATCGTGTTTAGTATCTAAAACATCACTTTTATTGCATCTGTGCTGATCCAGTTGTTTTTGTTTTACAATTACAGCCAAACTGATATCATCATCAGAATCTTCATCCTCTTGTAATTTTTTCTTTTCTTTCGCATTTGTTTCTGCTTCTGTAGACTCTTTAATTAAAGGACTAGTATTCTGTATGGATTCATCTGACACTGTGATTTTAAGCTTTTGATTCTCATTGAAAAGAGTTTTATTTAGATCACATGGTGTTAAATTAACTTGTAAATCACTAGATATAATTTTGTTTAAAGATTGTTTCTCTACCAATAAACCACATGTCGAAATAGACGAAGTAACAAGCAGAGTTTTAGGTGGCGTGATAACACTTTTATTTAAAATTTCATCCTGCTTAGTTTGTTGTTCAGCAGGGATATCATTATGAATTTTTACAGGCTCCGTAGTTTCTGTACTTAGCTCTGTGACGGTCGGTGACAATTGGCTAGCCAATTTCACGGCGTCTTTTTTCTGTTGTTGTGTACTACTTACTTCATATTGTTGTATTGCTAATGTTTTTCTTAGTGAAAGTTCTTTATCATCTATTACAGTAGAATCTTTTTCCAGAATATTCTTCGTAATTTCCACGTCTGTGGAAACCGATTTGTTTCTTTCTGATGGAGTTTTTATACGAACAGCTCGTAGGCTCGATGTTTTTTCGTTTGCCACTTTTGCCTTTGTCACATTACTCAAGTTTGCGATTGGGAGAATTGTTGGTGTTATGATAATATTAGGTGGAAATCCTTCGGGTGTTTTAACAACATTGATTATTGGGTTCGTTGGCGAGTTATCATCTTCAGTCAAATCAATAACTGTCGGATTGTTATACATCTCTGTAGTCGTTTCCGATGTCTCCAAATTAATGACTTCAATTTTATTTTCACTAATTGTTATTTTGCCACATATAGCAGGTTTGACATCATCAGATTTATTGACGGGACATAATAGTGGTGGTAAAGAAGACAACGAAAAATTGTGTTTAACATCAGAATCCAAATTGTCGTTTAGTTTAGAAGCGCTGAGATTAACGACTGAAGTTCTATTATCAGATGGTATGTTTGCCTTTGGATTTTCGTAATTTATAGGAGATTCAAATTTTGGTATAGGATTATTTTGTACAAATTCTGTTAAAGGCGGTCCTGATCCTGCGGGTAGTGGGATTTTAGACAGATCAGTCGTGCTACGTGCATCGCCAACTAGCTTGTTAGAATTGGATTGGTCAGAGGACGTAGTTTGCGACACATACTGAGGCAACACATTCAGAAGTTGGTTTCTGTGGTCTAGTGGCATATTCCCCAATATCTTTACAAGTTCTTTGGGTAACAATGCAATCTTTCTAGCCGTTTCTGGATCTTGTTCTGTATTTATTTGCCTTTCTATTTCTGGGACATTTTCGCAGTCGACTTCTGAAGGCTTCCCAGACTCTGAAGCGAAACCACTGGATGTACTGGCTAATATGTTAACCGACGAAGTACTGGCAGTAGTAGTAGAAGGAATACTATATGAAAATCTTGATATCAGGGACTCGGTGCTAACATCGTCCATCCCGCTTTTACTGGAAACTGACATTAAAGCTTTTGCTAAAGCATACTCCGCATCATGTGTGCTGCTTGCCTGAGAATTCGATGCAAGAATAGGGGAAGTATACCCACTACTTGTATTGGATGTATTAACAGACACAGTTGCGTGCAGATCCGGTGAATCCTTATTAGCGTGCGATTCCAAATTCTCTAAAGATTCTTCTAAATCTGGAGTACTAGACGCGAATGTTTTAATTATATTTTCCGATATCTTCGAACTGGAATCATGCACTTGAGTTTGGATAGAGTTACTTTTATCAATTTCATCTGTTTGAATTTCTTGTTGAGGTGGTGGTGGCGGTGGGGGCGGCGGAGGTTTAAATATATTCGACAGAAGATTTGTTGGTATGTTATTTCTGCATTTCTGGGAATAATTATTTTCAGTTTCTTGATCTTCGTCCATATTCGATATTGAGGGCAGTCTATCTTTGGCATGGTGGGAGAATTGATCTGTCATCAACATCTGTCGCGTGTCATTATTATTTAATAGATACTGGGCAGATACAGGAATCATTCTCTCAGATAAACCCGTCGGGTTCTCCGCTATTGACTTATTACTGAAGTCTTGAACGTCACACGCATCATTAATATCAAGATACTTATGTCTGACTGATAAGTCTTTTGGAACTGAGTCATTTAGTACAGCTATCTCGTCCATATTCAGAGGCATACCATCCATATGCAGACCCATCGACGAACTTTGGGAAGTTGGTTTAACGCGTAAGTCTACCACGACATCGTCATCTCTATTTGGCATATTATGGTTCTTGTTAGACAAATCCAAAGTCTCATATCTCTCGTAATGATTAACATAAGACGTCTCGAGCTTTCTTGCATTTTCACAAGTCTCCGGCGTTTTGCTAGATAGATCTAGTGGAGCCGATGGAAGGTTATCTAAAAGATTGCATGTATGTGCCGGTGGGATTCCAGGATGCATGTGCGGGTAGTCGTTTTCCGGATACACTTCCACCAACATATTTCTAGCGAGTTGTTCATTGGTGGCGTCGGTTGAGCTTCGCCGAATCATACTCATATCAAATACATTTGATTGCCATTGTTGATGTTGAGCTTCGAGTTGAAGTTGTGTTATGACTTGCTGTGTGTCTTCGGGAGGTGGTGGAGGAGGGGGCGGAGCGAAGAGTAAATAGGGCCTTGGAGGACCTTGAGCCTGCGACTGGAGGAGCGTTTGAGCGTGAGAGTAAAGTTCTCGTTGCGACATAGTGTGCGACTCTCGGGACTGGAGCTTTGCAGCATTCTGCTCAGCGTAAGGCTCTCGAAGCGGCGCCTCCGACTCTCTAGCCTGAGTAGGAAGGTCTCGTAGTTGTGCGTTAAGCTCGCAGTGCTGAGTGGGCTCCTCTCGCGACGGATCATGAGGCTTTGGATTAGCGTGTGATACTTTAGAAAGAGAGTGAGACTCTTGAACCTTAACACGAGGATCTCGTGTTTGATAATGAGAGTGCTGATGAACAAAAAGCTCTCGGGTTGGTGTATGAGGCTTTCTAGATTTAGTATGGTGTCCTAGAGCCCCAGCCTCTCGGGGCTGAGCATGAGATTCTCGCGACAGAATACGCGACTCTCGCGTCTGTAGCTGCGACTCCCGCTGTTGGCCATAAGACTGCGTCTGAGCATGGGTCTCTTGGGACTGTCTTTCTCTGATGTGATGCTCTCGCATCCCAATATGAGGCTCTCCAGTCTGGCTAGTTTCTTGCGACGTAGCATGATGTTGCAGCTGAATATGAGCTTCTCGTGATTGTGACTGGCTGTCTCGGTTCTGAAATTGTAGCTCTTGAGGAGTGTGAGCCGTTTGCGTAAAATGATGGTGTTGTGGCTGAATATGTGACTCTCGGGAGTGTGTGTGTTGTTCGCGCGACTGAGCGTTAAAATCTTGCTTCCGAGTTTGAGGCTCTCCTAACTGATACTCCGGCTCCCGCAACTGAGCATGAAATTCCTGTGTCATAGTGGGAGGTTCCTGCGGCTGAAAGTGGCGCTTCGACTGAGCGTAAGAATCTCGTGACTGGGTGGAATGCTGTGCCTGAACATGAGGCTCTCGATGCTGAATGTAAGGCTCTCGTGAGTGATTGTGCGGCACCCTCGTCTGTTGAGATTCTAGCGCTTGAGTATCCTGTCGTTGAGTTTGAAGTTCTCGCAGCTGCCCGTGAAGCTCTCTAGTATGAGGGTGAGACTCGCGTGTATGAAGGTGTGGCTCTCGTACCTGTGCAATAGATTGCGTCTGGGTATCTGGAGACCCTCGCATTTGGAGAACATGATGCTGCGCCTGAGCATGAGTTTCTAGCACCTCAGGGAGAGGCACTCTCATCTGAGGGTGCGACTCACACATCTGATGGAGAAGCTCTCGCATCTGAGACTCTCGCATATGTGACTCACGCATCTGGGGCTCACGCATCTGGGACTCTCGTATCTGAGACTCTTGCCTCTGCGACTCTCGCATCTGGGCCTCTCGCATCTGCGACTCTCGCATCAGAGACTCTTGTATCTCAGACTCTCTCGCTTGAGGCTCTCGCGTCAGTACGTTAGGTTCTTGCACCTGAAGTTGAGACTCAACGATCTCTCGCTTTTGAGAATGAGTTTCCCGCATTTGTGGTTTAGGCTCACGAGATTGAGGTAGAGACCCCCGCATCTGTGGGTGAGGCTCTCGCATCTTAGCCTCCGCAGTTTTAGGCTCTCGCGTTTGTTGACTTCTTTTCTGAGGCTCTCGCTTCATTTGCTCTCGTGGCTGATGTTCTTGCGTCTGAGACTGTGGCTCTAGCGCCTGTGAATGAGGCTCCTGGGTCTGTAAATTAGGATCCGGCGTCTGTAAGCTAGGCTCTTGCTTCAGACGACAGTGGTCTTGTGTCTGAGGATGAGACTCTTGGGCCTGATGTTCTTGTATTTTAGGGTGAGGTTCACGTGTCTGAGCGTGCGGCTCCCGTATCTCAGGTAGAGGCTTACGCGGTTGAACCTGAATCTGCGACTGTTCGATATGCTGTGACTGCACATGAGGCTCTCGCGTAAGAGAACGAGACGGCTCTCGCGGCTGTGGTGCAAGGTCTTTTGGCTGAGATGACGATCGCAGTTTCAAAGCCCTTGATGATGCCCTCGTCGCACGTGTTTGAGAAGTCTGCACCTGTGAACACCGTGACGACGCTCGCGTCTTTGGTTTAGATTGCAATTCTGGTTTCGGTTTTGCTTTTTGTGTAGCGTTCTGATTCGCCTGTTTCGAGGATCGTTCCTTACGTTTGGTCTTTGTAGGTTTCGTGGTAATTCCCTGCGTCCGTGTCGGTGACGGCTGCTTGACTTCCACATCTTTGAGAGTAAATCTGTTCCCCGTTTGAATATCAGGTATTTGATCGACTAGTATTGGTGATACTAAACTTGAAGACCTGCTATGTGATTGTGTGTCGTATACCTGGCTGTCTGGTCTCTGTGATGTTTCCTTTGGTGGTAATTTGCTCGACGGCTGTTCTTCGATGAGTTTGATTTCTTGTTGAGTAGGCACTTGTTTTGGTGCTGACATGACTAAAGATTCAAGAGCCTGGCTAACTTGTTTGGGCGGTCCTTGCTTTAGTGCCAATTCATGTGAAGTCTGGATGTCAAAAGCCTGGGTAATTGGTTTAGAAGACCCTTCACTTGGTGAGAGAATCTTACTTGTTGACTGTTTTTCGGAAGCCTTACCATTAGAAGTATTTTGACTTGTCGAAGATATCTTACTAGATGATTGTAAATCAGAAGCATGACTGGTTCCTTTCAAGGTCACTTGTACTGGTGACTTTCTAAAAGGATGTGTTTCGGAAGTCTGAATAGCTTTTTTAGTATCATCTTGACCTGAAGAAGGCATTTTAGATGTGTTTGGATCTAAATCTTGACTCACTTTATTAGAGGGGTCTCGACCTGATGTGGTAAATTTAGTAGATAATTGTACATCAAGAAACTGGCTAGCTGGCTTAGGAGATTCTTGACCTGGCTGATTTATCCTAGTCGATGAATTTGTATCGGAAGCCGGAATGACTGATTTAGTTGAAGAATCCAGGCCTGAAGGCTCCTTACTTGACGAAGTCGTATCGGAAACCTGACTGAGTTGGTGAGAAGGATCTTGTGTTGGTATGGGTGTCATATTGGCCACATCGAAAGCCTGATTAGCTTTTTTGGAAGATGCTGGTAATGGCATTTTATTGGATGCCTGTAAGTCAAGAGGTTGGCTTTCTTGGTTCGAAGACTCTTTACTTAGCGAGGACTCTTTACTAGACAACTGTGTATCAAATGCTTGGTCGGTTTGTTTAGCAGGACATTGATTAGGTGAGGGTATCTCGTTGGAATGATTTGTATCAACAGGCTGGCCGGTTTGTTTTGGCCCTCGGCCTGGTGAGGGCAACTTACTGGATGAATGTGTATCAAAAGCCTGGATCACTTGTTTAGGAGATACTTGTTTCGGTAATTTATATGAGGAATGGAAGTCTTGTGACAAATTATCTTGCATCGGAGACATTTGTTTTGGTGCTTTATGATCAGGAGCTGGGCTTGTTTGCCTGAAGGAGATTGGCATCGAGGGCAATGTACTTGCGTAAAGAGAATATTTATCATGGATCTTGCTGCCTTGTCTAGGAGAAATTTGAGTCGGTGCTGAATGTTGGCTTGAATACTGATAGAGTTCCATTGCAACCCGGCGTGGGTCAAACTCGCGGCCATGTCTAGGAGATATTTGTCTATGTCCTGATCTGCTCGCAAACTGTGAATCGTAAACATGGCTCTGCCGAGGAGACCTCGATTCGCTTCGTGCCCGTACATCGGGAGTCATAATTTGCAATGGCGACAATTTATTTGGAGAAAGTCTGTCATAGCTTATATCTCTCATCATCTCGACGTTCATCATCATTTGTCTAGGAGAAATTTGTCGCGGAGATACCTGTCTCGGGGACAATCTACTTGGTGACGGCAATTCAAGCGTCGGAGGTCTATTTGTCTCGGTATTTATATTGACTATAATTCGTTGTGATGAGCAGCGACGCTGACTTACTTGGCCAGGATGAGGCATTGGGGGCACCATCGGCATTTCATAGGGGTTACCCGGAATCATAAACGGGATCATAGGTTGGATATCATCCATAGTTGGACGAGTAGTTCTACGTTGTTGCGTGCGAGTTGACGAACGTCGCGTCTTTGGTTTAGACGGAGTTACCATGGGATGTATGACACGCAAGTCTTCAGGTTGAGGCATACCCATCATCATAGGAATCACTTCATATGGTATCGGTATGGGATGGTTTATAGGTGGAATAAATTTCCCATCTCGAGAATATTCATAAGGCCTCTCAAATTGTCTATCCATAGCAAGATCATTAATATCATGCCTGTGAAATATCTCTGCTGGTTTGTCTTCAATTGGCGTTTGTGCAGGAGGTTCCCCGTCCAACGGCTCATCACTACCGCATTGAACGGATTGAGAAGTTGTCTCTCCTGATCCTGGATCTGTCAATTTGTTTTTCATTCTGAGCATAGCAATGCAATCGTTTAAACGCTTCACTTTATTTTGTTTTCTTTTTTGTATGTTACCAGGGTCTACCACACTGTGGTGACTGTGTGGTAAAGGTGGTTTGTCTAGTTTTGTAACCGCTGCTTCGTTTTCGAACGGTAGCCGGTGCCCTGACGTAACTTGTTGGTTATCATTATCACATTCCTGTTCAATAAGAAATGTGTGGTGAAACTGAAATGATTTGTTGCTAGTTTCACAGTCTGCAGTGAGGCGCGCGATCGAATGTTTCAAGGGAGTGTTTTGCGCCGGATCGCGCTGGTTATTTGAGTTTCCATTCTGATCAGTATGTTCCGGAGGCGGCTGTTCTCGGTCGTTAGAACCATCACCACCATTAGAGCCTCGGTTTGAATTTTCTCTGGAATTATACGAGCCGCTGTTGACGTCAAGCCTTTGCGAGTTATTCTCAACAGATAACTTATTGAATTCGACACCGCTGGTGTTTGGTGCGCCGACATCGGGCGTCTCGTTTTCGACAGAGGCCTGCTCCGCTGCTGTTTCTCTCGCTGCGGCATTCAGTTTTCTCCTGGCTCTATTTAGCACAGCTTTGCGTTTCATAGCTTCGTTTTGCCGAGTGCCTTTTGCTGGAACTCGTCTCATTGGCCGTTTCAAAGGTTTATCATCATCATCATCGAATTTACGTGATGGACTATTGTTTCCATCTTCATTAGAAGAACTAGAATGCTCATTATTAGTTTTAATAGTCCTGAGTTTTCTGTTTCTCGTGTCTTCGGATTGATGTCTTTTCATCAACAGTTTGTTTCTATGTTTTTCCAGTTTTCTTCGAGGACGTAACATTGAGTTCATGGGATTCACTAGTACCCGGTGACGTTTCGCTGGGAGATCGGCTAACATTTTGCGAATTGTCTCGGCTGAAAAAAAAGCTTTAATTTAAAATGTGTTATATAAAACAAAGATAGTGTTATATTACAAAACAATCATAGTATGTCACAGTTTATACAAACGCAACACTTACCATCGCCAACTTCGGATCTGTTGGTCCTGGGTCTGGCTCTCATGTGAACCTTCTGATTGCTTTGCCTGTTCCTGATATCTTTGCGCATCTTTTTGCGAATCCTGTTGTCGGGCAAACGGGGCCGACGTTTTCGTACTCCAAAAGGCCTGTATCTGCACTTCCTGCGCACAGCCGGGGTATCTCCAGCACAATCTAGCATGTGCTGATGTAAATCTTCAAGAGCGATAGATTTTTTGCACTTTGTGCACTCGCGGATTGCCCTCATAGGTCTTGTCCGGTTGTGCATCTGAATCGGCGGCACATATAAATGTTTCAGAATGTCCGCATTCAGTAGGAGTTCCCCAACTACTTCGTAGTGCTGCACTTGAGCATTGGGGTGTATTGTAGCCATGTGCGCTGACAGCGTCCGGGAGTCATAGGCAGGGGTGCCGCACGCGCAGCACACGTAACATCTGGGGCGTACCCACTCGCCGCTCAAAACCGCTGGTGGCAAATCGTACTTCGGCGTTGATGGGGCTAAGCCTAAAAAGGCAGGAAAGTCTTGCGCGTCATTTTGTTTCGGGGGCTTGTACTTATATTTGACTATTTGAGACGACGAGGTGGGTATTTCCCTACTTTCAAGGATCTCCTTCAGCTCGTTCTCGATGGCAGTTTGTTTATCAGTCTTCTTGGCGAGAGGTGAATAACTATATTTCTCCTCGTACTTACGCCTCATACACAATTGAGTCCAGATATCCAAGCTAGACACTAACGTGATGATGCAGTTATTGGTGTGCGAATCTCGTTTGATTTGATCAGCACTCAGAGTGGTCCTGTCGGTTTCCAAGCTATCCCACTTCCACTTGTGCCTTGGTGCGATAGCTCGTGGCATGTAGCCGTCGAAAGCGTTGCGCGAGTATTGTTCGCAAGCTAACAGTATCGGAAACCCTTCAGCGGTGTTGATAGCCACGCTCATCTTCGATTTCCTGGTTTTAATCATGCTGTCTGGATCGGGGTTGAAATTGAACGATCCATCCAGAAATTTTGTTAAATTTTCTTGAACATTACTAGCAACTTTGGAATAGAAACTGGTGTCAAAGCATTTCTCAAATTTCTGAGTTGCGTCATCAATAGTCCTCAACCAGTCCCTCCGCGTGGACTCCCCGGTGCGGGGCGAGCGGTGCACGACACCCAACCTTGAGAGAATTTGATCCGCATCCGTGTTGTGGAACGAGAAGTTAGAAGGTATGCGTTTGTTCCATTGTATGTCGTCTAGCACAATCACTGCATTTTTATCTAATACGGCATTACTTCCTAGAGTCTTGCTTGGCGGCAATATCAAGTTCGTTGTTATGTTATCCTCAATATCAGCATCATCGTGTACTTGCGACGGTTTGAGTTCACAAGAAATAACGATGCCGTTAAATCCATGGCCAGCCGGGAACGTCTTGGAATCAGTCTCAAAATCTTTATCGTCGCTTTTGATGGACTTTTGGGTCTTCTTTGATTTTCCAGTCTTTTGGCGCAGTTTGTTGCGGTAAGGTAGCTTTTGCCGCTCGCAAACATTGAGCTTATGTTCGGCCAATTCGGAGGTAGAAGGAAATCGAGTGTGGCAATCAAGGCATGCGAAGTACTGATTCGGATGGCTGTCAACCATGTGCTGGATGATGTCGTTGGGTTCAGCCTCCACGTGGTTACAGAGTAGGCACACCATGAGGGGAGGTTGCTTGGAGTGCATGCGGTGTACATGTTTGGAAATAGCTTGCTTGGCTGCGAACTTCTTGTCACAAAAGGGACAAAGATAGTATGGGATAGGCGAAGAATCAGACTTGTTAGCGAGATCATCTGTTTTAGTAAGCACTTTGGACGGGGTGCTAGTGCGTTTTGGTCTCTCCTGGGAGCTCCTGCTTTCTGGCCGACGAAAGGGTTTTGTGGTTTGAGGGCTTTGGACAGCAGACTTTCGAGGCCTTAATCTTCCATTTAAGCCAGATGACGGTTCATCGTCACTCATGTTCATCGTGTTTAGTTCCTCGGGCCTAAAACAATTAAAACATAAACAGTGTTATTATAAAACGAGGTCTAAAGTTAGAACTAGGTTTAAACCGGGGTCCAAGTCAAGTACTAAGGAAATTCGTATTATAAAACGAGGTTTATCGTTTAAGCCACAGATGATCCTAGGACTAAAGATAAACCCATACAGTGTTATTATAAAACGCGGACTAACTTTAGTACCTGGCTTAAGCCATTATCCGTTCAAAACAAATTGACAATGACAGTTGTCGAAGTGATAAATTACATCTTATTTTGTTCGGATAATGGTTTAAACCAGGTACTAAAGTTAGTCCTCGTTTTATAATAAGACAGATATTCTCTCTAACTCTAGTACTAACTTATGTTGTTACTAACAAATAGGTCAATTTTCAACAAAAAAAAAGCTTTATGCTACAATCTATGTCAAATCGAATTACCCTATTTGCAACGACCAAAACCTAGAAAATGCGAAGAAATGAATAAAACCAACACAGATAATTGACAACATACTGCAGACCGGACGTGATGGTTTTTATTTACGCAATCGAAAGTACCTTTAATATAAATACTTCCAGAATTTTTTCAATTTTTTTTTCAAAAATTCAAGTTTTATGCATTTTTGAAAAAAATCCAATTGTTGGATTTATAAGCAATATTCCCGTGCTTCATCAAATGACAAAGTCAATGTCATTGTAAATTTGTCAAAAAGTGATGACGTTGACTGCCAAGTCTTATGAGTTGCCAGGTTGGGGAATATTTTTCCCGAAATTTGGAAGTGTACATGGACTGTTTTTTTTGTGATACTGCTTAGCTTCTCTATTGTTGTAAAAATATTTTTTATTTTACTACTGAATACCCTACCTCTACTATTTGCCATATCAATATGGCTATGGGGTTTTCTGAAATGTCGCTAACCAGATGGCAGCACTAAGAGGTTCAGTTCAGACAACTGTCAAAAGTGTCACATACAGCCACAACACATAACGGCCTCCAGCTCCAGCTGCTGCTGCTGTTCGTTTCTGTGCATGCTGCCGGTGTTCATCGATTTATAAGACGTTATCATATCACGTATGTGATATAATGTACGTGTGAGAATTATATCATTGATTTGACTAGCTCCGTGGCGCAGCGGTCAACACGCCAGCCTGCGACACGGAGTGACCGGGTTCGATCCCCGGCCAGGTCAAGATGGAAAATGATCTTTTTCAGATTGGCCTGGGTCTTGGATGTTTATCTATATATGTATTTGTTATAAAATATAGTATCGTTGAGTTAGTATCCCATAACACAAGTCTTCGAACTTACTTTGGGGCTAGCTCAATCTGTGTGATTTGTCCGTATATATAATTTTTAAAAAAATATCACTGCCTCCGTGCTCCAGTGGTTAAGGCGTTTGCCTAAAGACCCGGGGGCGTGGGTTCGATTCCCACGGGAAGCATACTTTGTTTAGTTGTTTCCAGTGTGGTTAGGACATTGCAGGCTTGAATCACCTGATTGTCTGATAATAAAGATGATTCCGTGCTTCGGAAGGCATGTTAAGCCGTTGGTCCCGTCTGCCAGCTGGTAGTCGTTAAAGGAACCACGCCAGAGGCCGAGAGGCGGTTCCGAAGAACTGACACCAGGGTGTGCGTACATGGTCGATTGACCGTGATACCTACTCGAAATTAAGTATCACGTCAAAAATGCAGTGCCGAATAGATTACAGCAACATTGGAGTTCAATGTGGCTTAAGTGAATGTGAAACTAACAATCATCAAATGCCAGAGCAAGAAGATTTTAATGGAAAATTGTTCGAAGTTGAAATTATACAGTTTAAAAAAATAAAAACAGCATAAATTCGAATAAAAGTTTTTATTTACCTACATCTGGTTTGCTTTCTATATCTATATTCTTTGACTATACTACATTAACATATAGGTATATTTTTTGCTATTATTGGTACAAACTTCATTCAGAAGCAATTGGCGTAATTTATTCATTCGGCGGGCAACCACCAGCTCGCTAAGTAAATCTCACTTCAACAAACACACCAAGTGAATTTATTATAGTGCAGTATCAAAAAAAACGACGGTCCTTGTACGAATTTCGGGAGAAATATTCCCCAACCTGACAACTCGTAAGACTTGGCTGTATCATTATTTAACAGATTGACAATGACATTGTCATGTGGTCAACCATGCGAATATTGCTTTATAAATCCTACATTTGGGATTTTTTTTCAAAAATTCATAAAATATTGAATTTTTGACTAAAAAAAATTTAAAATATTCTGAAAGTATTTACATTTAAGGTACTTTCGATTGCATAAATAAAAACTATAACTTCCGGTTTGTAGTAAGTTGTCAATTATGAAAAAATATTTTAATTATTTGCATATCAAAACATTTTATTAGATCATTTTCAACGTCGTCATTTATATTTCACAACAGCCACAAAACAATGACTTTTAGGCACCTTCATTTCCATATTAGGAAGAAATAGTTTTTACAAACAAACTTTTACACCATAGTCACGTCCATTTTATCTCACAGCAACTACAAAACAATTACTTTCGACACACTGCAATGTTAATTCATCAAGCGGGTGCCGCGCGAACCAAAAACGTCACTACTGCGCAAGCCATTAGGCTGCACAGAACCATTAGGTGATTATGAAAAAGATGGTCTTAATATTTTCATATTATTTTCATATTAAAGTGAGTTTGTTTGTTTGTTTATTTGTTTGTTTGTTTGTTACGCTTTCACGCCGTAACTACTGAACCGATCATCATGAAATTTTGCATACAAGTTCTCTGGAGTACGGAGAAGGACATAGGCTACCTTTTATCCCGGGAAAAAGTACTATTCCCGAGGGATCGACATTGACGCGGGCGGAGCCGCGGGCGAAAGCTAGTATTTTTATAAATAAAATAAGAAAGGGGGCGACCTCGGAGATGTAAATATAAATATTGTCATGGGAGAATTATTGTTTTAGACGTAAAAATTACAAAGTTTTCGGAGAAAAATGTTTTTAGATATCATAACATATATAATATCATTTTTAAATTTCATATGTATCTGTTTCAAATTCAAACAAGGGGGCGATCTTGTTCAAGGATCGACCTAAATTATACAAATAGTTTTAATGTATTTAATTAATTCAGCGCATAGTACTAGTGATTTGATAACACGACAATTTTCACAATTTCGCGCAGTACCGTCTTGAATAAAAAAAATATTTTTTACAATCATATTTGTAAACAAACTTTGAGGTTACTTTGGAACAAATTGTATTTTCAAAATGTTATTACGTATCAGGTCTATAAAGTTTTGAAAAACGTTTTGTATAAAGTATGATTTTTTTATCTGACCACTGAATACATTGTTTATGACAAAAATAAACATGTTTCTCCATTTAAATTTTATTATTTTTAGTTTTATAGTAGTTTCAATCAATAAATTTTATGATTAATTTTAATATTAGTGAAGATCGAAACGGCGTAGAAGCATACTGAACGATTAATTGAATGAACCCTGTTCCAGGTTAGATCATCCAGAGTTCGTCTCAGGTCTAATTCAGTCTTGACTTAGTTCAGTTTTTGTAATGAAACAAATTTTAATTTGCTAAACCTAGGTTGATCCAAAACTAGTCCGAACTAAGTTAGACCAGGTTTAAAGCTGGGTTTTGCCGTTTTTTATAATAAGACTGTATAAGAATAAATTAAAACCGGCCAAGTGAGACTCGGAATCACACACGACGGGATCCGTAGCACCATACAATAAATAATTCAAAAATGTATTCTTTTTTATTAATTGTTATAGTAGCAATTGATATTATAACATTCTGTGAAAATTTAAAGTCACTAGATATTAGATACAAACAGGCGGACCGACAGTGCAGGCTTATTAACAGTGTGCGGTTTTTACCCTCTGGGTACAGAATCTTAATCTACGCATATAAAGAAGATTTTTTTTCCTTTCCCGAAATATTGTAGATTTCTTTTTAAATATTAACTTTATTCACTAATTTGATATATTCCTTAAATGAAAATATCACACGGAATCAATTAAGATTTCGAAAATATCAATTGGCAATAATATTTAGAACAACTATTTTCACATCTTTTCTGCAATTTTCATGTTAGATTTGATTTTTGTTTTTTTTTTTTTTTTGTTTATCAATGTAAAATGGAATCTTAAGTTTTAAAGTTTAATGGTAGCTTAAAATTGAACATGATAAAAAAATCGGATTCAAAATATTTTCGTTTCTTTGCATTTTCTGAGAATATTTACCATAGTAATGCATATTTTTTCACTCAGAAAGTAGAGATTTAAATTAACAAAAAAAGCCCATCTAATTTAAAAAGAAACCGGCCAAGTGCCTGTCGGTCCACGCGCAATGTAGTGTTCCGTAGTTGCGAATGCCAGCTTTGAGTTCACGAGTCACGGTTTAACGACTAAAACGTCTAAAAACGAGCCCACATAGAATAGTGGTAACCTAAGAAAGAGTTATAAAATCCTACTTCACAAGGGAAATTAGAAAAAATAATATCTATTTGCGTTCCACCTCGAGTACAGGCAAGCACTGGTTACAAGATTTTGTAGGTATATTTATTACTCCGCAGTAGGCAGGCGCCAAGCGGCCTAGTATCGTTCCGCCTAGCTCCGCGCGCGTTCGAACGTAAACACATTGCTATTAAAGTAAAAAGTAAAAAGTTAATAGCGTCAAAATTTATTGAGTAAGTTATGATAAAAAGATGACACTTTAACAAAATAAGATGTTTTGGAAAAAACGAAAAATAAAATCTTCACCATTTCTACAAAAATACAAATTTATGATTATCCCTAAATGACTTTCTTTTTTTTAGCATAAGTGATGACCTCAAAAATTTTGCCCGGTTTAGAATGCTTATTTTTGAGAAAAGTATGATTTAATAAAATCAAAATTTTACAGATTTTCGTAAATTTAATTTTCTTTTCAAAATAACTTCAAAAATATTGGATATTCGTAAAAAAATAATAAATAACAAAAGTATCAATACTGAAAAACAAACGATACCTTAAAGACAACCCTATATATATCAAAGAAGATTACCCCAAACAAATACTAGAGAAGAGAGAGACTTTAAAAGAACAAGTCAAGAAACTAAAAGAAGAAGGGAAGAAGGCTTTTATACGCTACGACCGGATAATAGTACAAGAAAATCAAGAAGAAGGACTAGGAAATCATAAAACACAATTAAACAAAAAAAGAGATCTAGAAATCACACCACCGAATAAAAATGAATGTACACAGTCTAATTATCTTCAAACAACCAGATATCAAGTAGCTAAAAGGAACAAAACAAACTCTACATAACAAAGCACAAGGGGCACTCACTAACTTTTTTCAAAAACGTAGCGATTTGCCGACTCAACCGACGACCCAACAAACTAATGAAGAGGAAAGTACATAGCAACGACTAAAGCCCCCCCAAGAACTCGAAAATTCCAGCGCCCTCAACACATACTTTAAAAATACAAATAATCAAAATGTAACGGAAAAAAAATATAACCTAACTCAAAACAAATTCAACAAAAATACAAAGAAACCTGGTCAGTCTGGGGCACAAAACCGACCGCACCCCCCCAATCGAAGAAAAAACAGCAGTAACAAAAAACTATTTATATGTATGGGCATATAACGTCCGAACCCTAATGGAAGACTATAAACTTTAAGAGCTTGAAATAAGCTTACAGGACTTAAACTGGCACATTATAGGCCTATCCGAGGTTCGCCGAGAAGGAGAAGGCCTTATCGAATTGAAAACTGGAAATCTTTTTTATTACTATGGCAAAAAACAGGGTATTCACGGAGTAGGCTTCTTTATCAACAGTGAGATAAAAAACTATATATCAGAAATAAAACACATTTCAGAAAAAGTGATTAGTTTGGAGCTTATAATAAACAAGATTTCATATACATTTATCCAAGTTTATGCTCCAAGTAATAAAAATACGGAAGACCCAGAAGTACTACGCTGTTTGAAAGACATAGAAAATACATATTCAGATTGCAAAACGGATTATAAATACATAATGGGAGATTTTAATAGCCAAATAGGAAAAAGAAAACTTGGTGAAGAATACAATATTGGAAAATACAACTATGGGAAAAGTAATCCTAGAGGAGAACAATTAATAGAGCTAGCACAGTCACTAAACCTTAAGATAGGAAACACCCTCTACAAATGCAATTTGAATAGACGATGGACTTGGAATCACCCAAATAATAAAGACAAAACACAAATCGACTATTTCCTTATACCTAATAAAACGAACGTGCAAAATATAACTACTATAAGGAAAATACAATTTAATTCAGACCACAGACCAATAGAGGTGATACTGAAAATACCAAAAAAGAGGAAAAGATTCAATCACCTTACAAAATCACTAAAAATTAATATTAATAAATCAATCCCTAAAAATACAAACACAAGCACTAATTGCCAACCTTCAGGTATCAGACATGCTACAAATACAATACGACAAATTGGAGAGCATTCTGAAATCATCATGCCAAGTGACATTACCAGACAAACAAAACAAAGACAACATATATAGTGAACAAACAAAGAGACTTATAAACCTAAAGCTTGAATTAGAATGCAAGGAAAATAAAACCAGAACTGACAAAAACAGGCTGTATGCGGTGAATAGCAGACTAAGAAAACTGAAAAAAGAAGATATAGAGCACAACAAAATGGAGAAAATAGAGCAGCTCCTTATCCAAAATTGCTCTGTAAAGAAAGTAGAAAAATTTAACACATTAGGGAAAGAGTTAACTTTGAATATGAACAAAAAGGGAAAAGCAATAAATAATAGGAAAGATATAGTTAAAGTCGCCACCGAATTTTATAAAAACCTATACAAAAACAACAAATATAATACAACCATATACAACCCCAAAGAATGTACAACATGGATACCACTCTTATTAGACGAAGTGCGATCAACAGCAACAAAGTTAAAAAACGAGAAAGCGTCTGGACCGGATGGCATCTGTAATGAACTTATAAAATACTGCAATGATGAAATCCTTGACCTGATCAAAAACATATTTAACAGAATAATAATGGAAGAAAAAATTCCTACACAATGGATGAGTTCGAACATAACTATACTGCACAAAAAGGGAAACAAAGATAACATTGACTACTACAGACCTATCAGCCTATCGTCATGCACATATAAGCTCTTTATGACTATAATAAGAGGAAGAATTCAAAATAATCTAGAAGAGGAACAACCGCCAGAGCAGGCCGGTTTTCGGTCTCACTACAGCACAACTGATCACCTACACACTGTCAATCAAATAGTAGAGAAAGCAAACGAATATAAATTTTACATTTACTTAGCTTTTATAGATTTTTCCAAAGCTTTCGACTCAGTAGACCACGAATTCCTTTTTGCTAGTTTAGAATCACAGGGTGTTGATCAAAAAATTATTAATATACTCAATGTCATATACAAGAACAGTACAGCGACTATCAAAACAGACAGAACAGGACTACCATTCCCTCTAAAAAAAGGTGTCAAACAAGGTGATCCCGTCTTACCACTGCTTTTTAATGCCGTGTTAGAAACGGTTTTTCGAAGACTCAAGTGGGAGAAAAAAGGCATAAAAATAAATGGGAGATATCTAAGCAACTTGAGGTTCGCTGATGACGTCATTATATTCTCTGAAACCCCCGAAGAACTACAACTAATGATCGACCAATTTTGCACAGCATGTAAACCCGCCGGGCTAGTTATGAACAAAAACAAGTGCAAAATAATGACCAATGGACACAAGAAACAATTTTTTATAGATGGTGAGGGTTTAGAATACGTCAGAGACTATATTTATTTGGGACAGATTATATCTTTTGAAGATCGACAGACTAAAGAGATTGAACACAGAATTAGTAAAACATGGTGTAAATATTGGAGTCTTAAATTTATAATGAAGAGCGAATTATCTATAAAAATCAAAAAAGAAGTTTTTAACTCTTCTATACTCTCGACACTCACCTATGGAGCCCAGACCTGGAGCCTGACCAGTGATCTAGAAAATAAATTGAAAATCTGTCAAAGAGCGATGGAGAGATCCATGATAGGAGTTAGAAGAAAAGATAAAATCAGGAATACACACCTCAGATTAATGACAGGAGTAGAAGACGCTATAAAAGTAGCCAAGAGGCTTAAGTGGAACTGGGCAGGACACATCGGAAGAATGTCAAATAATAAATGGGCAAAAATGACCACAGAATGGACACCAAGAGACAGGACCCGTAGAGTGGGTAGACCAAGAACGAGATGGAAAGATGATATCTCGAAATATACCAGCCAATGGTGGAGAAAGACTTGGGATAGAAAAATATGGGAAGAATTAGGGGAGGCCTTTTGCAATTAGCAGCATGCAGCGAAACTGATTTAGCGCTTTAAATTTTTCATAAACTTTTATATTGATCTAGTAAAACTCATTGTAATCTATTTACTGCATGAAATAAAGGCTATATTATTATTATTATTATTAGAACAATGTTTGGCCTGGTAGTCTATACGTTGGACTGTAAAGCAATAGACCCAAGGTTCAAATCACAGTCACGTATAACGTTTTTGAAATTTTAAAAGAAGATTCTAGATAATTCTAGACGAAATGGAAAGGAAAATACGGGACAGAAAATGAGTGAGAGAGAAGGCGATAGAAAATTAATTAATTGAATTTGGAACATTGATGCGATTTTGTTTGAATTCGGGGGTATACAAGGCGCGGCCGAGGGCAGTTTAGTTTGGAAGTGGAATCCGAAGGAAGAAGAGAAGAAAAAGAGTAACCTAGTAGTGAAGTGAGTAAAGTGAAGAAGTAGTAGTGAGAAAAGTAACGGTTCCGCGCGTGAGTGACAGTGCAGTGACGGTATCGCGCGTGAGTGACAGTGCAGTGACGGAATCGCGCGTGAGTGACAGTGCGGTGACGGTATCGCGCGTGACAGTGCAGTGACGTTTCGCGTACGTGACAGTGCAGTGACGTACCGCGTGCGTGAAGTGACATTTCGCGTACATACCAGTGCAGTGACTAGGACGCTGTCAATTGTGTGCACCGTCAATAAAGGCACTATTCCATAGGATTGCCGTTTCCTTTCCTATCCTCAACCCACTCTCGTAACAATTGGTATTATTATTATTCTCTTTATTTAATTTATTTCTTAGATTTAGGTTTTTACAATATAAAAGTAAAATATAAAAATAAATTACAAAACATAAAAACATTATTTGATCCAACCATCTAGCGAGAGCCTCTTGAGATGTTGGTCGAGACTCTTTGCTATAAGACCGTTTGCAGACACGACTATCGGGACAATGACCGTCGAATCTACATCCCACATGGCAGTCACCTCGTGAGCCAAGTCAAGGTACTTGCTAAGCTTGTCCTTCTCGGCCTTCACGAGGTTTTCGTCATGTGAAATGGTGATGTCAACGAGCACTGCTTGGCGTGTCGATCGATCTGTCAGCACGATGTCAGGCTTATTTGCGACAATAGTCCTGTCTGTGATAACAGATCGATCCCAATACAGCGTGGCACGACCATTTTCGAGAACCGGCGCTGGTGTGTACTTATAGTACGGCACCTCGGATTCCACAAGCTCATATCGAAGAGCAAGTTGCTGGTGGATAATTCTGGATACAAGGTTATGCCTGTGCAAATACTCTCCGTTAGCCAGATGAGAACAACCGGAAATAATATGCCTGAGTGACTCGCCAGGACGGCGGCCTGCCCGACAGATGTCGACCGTACCGTCCTTCAGGATATATCTCCGATAGTTGTTCGTCATCATGACCTCGTCTGCAATTGCACAAACAAAACCTTCGGTTTCTTTCTTTATTATTATTATTATTATGTTGTCTCTTACTCAAGTAATCACGGGCCGAAGCCCGGTTTTTTGAGGCTTGCATGGGGACACATGTCCAACATGTAGAGGCCTTGTGAGACGTTTGCTATAAAATGGGGTGGGGCACTATCCAGCACACACGGAAAAACAGCAAAAAAAAAAATAGCAGGTGGTGACTCGCCGACTCAGTCAATGGGTCCCAGAAACGGCTGCACGACGCAAAAATGTGCAGCAAAGGGGCAACATTAGTTGAGCGGCTAAAGGGTGGAGAGGTGTCACTGGACTTTAAACGTACGATCACTTGCATCCTTAGAGGGTCCCATCACGCACGCCCACTCGCCACTTATGTTTCACATCCACCCTTTGAGCATAGCTCTCGCGACTCCACTCTGACCGGCCGATTAAGGCAAGCCAGAGGTAGGGGTTCCTGTTACCTCTTCGGTTTCCACTCCGATCGGCCATCTAAGGCAAGTCGGAGGCGAGGAACAGGGGCCTCCCCTGGGAGCACTCAGGTCCTAGGGGTCGCTACTCCCCAACAGCTCGCCACAAGCTGCCCTGTGGGCTTATTATTATTATTATTATTATTAATAAAATTTATCTTAACTATTAAAAAAGATTCTAATTAAAGCTGATAAACAAATCCATTATCCATTATTATTATTATGACAAGAGGTAATTTTTAAGGGTGAATAATTTCGCAATAAATCCTCTTTAATATTATAAATGCGAAAGTGAGTTTGTTTGTTACGCTTTCACGTTGTAACTACTGAACCGATCATCATGAAATTTTGCATACACGTTATCTGGGGTACGGAGAAGGACATACATTTTATCCCAGGAAAAAGTACTTTTCCCGAGGGATCGACATTGCGCGGGCGGAGCCGCGGGCGAAAAATATTTTAATACTCAGTAAATAAGATTTCACTTCAGTAATATACTATTTAATTGGTTAAAGTTTTTGAAACCAAACTCAACACTGATTCTGCAATAAGGGGGTAGTTTCTAAGGGATGAAATTTCACTGTCAACCAAAAATTTTATCATATGTATCAAACAAACTGTTTATGTAATGTTAATATGCGATTTTAAAACTCTGAAATCTATTATCTATTACATATAATAAAAAAATAAAAATATTTTGTCTGTACATTTAGAATTTTTGACAGAAATTGACAGAGCGACACAAAAAAAATAAAAGAAAGCAAAAAATATTTCGAATTTTTTGTCTGTCTGTCTGTATGTATGATCACGATTATCTCCGAAAATACTGAACCGATTTACTTCAAATCTTCACTAATTGCTTTGTTTTAACTCAGCAAAACATTTAAAGTTTGTTTCACCAAAAACGGTTCATTAAAAAAAAAGTTATCGTCATTTGAATGAATTCAAGGCATGAGTTTGCCTGCAAATATATAGCAATGTATATAAATAATAAGTGACAAAATAGGAAAATTAAAATCCAAAGTCAATTCATCATCATTATATGACAGCATTATACCATCCATACTATCCTACTATCTATAGTATCCTACTATCTATAGTATGGGGGTAGTTTAAGACCCGGGGAAGGACATAGGGTACCTTTTATTCCGGGAAATTCTACTATTCTTGAGGGATGGACACTAACGGCGGCGTCGTAGGCGCGGGCAAACAGCAAACCTGACTTATCAACGCAACCGAAACTGCTGCGCCTAGAAACTTGAAATTTGGTACAGGGGTTCTTTTAATGATGTGAGTGAGCGCTAAGAAAGGATTTTTAGAAATTTAACTTCGAAAGGGGTAAAATTTATATGGAATTTTCACATTTCTGGACTTAGAAATCTGAAAGTAGGTATTTAAGTACTCGATTAAAAATGAAATAGGGGGGTAAATGTTAAACGGAATTTTTCTCATTTCTAGACTTAGAAGTATAAAATTAGGTATATAAGTTCTTGATTCCAATTATAAAATATATTTGTAGATGAAATTAGCAAAATTCCCCCCTTAAGCGGTAAAATGGGGTGGGTGGGTCTTATAAAATTTGTATGGAAATTTTCTCATTTCTGGACTTAGACGTATGAAAATAAGTATGTTCTAGGTTACAATTAAAAATATCTATGTAGGTAAAATGGACGACATTTTCCCCTGAAGGGGTAAAATAGCGGGGTAAAGTTCATATAGGAATTTACGCATTTCTAGACTTAGAAGTATGAAAATAGGTAAATAAATTCACGATTACAATTGAAAAAGATCTGTGTAGGTCAACTGGAAAAAAACCCCATAAGTTTGTATGGAAAGTGTCACATTTCTTGACCTAGAAGTATAAAAATAGGTATATAAGTTCTCGATTACAATTAAAAAGATCTGTGAAGTTGAAATGGACAAAATTCCCCCCTTAAATGGCAAAATGGGAAAGTGGGTTGTTTGTATGGAAATTGGAATTTTCGTTTCTGGACTATGGAGTATGAAAATAAATAGGTATGTAAGTTCTCGATTACAATTAAAAAAGATATATGTGGGTGAAATGGACAAAATTCACCCCTAAAAGGGTAAAATGGGAGGGTAGTCTTTATTGAAATTTTCTAATGTCTGGACGTTTAAATAATATCCATACTTCCATACTTATACTAATAATATAAATGCGAAAGTAACTCTGTTTGTCGTCTTTTTACGCTTTAACCATTGAACTGATTTGGATGAAATTTGGTATGGAGGTAGTTTGAAGCCCGGGGAAGGACATAGGGTATGTTTAATTCCGGGAAATTCTACTGTTTCCGAGGGATAGACACTAACGCGGGCGGAGCCGCTGGCAACAGCTAGTACACAATAATATTTTTGATTTAAGGGGTGGTTGCTAAAAGAGTTGAAAAATAATTAAAGTATTTCATATAAATATGTCACTTTTAAAGTAGAGGGTAAAACATACTCAATCCCAAATTTTTATCCAAATCTATGAAGATTCAACGAAATCGGAGGTTGTAGCTGATTTTTGCCTTTGACTGTACTAAGTTGTTTTACGTAACTAACAACTGCCTTTACTAATTTTCAATAGAATTTGTATGAAACTCTTTAATTCTTAAACTCTACTTAGCTCTAATAGTTTTCCTTTAATTCTTCCTAACTTCGTTATATATACTACTGCTGTGATTTTTTTCACGTGTTCATATACAACCATTTAGTAGATAGAGGGGCCTCATAATGGACTCTAAAAAAAATTTGCAAATTATTTCAGAAACGGATACGTAAATCGAAATATTTTTACAAGCTCACAATATTTTTAAAAGACTTATTTATCAAAACACTACACGTCGGGTTAATTACTCCCATTCCCCACTCCCATAAAAAATTACTCCCATGTTACTTAAAGCTACAGAAAAACATTTTTCTAGATTTTCTGTTACCACTTTTTTGCCATGATTAATATACATATACATACCAAATTATAACTTTCTAGTACTTATAGTCTCTGAGTAAAACCGCTGACGAACAGACATGGCGAAACTATAAGAGTTCCTTGTTTACTACGGAACCCTAAAAAGCTGATATTTCGATTGAAAATTAGGGTGCTTTTTCGATATTTAATTAAGTAAAAAAACGGCCAAATGCGAGTCGCACTCGCGCACTAAGGGTTGTACCATTATCCGTATCCATATTCCTTATATTATAATAAACAAGCTTTCGCCCGCGGCTCCGCCCGCGGCTCCGCCCGCGGCTCCGCCCGCGGCTCCGCCCGCGGCTCCGCCCGCGTCAATGGAATAGTACTTTTTCACATTCAAAGGATATTTAAGATCCCTCGGGAATAGTACTTTTGCACATTCAAAGGATATTTAAGAAAAAAATTAAATGCGCAGGATGTAGTTCTTTTTATTAGCTACATTTTTGCCCATTTCACTTTTTTGCCGGAAATTAAGTAATACCGTTTTATACCCTTAAAAACTCACTCCTCTGATCAGCCGTAAATTATTTTTCATCTCATCTATTCAAAAAAATTTTTATTCCCGCCCGATGGACTAAATAGTTGGTAGATTGTGATACAAGTGGGTAACATAATACTTTTTGGTGAGGGTATTATTTTTGATGGAGTCTAGCATATCCGAGCGTAGCGAGGGTTCCTTAAGTAGACTCCTGAGCGAAGCGAGGGATTTAGAATATTTTACCCGAAGTAAAAGTATTCATGTTAGTCCCGAGATGACACATCATGCTTTTCATCTCCCTCTATGAGAAAACAAATTAAATTCTAAAACTTAAATTACCTGTATACTGGGAACCGTATACAGGTAATTTTTGTTGTCGGGGAACCGTTCTTTATTTTTTGAATAGAGGAGATGAAAATGTTTATTTAATACACAATTCAAACACTTTTTTTTGGGCCCGTGGGTATTATAACACAAATATTGTTTTTCTCATGCAGGGAGATGAAAAGCAGAATGTGTCATCTCGGGACTAACATAATACTTTTACTTTGGGCAACATACTCTGAATCCCTTTCTTCACTCAGAAGTCTACTTTAGAATCCCTCGCTACGATAGGGCTATGCTAGACTCCTTAGTTCTGTCTGGATTCAAAATATACTTTTTGGTGAGGGAATCACCAAAAAGTATTATGTTAGGCCCCTTTTTTATGACAGAACGGCAAGAGCAAGCGGGTCACCTGATGATGGTAAACGATCACCGCCGCCCATAAACAACTGCCACACCAGGGGCACAATCTTTCCTTTGGGTTTTGTTATATTCTCATATTTTTGCAATGGGTTTCATCCTACTATTATTATATATTTTCAAAGGCTTTAGCACTGACGATTGATGCGCTTAGACCCGACCCGCTGCATTCCGACATAATGTGCGCGTACCTTAGATGTTGTGTAAGAGGAGTGCATGTGGAGTCATGGATCTAAGTGTGGAGTAATAAATGTAAACAATCAGCTGGCATGTAAACACTTTCAAATAGGTAATTTGATTTCTAATGTTTTTTTTTCAGCTGGACGAATTTCTATGGGAGGTCAATTTTCTTTTCGTTTTTACCTTCTTTTTTTGCAATTCTATATTCCATTGGGTATTTTAATTCCAGGATTTCAATATAGTTCAGAGGTTCAAAATCATGCGGTATAAGTAACCGAATGTTTAAGTTTTCACTTCTGTCAGCACACCCGGAGTGCCACTGTCTTTTTTACATCGTTACATACCTTACCTAGGTTGGAATTCTGAGTTGCTTTATTTGCGTAGGTTTTGATGAGTTCTCAATTATGACAAATATATTTTGTGAAAGAGTATAAAATTATCAGTCCGAGTAAGAAAAGCGCATTCCATAATCAAGGGTTTAACTCCCGCAAGTTTGTACCTCTCTGGAATCGAGAGGTACTGACTCAAGTCCATTTTTATCCACCATTTCTTGTCCTCGGTGAGGGAAAACAAAATAAGAAAAGTTGAGTAAACCTACACTAATGGCTCCGTGAGCTGTAGACCTAGCGAGACTTAATCGTATCACAGCAAAAAAAATTTACGACAGACGGTTGAGACATGCGATCTGCCTTTTTTGCCCAAGCTAAAACGGTGACGCTTCGCGCTAGCTCGGTCATCATTATCATTTCGAGTAGGTGTCGCGGTCAATCGACCATGCACACCCTGGTGTCAGAGTTCTTCGGAACCGCCTTTCTAATAGCTAGCTTTATAAATATGTCTATGATGATTTGTATGATTTATCTAAATGTCTCCCCCTCTATAGATTTCAGAAAGCATAGTGGAAGGGGGTACGGCTTGCGAAAACTATAAGAGTTAGGGGTTTGCCCCATAGTAACTATTATAGGGGGTCATGGTCAAATTCTCGAGCCAGTATTTTTTTTTAATTTTCTCAAATAACAAAATGGCCGCTATACAAATCGGGCCCCCGAGTGTCCTTAGCCAAGTCTGAGGCCGAAGGACTTGGGTCCCCGCGAGCCCGAAGTCCAAACCCCTCGAAATATCAAACACCCATCCCCCCTCCCTCAACCCCCAAGTCCCTAGCCCGCAGGGCTTCGCGAGCATGCAGGGCGAGCGAAAGCGAGGCCGGAAACCAAGCTGCGTGTAAATAGACATCTGAAGGATGGCACGGCCTTCGGATGACATTGCGACGGGCCGTATGTTACGGGCTTGGGTTTTGTGACGAACCTAACGATACATTTACTGACGAAATCCATCCAGTCGTTTGGAAGATACGAGGTAATAAAGAAATTTATAAACGTACAAGATAGGCGCTAAACCCATAACCCTTCTTAGCAGTATATATAAAGAAACTTTATGAATACGCTCTTTCCTAAACTTGATAAAGGACTAAAAATCCTAAATTCCTGTATCGCGTGAATGTTTTTCCTCGTCTGTCGGGTCACGGTCACGGCAAATCGAGTTCATTTTTTTCTTTTTACTCCGAATGACTTTAGGTCTCCAAGTGATATTTATAAAATGTGTTGCTTTATACTAAAATGACGGTAGGGCCCAAAAGAATCCCCTTCTAAAGTAATGATAAATCAAGTGCATAAACAAGAATTAAAAGACTTCAAAACTTTCTATTTCAAAAACTATAACTGATTATGATGAAACTTGCACTATTCCCTAAATTAGACTAAGTTTACCTACCTTGTAACTAAAAAAAAATTGTTGCGAACTGACTTATATTTTTCGAGATATGCACGGACAAACTTACATAGTGTCATTTAGGTAAAGTGTGCGCAGCAGGAAAGTGTCCGCATAGCTAGCAGGTCGCTATACGTTAGACACGATACGAGATATCTCCTAATACCCTCCTAAAACACTGGATAACGCACCCCTCGGTTCCTCTTCGGACATAGGACGCGATGTCCGCACGTCATTCGCCGAGCGCCATCTTGTTTCCATTTGTGAGTTAAATTCTACGAATAAGTTAAATTACCTGAAAAACTCGTATTAAAATATTTTGAAGGTTTTTAATATATTTTATATTAAAAACTATCGATCTTTTGTAGAACTATTAGATACAATGTCTTTAATGAATTATAGTTTCATCGAACATAGCATAGTATATGTCTAGTTAAACATGAGGGTATAACACCTGGCGAAGTACATGATGCAATAAAAGTAATGGCCAATAATAAAGCTACCGGGCCAGATGACATTCCAGCAGATCTGTGGAAGCGGTTTGGTGCAACGGGAGTGCGTTTCCTAACCAACCTCATGAACTATATACTTACGGAGGGTATTCCAGATGAATGGAGAAAAAGCTATTTGGTGCCCTTTTATAAAAACAAGGGAGATCTCAGACTTTGTAGCAATTATAGGGCAATCAAACTTATTTCACATAATTTTAAAATATGGAAACGCATAATCAGCAAAAAGTTGCAAGAACTAACTAGCGCTTCGGAAAACCAACGTGAGTTTGTAGCTGGAAAGTCCACCACTAACGCCCTTCATGTCGTGAGAATACTGCTGGAGAAATCTAGACATAACAAAGTCGACCTTCACATGGCATTTATAGACCTGGAAAAGACATTTGATCGAATACCCAGAGTACTCATTGGGCACGCGCTACGGGCAAAACGCGTCCCAGAATGCTACATTGATATAATCGGAGACATGTACCAAGATGTCACTACAAAAGTGCGGAGTCCAGCAGGCAGCGACTGAGGAGTTCCATGTCAAAGTTGGAATTCATCAAGGGTCGGTAATGGGCCGTTACTTTTCTGTCACTGTCCGTTTATTTTTGTCTTTCTTTTTGGCTGCACTTTTGTTACCCTCCCGCCCTCTCATTTCATTTTCAAACCGTCACATTAGTGCTTTACTTCGCTCGAGTATCACACCGTTCAAAGTCTTAGGTCTCCTTACAGTCCTGATTTGGCATCGTGTGACTAAGATTGTATGTCTACATGAAACCATTCGCAAATAATAAAAATTCTGTGAATTCTTTTTATTTCCTAAAATAACAAATCTACTGAAAGGTATACAGTTTTCATTGCCGGAAGACGCGGTAACAGTGTCCAAGAAGAAAAAAAGTTACTTCGAAAATCAGTTAAGGCAAATGAGGCTGGTGGAGACTTCATTGAAAAGTTGTTATATAAGTAGACATACATGCAAGTTTTTAAGTTCCTCGGAACTTTCTGGGTGGCCCACTAACTGAATAACTAAAGCATAAATTATAAAATGCCCACCAAAATACATTTAACACTAAATACCAAATAAAATAAATTAACCTTATACAAAAACTATTCTATACGGTTGTTAAAATTAGATACAACGTTTTAAGTCCCACAAATAAATAGACATGCTTATCAGAATAATTGTATATATATTTATATTATTTAAATGGATGAATGCTCACCAATAATTGTTTTACTGTAACAGTAACATTAATACGGAAAATTACAGTTCTAAAATAGTTCAAGTGTAACCAAATTGTCCAACCTGAATTCAAAATATTGTCAAACTATGATTCAGTCGTTTTCCATTATTTATTCATCCCGGCCGCACCCATCAGACAGCACCGGCTCGTGACTCGTGACGCACAGGCAACGGGACGCAAATTGCACGTTCCTCTCTGTCACCATGGAGATATACAGGTTAGTTACGACATTATGCGCGTGACGCAACATTTTCTTTATCATCCAAGGCTGGTTTACCCAGAACAAGTATTATTGAAGTACTCTACTTAACTTCACTCCTTAATTCCGAATCTAATTTAGACCAAGGTAACTGGGCAGGTGATTTTTATTTTTCATTAATAATTTATTTTTAGTAAGTTTACGGCATGGGCAATGTCATGGCAAGGTATTGTAATTTTAAGGTCAATTTCATTATTCTGTTTTTACCTACATGTATAAATATCTAATAAGCAAGCGTAAAATCATAATCTTCAGTTTTTGTTGTTAGCCACCATAGCTTAATTTTATAATTCCTTTGTTTTATTATTTGTGCCGTGGTTAACGGCATTGGTGTAACATTTAGTAATAAGCTCATTACCATATTTGTTTGTTAACCCGAAGTAAATAAATTAAAAAAAAGGTCATAAATAAAAACATCGAAACGAACACGCAAACAGAAGTGAGTGTTTGTCAATAAAGATTCAAGATGCCGATTTCAACAGGTACACTTTTAGGCTAATAATAAATGCCTTCGCAAAAACCGGCCAAGTGCAAGTCGAACTCGCGTGGAGAGGGTTCCATATATACGATGAATGTCATACGTGCCAATAATACGGTATTAAACTGATATTGAGATTATACAAAACATGTTTCAAATGTTACTGGCATTTATATAATACTGTTAAGAACACTTTGTAACTTAATATATAAGTTACCTTATTGATCATGTAAAGGTTAGTGGACAAGACCATAAAAAGCTGAAAAATACCAGAAGATAATTCACTAAATTTCTAACATTTTAAATTATGAAGCTTTTACCATAAACTAAATATAGAATAAAGCTACCAAACGAAGTTATCATGCCACTCTTACATAGAGCTTGGTCGTGACTACGTCGTGACGCCCCGAATTTATAGGCATTTCAGCAAAGCTTTTAAAAGTATGTGACTTTCTTGTAGGTATGCTTCGATCCTTATTACTTATTCGTAGCTTCGATCAAATATTCCTGTACGTATGTGAAAAAAAATGAGAATATCATTATGTAGAATATTTAAATTCATGTTAAGTTATTGTAGAGCCCATCCGCTGCATTGACTGAAAAACGTGTAACTATAGTTTATTCAGTGTTGCAGAGATTCAGAATGATTTCGAATCTTGTAAACGCGGCGTATTTCAGCCATTATACTAAGAGAGCTACGAGTACTATTTATTATGGGAATTAAAGGTGATACCCGAACGATAAGTTCGATATCGGAAAGATAAAAAAAAAAATCAAATTACAAACCAGTGTTTAATTTTAGTCAATAAATTCCCAGTTCACAAGGTTCCTTTATGTTTCTAACTCGAATACTCGTTTATTGAAGTTGTTTGATGTTCCTGCACAGGCCAGCCACCGGCTATACTAGCGTTACCTTTCATTTTATTCTTCTACTACAACCGATTAAATTACTTGTAGTATTTTTGGTATCATTTTTGATTATTATGCAAGAGAACTACTAATTCCCGCCTAAAGTGGCCACTATTGGTAGTTAATAGTATAGAAGGCTTAACAGACATACCGATATTCCTTATCTATACATATAATAAAACAGTAAAAATATTTAGTCTGTACATTTAGAACTTTTGACTGAAATGGTTAGAGGGACACTTAAAAGAATAATAGTAACAAAAAAAAAAAATTCGAATTTCTTGTCTGTCTGTCTGTATGTATGATCACGATTATCTCCGCCGAAAATACTGAACCGATTTACTTCAAACTTTTACCAATTGCTTTGTTTTAACTCAGCAAAACATTTAAAGTTTGTTTCATCAAAATCGGTTCATTAAAAAAAAAGTTATCGTCATTTGAATGAACTCAAGGCATGAGTTTGCCTGCAAACATACAGCAAAAATAAAATCCTTACTAATATTATAAATTAATAAATGCGGAAGAGGAAAGCGGGAGATCGTGCACTGTGGCGTGCCCTTGGGGAGGCCTACGTCCAGCAGTGGACTGCAATAGGCTGATTGATGATTGATGAAAATGCGGAAGTGAGTTTGTTTGTTTGTTTGTTGAATGAACTCAAGGCATGAGTTTGCCTGCAATCATACAGCAAAAATAAAATCCTTACTAATATTATAAATTATAAATGCGAAAGTGAGTTTGTTTGTTTGTTTATTTGTTTGTTTGTTACGCTTTCACGCCGTAACTACTGAATCGATCGTTATGAAATTTTGCATACAAGTTGTCTAGAGTACGGAGAAGGACATAGGCTACCTTTTATCCCGGAAAAAAGTACTATTCCCGAGGGATCGACATTGACGCGGGCGGAGCCGCGGGCGAAAGCTAGTAAAATAATAAATTCAGCATGAAGGTTCTTTACTGAAAGGCATGAAACACTGGCGAAATCCCCTCCTTAAGGGCTAAAGATCTATGCAGGTGAAATGTATTAAATTCCCCCTTAAGAGGAAAAAGCAGAGGGGGAGGTGTTTGAATGGAATTTTTATCATTTCTACTGTTCCCAAGGGAACGACATTAACGCGGGCGGAGCCGCGGGCAACAGCTAGTTTACATCATAAAAAGAATCCCTGTGCCAAATTTCAAGTTTCTGGGCACAGTAGTTTCGGCTGTGCGTTGATATATAAGTCAGGTTTGCCTTAGGCCCGCGGCTCCGCCCGCGTAAGTGTCGATTTCTCAGGAACAGTAGAATTACCCGGAATATAATAGTTCATGACTTTCAATGAAACACCTTAATATTGAATTTCAATTGAATACCTTCAAAAACGGAAAGTTTCATACTAACTTTGCATCCCCGTTATAACCCCTTAAGGGATGATTTTTGAGTAAAATATTTTATTCGTGTTTCATACCTTTCAGTAAAGAACCTTCATGCTGAATTTCATTCAAATAACTTCAAAAACGGCAAAGTTTCATACTAACTTTGAAACCCGTTTTACCCCCTTAGGAAATGAATTTCCAAAAATCCTTTCTTGGTGAACACCAAGAAAGGATTTTTGGATTTCCCCTACGTTATAAAAGGAACCTATGTGCAAAATTTCAAGGTTCTAACCCTTATAGTTTAGGCCCTGCGTTGATATGTCAGTCAGTCAGCTTCTCCTTTTTTATTAGTATGGATTACTATGGATAGTATGGCTAGGTATAATGCTGTCGTATAATGATGATGAATTGACTTTGGATTTTAATTTGCTTATATCACTTATTATTTTAATTTTTTTTTGCTTTATATTTGTAGGCAATCTCATGCCTTGAGTTCATTCAAATGACGATAACTTTTTTTTTAATGAACCGATTTTGATGAAACAAACTTTAAATGTTTTGCTGAGTTAAAACAAAGCAATTGGTGAAAGTTTGAAGTAAATCGGTTCAGTATTTTCGGAGATAATCGTGATCATACATACAGACAGACAGACAGACAGATAGACAGACAGACAGACAGACAAATTTTTTTATCCATGTGTCCATCTATCCATTTCAGTCAAAAATTCTAAATGTACAGACAAAATATTTTTACTGTTTTATTATATGTATAGAAGATGAGCACTAAGAAAGGATTTTTAGAAAATCAAAGGGGGTGAAGTTTTATGGAAATTTCTCATTTCTCGACTTAGAAGTTTGAAAGTAAGTAAACAAGTTCTCAATTAAAATTAAAAAAGATCTGTTTAGGTGAACTAGACAACATTCTCCCTTGAAGGAGTAAATCTTTAAGTTTGTATGAAATTTTTCAATTTCTAGACTTAGAATATAAAAATAGGTATGTAAGTTCTCGATTACAATTAGAAAAGATCTGTGTAGGTGAAATGTATAAAACCCCCTCCTTAAGGGGCAACATGGGGGGTTAAGTTTGTATGGACATTTTCTCATTTCAGGACGTTCTGGATTACAATTAAAAAGATGTATGTAGGTAAAACCGACGAAATTTTCGACTGAAGGGATAAAATAGGGGAGTAAAGATAGTATGGATTTTTTTTCATTTCTAGACTTGATGAAAATAAGTATTATATTACAATTAAAAAAGATCTGTGTAGTGAAATGGGCAAAATCCCCTCCTTAAAGGCTAAAGATCTATGCAGGTGAAATGTATTAAATTCCCCCTTAAGGGGAAAAAGCAGAGGGGGAGGGGGTTGTATGGATTTTTTTTCATTTCTACTGTTCCCAAGGGAACGACATTAACGCGGGCGGAGCAGCGGGCAACAGCTAGTCCCCTATATATCCCCTCTAAATAAGGTATCGTCTTTCAAATACTTGGGCACATTGTAACAGAAAGATTGAAGGACGATGCCGATATGGAGTGGGAACGGAGGGCACTGTCGGTCACGAGCCAATATGATAGTTCACAGATTCACGAGGTGCTCAGCACAGGTAAAAATAACACTGTTTAGAGCGTACTGCACATTGTACACCTGTAGTCTGTGGACGGATTACTGGAAGAGATCGATCAGTGCTCTCCGTATTCAATAATAATGCGTTTAGGGCACTGTTGGGGCTGCCGCGATGGTGCAGTACATCTGGTATGTTTACGGATGTACATGTAGAGTAGATGGGTTTTATGCGGTGCTCCGCAAACGGAGTGCGGCGGAACAGTATCCTAACCATGATAGCAGATAGGCTGAACTGAACAGTCGCTATAAAAAGCACCGGGTGAGCCAGCACCTTAGTATAGGTTCCTACTAACATAGTGTAAGATTATCTGTTACTAATAACTATGGACAAAATTTGGTCTGAAATAAATATTTTATAGTGTATAGAACTAATAGAAGTATAAAGACTCTAGAAACAGCGGATTGCTTTGATCCGTCTTCCTACTCATACTAACGCAGGTATGACTTACCCGCGGTCCCAGTCCTTGACGTCTGTCGAGGAGTAAATACCAAACGAAATTTAATGTTTATAATTATAAACATGCCAATTTGATGCAATGAAATCTAGCGAAAATACTGAAGAAAAATCCCGCATTATTCATATTATCTATAATAATATACACTTACACATATTTACACGCCATTTGGCATGTCAAAACCCATTTTTTTATTTATGGATTTCACGCGTTACGTATTTAGCCAGTATCAAGTATAAATGAGTTCACCCGCACTTTTTCAGTCTTGTTAATCAACGAAATGATAATGTAGTTGATTTAGTTTATATTACGGAACCCCCGGCGACAATGAGGATCAGTAAAGTTGTAGCAAATTCAATAGGACTAATATCCACATTATTCGTCATGATATTACAATGATATATCTTTTTGAATTATCCAAATCGGACAATTACTTACGAAGATATTAATAATAAATCATGCCGTTCCTGCCGCGAAAAGGCATTGCACGCCGGTGCGTGTGACGTCACTGTGACGGACCGAGCGCGGTCGGCAGTCGCCACTACTCGCCACTCACAGAGCGATCATTCGACTGAGCGACGGGGCAACGCGGTTCGTCGCTATATTTAACAATTTATTGACATAAAGTGTTGTTAGAGTGCATTTTTTGTAATATTACGTATAAAACGTATTTATTATGGGAACTAACTAACAAAGCAAATAAAGAATTTTTATTTTTACTCTTGATTGCTATATAGACAATCTTGTAAATTAACTAAATCACATGCTATTGTTACAATATTATCAACAACAAAAAAGTATGAAATATGGACATATGCGTGAGGTCCGATCATTTTATAGTCTTTCAACTTCCATTAAGCTTCTTTTAACGAGAACTCTTATCGGCTATATCAGCGATCGTTTTTGTTTGCAAAACTTCTTCTGCTGTAGATTTTGGGTTGGAACTGTCCGTACTTAAAACTACTAACTGTTCTATTTCTCATCTTTTCTTAAAATCAGGTCTATAATTTTTAGGGTTCCGTATCTCAAAAGGATAAACGGAACCCTATAAGGGTTCCATTTCATCACTTGGTTATCCGTCTGTCTGTCTGTCTGTCTGTCTGTCAAGACCCTTCTTCTCAGGAACGTAGGAGCGTGATACCTCTACGCTCCTACGTTCCTGAGAAAGCTGAAATTCATATCAAATATTTAGGTCTACTGTCCCTTGGAGCTGTGAGAAATCAAACCGTTTATGCCGCAAATTTTCGAAGCCAACGCAATCTAAAGATACAGCTGGTTGTGCCGCAAATTTTCGTGTTTTTGCGATATTTTCAGGGAATCAATACCTACCAGGAAGTCAAAAGTCAAAGATTTTTATTTAAAATTGGATACATGTATCTCTTTTTGAACGTCATATTTTTATATCTTATATATTTTTTAATATATGCAAAACTGAAATACTACTAGCGTTTCGGAACGACCAATGGTGAGAAGAATACGCCGAAAGAAACTCAATCAAGACTAGGTCCCTACGTGCCTGAAGGGCTCTGAATACATTGTTAACATTAAACACAATTTTTCATACTATAGATTAAATTGTAAACATTAAATAAATTTCCACGCATTTTTATCAGTTATATAATCATCAATGCAGTAATAAGCCTTTTTTATTAACTGGTTTTTTACAATCGTTTTGAACTTAAGTAAAGGCAGACCTAATATTTCTGCAGGAATTTTATTATAGAAGCGCACTCCTAGACCCAGAAATGAATTCATAGTTTTCTGCAATCGCAATACTGGTGTAGCTAATTTATTTTTATTTCTCGTGTTTCGGTCATGGATATCACTATTTTTCTTATATAAATCAAGATTATAGCGCACAAACATAATATTCGCAAATATGTACTGAGAAGGTAAAGTTAAAATATTTATATCTTTAAACAATTCTCTAAGAGATTCTCTAGCACCAAGTTTATATATAAACCTAATAGCGCGTTTCTGCAGGACAAATATGGTGTTTACTTCTGCAGCGTTACCCCATAGTAAAATCGCATAAGACATAACACTATGAAAGTAACTAAAATATACCAAACGTGCAGTATCAACATAAGTCAGTTGTCTAATTCTCCTGACAGCATAAGCTGCAGAACTAAGTTTACCCGCTAACGTAGTAATATGGGCACCCCATTGAAGCCCGGCATCAAGAGTTATTCCAAGAAATGTTGTTTTATCAGTTAAATCTAGTGGTTCATTATCGATTACTATTTGTGTTGGAATTTTTGTAACATTTGGTAAGCAAAATTTAATACATTTCGTTTTCTTAGCGTTCAACAATACTGTGAACCAATCCAACACTTGAGCTAAAGTCCTATTAACCACGTCAAAAGAATTAGTTTGTCTATCAATTTTGAAGACAAGAGAAGTGTCATCGGCAAATAGAACAGCCTTACATGTATTGACACAGTAAGGTAGGTCATTGATGTAAATGAGGAATAACAGAGGCCCTAGGATAGAGCCCTGGGGTACGCCCATCTTAACCGATGATCCGGAGGATTGTACCCTATCTAAACTAACTTTTTGAGTTCGGCCACTTAAATAAGATTCAAGTAAATCGCGAGTAGTGCTCCAGCTTGGAGAGAAGGGTATTGTGGTCTACGCAATCGAAGGCTTTGGAAAGATCACAAAAAACACCAATAGCATTTTGTTTTCCTTCCCAAGCATCATATATGTATTTCAACAGAGCTACACCCGCGTCTAAAGTTGACCGACCCTTTGTAAATCCATACTGTTCACGATGGAAAAGGCTATTTAAGTTAAAAAAAGCTAATAATTGATTAAAAATCATTTTTTCAAATATTTTACTAAGCGCTGGCAGAATAGAAATGGGACGGTAATTAGTGGGATCATTTTTATCGCCAGATTTGTACAAAGGAATGACTTTACTTAACTTCATCAAGTCAGGAAATGTCCCAGTATCTACACACTTATTAAATATGGAAGCTAAATATGGTGCAATTGCTTCAATGATGTTACTAATGATAGCTACAGAGATATCCCACAAATCTCCAGTTTTCTTATTGTTCAAACTCTTAAATGTATCAATGATTATTTGAGGTGTTACATGTTGAAATATTAAATGATTGTTACATTCTGGTATACAGCTTATTACTAGTTTTTAGATTCCTCAGATGATGAACGTAAGGAGGCAGTAGTATTTACGGGAATGTTAGTAAAGAAATCTTCGAAATATTTTGCGACGTCTTCATTAGTACTGAGGATCTTATTATCTACTTTTAATTCTATTTTGTTGTCACGATTTTTAGTTTTCCCGGTTTCCGTGTTAATATTTTTTCCAAGTGGTTTTTATCTTATCATGAGAATCTAGAATAACTTTTCTTGTATATAAAGATTTTGCGCACAGGCACGCCTTTTTAAAAACCTTAGAGTAAGTTCTAACATAATTAATAAATTCAGAATTTTTATTGTAAGCTTTCATAGCTAATAATTCGTATAACCTGTTTCTACTAACGTAAATACCAGTTGTAGCCCATTCACTAAATTTTTTACGGATACGTTTAGTACATATTTAATTTTGAATGTATTGTGGAATTCCGATTCAATAACACCAAACATTTAATTATATAGAGCATCCGGATCATCTCTAGTTTCTTCAATTAGGGGCATTTTTTCAGATATTTTATTTTTAAATACATTTATTTTAGCTTTGGTTATAGATCTAAAGGTTACTTTTGGTAAGTCTACTTCTACATCATTTATAAGTTTTACAAACTGACCGTAGTGATCCGAGGTTAGATTTTTAGTTATATATTTGTCAACAGCAGTGCAATTGCAGAAAACATTATCTATGCACGTTGCAGAATCTTCAGTAACTCTAGTTGGTTCCAAAAACAAATTAACCAAATCAAATGATTTAAAGACATTTAAAAATCAAACACTTTCAGTTGTTGTAACTAACAAATCAACATTAAAATCACCGCACACTATAATATTTTTGCGACAACAACTTAATTTTCTTAAGACATCTTCAATAACTAATTCTAAAGTATTATAATCTGATCTTGGGGGTCTGTATACACATACTATAATATAATTCCTTAGTTCGATACATGACAGCTCAACATTACAATCTACCGAAAGACTAACAATATCCTTACGTTCTTTACATTTTACGTCACTTCGAGTTAGAATTAAGCTACCGCCTTTTTCTTTAGTCTCTCTGGTATACGAGCTTGTCAATAAATAATTTTCTACATTGAATTGTTGCTGGTGAGACTGCATAAAATGTTCAGTCACACAAACTACATGTAAATCTTTACTGTTAATAAATAACTCTAATTCTAACAATTTGCTAGTCAGGCCTTGGACATTCTGATGAAAAATATTAAATTCTTTCGCCTTGACTGTTGTCTTATTACTTAGTATAAATCAGACTGAGTATTATGTATTTTACGAATATCATCAGCTGCAATGCCTGTGTCAAATTTAAAATTATTTACAGTTGTACTACGTACAACAAAAGTTTGTATATTAAAAGCTACTAACGTAGCTATTTGTCTTTTAAAATTAAAAGGAAGATACATAGTATCGAGTTATAAACTTATTTATATCTAAATAAAAAAAAAAATCGCCATGACGATATGTCATGTTGTACATATGTACATTTAAATTATGTATGTGCTAAGGAAACTTCCCATGAACTCAGAATCTTAAAATTTGGTACGAAGCAACGTCTTTTAGCACAGATAATGGAAAAATTGCGAAAAACATACATTTTAAGCTACATCATATACGTAAGAAAAATATTTTTAATAATCTTTCGACATTCGCAAGAGAATCAAAACTTCAGGGTACTTCCCGTGAAATCAGAATCTTAGATATTGGTACGAAGCAACGTCTTATAACACAGATAATGAAAAAAATGCGAAATGCATACATTTTTAGTTACATCATATAATAAAGATATTTATAATAACTTTAAACTTATACGTGCGCAAGGCCAACTCGCACTTCGACGGTTTTTTTGAAAACTTTTGACATTCAAACTAATGAGGAAAAACTCCCTTCTTCAGTTAAACTTAACGTAATTTTCCAAAATGTCCTTCTAAATGAACAACGTATGGGAACGTTGTTCATTTAGACGGGCTGATTTAATGGTTTTAGGTACAACGGTGTTCACCCTTACATCCTGTATTCAGTTATTGCTTGCAACAATCAGGCATAGCTGGGGCAGATACATATTATATAATTCACTATTTGCTTTTTACTCCAGTACGTCCCTGTGTCATTGTTTTGACCTTGGAATATTACATAGAAATGAAAACGGAAGTATTGGAAGGTAAGTAGGTTTGTCCACCAAACTAGAAAGAAATAAGTAGGTATGGTTTTATTAATACATCCGCCTTATAAACAGAGAATACATAGTACTAACTTATTTCCATTTCAACTTAATAAAAGGTAAGAATAGTCACTACAATGTCTACTAGCCGGGGTAGAGGGTGGAGTCTTTTAATCATCCCTTTTTACAACGGAATATAATTTTAAATTGTATTCCGTTGTGAAAAGAAATGATATAAAATTGACACAAAACTTCGTGAAAAATAATTAATTTTTCCAGAAGTTATGAGTCTTTCGGCACGTTAAAAGATAGTTTTTCTGGCGTTTTAAAATAAGTATTTGTATAGTTTGGCACTATACAATATTTGTACATAGTTAAAAAGATAAATTAGACATAAATAATTTGTTTTAAAGCCGCAATTACCACACAAAACACTGCGCGCCTTGTCACTGCCAACGGGCAACTAGCGGCGTCCGTCACAGTGACGTCACAGCCACCGCGCCGGCCGGCCAGTGAATTTTGCTAGTAATTTGGTCATAACTTCGTCAATTTTTTATCGTAGAACAATAATTTTTGCACTGTATGTTATAGATTTCTTAGCTCTATAATCCTGCATTCTCAACTAAAAACTTTACGGATCCTCATTCTCTTAAGCTTGATCACAGACAGCGCAGCGAGGCGGACCACTAGCCCGCCAAGTAAATCTCACTATAGCCTTACCATGACAGTTTATTTTAGTTAATCCACACATTTTTATAAACATCGGTATTTATAACAACAAATTACACGGGAAATTATAAGTCAACCCACAAAATTATTTATTGACCACGTGATCAAACTTCTAATTTAATAACTAAGCAACGGGAAAATTACATTGCTTCTAATAAACTAATTCGTCTTCATTACAACGCCAACTAAATATTCTATAGAAAGCGTCAAATAAAGAGCATCCTTCTTATTTATACATTGCCACCTAATTTACTAACTCGGCCACGGATTTTACATGTCGTCACCATTTTCCTTTTTATAGCATCAACACTATGTCCTCAAAAAAATATAATTCAAGCTTCTACAGACAGCATCATTTATTATAACTTCACATGTAAAATAATACATCATATTCTTTTATCGTGAAAATAGCCACTACATGATTTGGCGTGAGCCTGTGAGACGACAGCGACCGGCGCCATTCGATTCATGTATCGATAGGCAGGAGAGCTGGTACCAATTTTTTGGGTAGGTAGGTAGGTTACCTACCTAACCAAAAAATTTTTTAACTTGCTTTAAATACCTACCGTAGGTATTTAAAGCAAGTTCAAAAATTGTCACATACTTCTACCCCAACACGGAACTACAGACCTGGCTGATGAGTAGCGGGGCTAAATCAAACAAAATTTTTTAAATATTAATTTTTCATTTCCAAAAATATAGATATTTGAGGTAATATGCAATTTTTTATGTTGTAGTTGAATGTTTAAAGAATAGATATAAAAATATAAGCCAGGCGATTTAGTCGGTATTTTCACAGAAAAAAAATTATAAAACTCTATTTGAGGCAGGTTGAAATTTTAATAGGGTGGATTTTACAGATCATTTTGGTGGGACTTTCTACCCGTCAGGCCGCCAAAAAATTAGGGGTGGAATGAAATGAAATGAAATAGAATTTTATTCAAATTTGGATATCATGTATCTCTTTCTGAACGTCATATTATTATTTTTAATATTTGCAAAATCGATAAGCTACTAGCGTTTCGAAACGACCACTGCTGAGAAGAATACGCCGAAAGAAACTCAGTCCAGTATTGGTCCCTACGTGCCTGAAGGGCTACACTTTCACATATTTATAACAAATTGAATTATTTTACATTAAGTAATCACCGATGTACAATTTATTGAATATATTACTTCCATGGAGTTTTATCTGATAAATAGTCATTAATACAATAATAGGCATTTTTAAGCAATTGATTTTTAACAGCAGTCTTAAACTTACCTAATGACAGAGCCAATATTTCTTCAGGAATTCTATTATAGAAGCGTATACTAAGTCCCAAAAATGAATTCATTGTTTTCTGTAATCGCAAAGTTGGTGTCGCTAATTTATTTTTATTTCTCGTATTCCTGTTGTGGATATCACTATTTTGCGCGTAAAGATGAAGATTATTACGAACAAACATAATATTTGCAAATATGTATTGCGCGGGGAATGTCAAAATATTTATATTTTTAAACAATTCTCTAAGAGATTCTCTAGCACCTAGTTTATATATAGATCTGATAGCGCGTTTTTGAAGGACGAATATGGTATTTACTTCTGCTGCGTTACCCCATAGTAATATCCCATACGACATGACACTATGAAAGTAGCTGAAGTATACCAAACGCGCAGTATCAACGTCAGTCAACTGTCTTATTCTTCTAACAGCGTAAGCAGCAGAACTAAGTTTACCCGCTAAGGATGTGATATGGGCACCCCATTGAAGTCCCGAGTCAACTGTCATCCCAAGAAATACTGTTTTATCTACCAAATCTATCGTTTCGTTTTCGACCACTATGCGTGTTGGTACTTTTGTAACATTCAGTAAACAAAATTTAATACACTTCGTCTTTTTAGCGTTCAACAGCAAATTGTTTGCTGTAAACCACTCTAATACTTGAGCTAATGTACTATTGACCTCGTCAAAATTGTCTGTTGTCCTATCAACAGGGAAAATAAGAGAAGTATCATCGGAAAATAGTACAGCTTTACATGTGTGAACATAGTATGGCAGATCATTAATATATATAAGAAACAACAAGGGGCCTAGTATAGAGCCCTGGGGTACGCCCATCTTAACAGATGATCCCGAGGATTGAACCCTATCAACGCTAACTTTTTGAATTCGGCTACTCAAATAAGATTGGATTAATGCAATAGATTTACCTTTAATCCCATAGTGTTCCAATTTGGACAGCAGGGTATCGTGGTCTACACAATCAAATGCTTTGGAGAGATCACAAAAACACCAATAGCATTTTGTTTTCTCTCCCAAGCACAATATATATGTTTTAAAAGCGCAACACCCGCATCCGTAGTTGATCGACCCTTCGTAAATCCGTATTGTTCACTATGAAATAGACCATTTAGATTAAAAAAATAAAGTAACTGATTAAAAATTAACTTTTCAAATATTTTACTTAACGCTGGCAGAATAGAAATTGGACGGTAATTTGTTGGATCATTTTTATCACCCGATTTGTACAACGGTATAACTTTACTTAATTTCATTAGATCAGGAAAAGTCCCTGTATCTACACATTTATTAAAAATAGACGCTAAATAAAGAGCAATTATTTCTATAATATTACTTAGACTAAAACTGAGATGTCCCACAGGTCTCCAGTTTTTTTATTATTCAAAGTCTTGAACGTATCAATGATTTTTTTGAGGGGTTACATGTTCAAATATTAGAAGACTGTTACATTCCGGTATACAACTAGTTAATAACTTAACTTAGGATTTAGTAAAAGCCTGACTCAGCTACGTAAAGAAAAATTAAACCAATTTAAATCATGCAAAGATGACCTTTATATGGCTAGCCAAATTTATGACACGGAGATTCATGAGTTGCAATCTCAAATAACAAAACAACATGAGTCTTTAAAAAAATTTACTAATAATTATGAAATATGCCAAAAACAATTGTAAGAAAATATGATGGCGGTAATTTTCACTTTCACTTTCACAAAATAAGAGGGTAAATTTACCTGTAATATATAACTCTCAATCTGATTTAAACTGAACTGAATAAGACAACAGTCAAGGCCAAAGAATTAAATATAAATATAAAATAAATAAGCAGTGGCAAGCTCATATACCAGAAAGACTAAAGAGAAAGGAGGCCGTTTAATTTTAACGCGAAACAATGTCAAATGTAGAGAACGCAAAGATATCGTCAAGTCTTTCGGTAGAATGTACTGTAGAATTGTCATGTATTGAACTTGAGGAATCTATTATAGTATGCGTATACAGACCCCCTAAGTCAAATTATAATACTTTGGAATAAGTAATTGAAGATATTTTGAGGAAACTATCCTGTAGTCCCAAAAATATCATAGTGTGCGTGACTTTAATGTTGATTTATTAGTAACTACTACTGAAAGTGTTGGCTTGTTGAATGTATTTAAGTCATTTAATTTATTTAATTTATTTTTAGAAACAACTAGAGTTAATGGTGATTCTGCAACATGTATAGATAAAAAGATGTATAAATAATTAAAAATCTCACTTCTGATGATTTTGGTCAGTTTGTCAAATTAGTAAATCAAGTAGAGGTAGACTTACCAAAGATAACGTGTAGACCTATTAGCAAAGGCAAAATCAAGGTATTCAAGGGAAAAATATCAGAAAAAATGCCCATAATCGAAGAAACGAGGGATGATCCGGATGCCCTTTACGATAAAATATTTAATGTCATAGAAACTGAATTCAATAATGCCTTCCAAGTTAAAACTTGTACCAGACGTAATCGTAAAAAATTTAGTGAATGGGCTACTACAGGTATCTACAAAAATAGGTTATACGAATTCTGAGTTTATTAATTATGTTAGAAATTATTCAAAAGTTTTTAAAAAGGTATATATGCATGCCAAATCATTATATACTATCTTAAATTCTCAAGATAATCCTTATGTTCACCGACAGAGGAATCTAAAAAATTATTAACCAGTTGTATACCCGAATGTAAAAATCATTTAATATTTCAACATGTTACTCCGCTAACAATCATTGATACATTTAAAAGCTTAAATAATAAAAAAACTGGATATTTGTGGGACATCTCGGTATCCGTCATAAGTAATATCATAGATGTAATAGCACCTTACTTAGCTTCTATTTTTAATAAATGTTTAGATACCGGTACTTTTCCAGAGTTGATGAAGCTGAGTAAAGTTATACCGTTATATAAATCAGGGGATAAAAGTAATCCCACAAACTACCGGCCTATTTCCATTCTACCAGTTCTCAGTAAAATATTTGAAAAATTGATTTTCAATCAATTATTGTCTTTTTTTTTTAATATAAAAATGATCGTTTTCATTGTGAACAGTATGGCTTTACTAAGGGTCGGTCAACAACTGACGCGGGTGTAGCTCTTTTAAAACATATCTATGGAGTTTGGGAGGGAAAACAGAATGCTATTGGTGCTTTTTGTGATCTTTCTAAAGCAATTGATTGCGTAGATCACAATACCCTTATATCCAAGCTGAAATACTATGGAATCAAAGCTAAATCTCTGGACTTAATGAAATCGTACTTGAGTAGCCGAATTCAAAAAGTTAGTTTAGATGGGGTTCAATCTTCCGGATCATGTGTTAGGATGGGTGTACCTCAGGGCTCTATCCTAGGGCCTCTTCTGTTCCTTATATACATTAATGATTTACCGTACTATATTAACACATGTAAGGCTGTACTATTTGCCGATGATACATCTTTCATCTTCCGAGTAGATAGGAATACTGACTCTTCTGACGAGGTTAATAGTACATTAGCTCAAGTGTTGGACTGGTTTACTGCGAACAATCTTTTGTTGAACGCTACGTGGGGCGCACTATAAGTTTCCGGAATGAATATGAAAAAATACTATTAAAGGTACAAAATTAATTTATTGTTTTTCAAAATAATCTCCCTTGGCGTCTATGCACTTTTTCATTCGATGATACCTCAAATACCTGCCCAAAAATTGGTAGCCCACTATTATTATAAGTACAATGATGGTAATTTAAAAAGCCTTTCTTTTTTTCAAAGATAGTCTTATTTTGTCTCTCCTAGCTTCTGGTAATATTAGTGGCCATAATTTACTATTTGATGACAATTTTAGCTAAATTTTGACGATCAATTAATTTGGGATGAGTTACATTTTAAACATGCTTAGTTATAAAATTAGAAGCTAAATAAAGATATTTTTTTTGATAAAATACCTCACTTGTAAAAGTCGGGTAGTTGTGTAGGTGACGTAAGCCTTAATACGTATAAGGGGAATAGGATATGGTGGAGAATTTCGGCGCCGAGGTTAGAACAGGCGGTGGCTCAGTTGGAAGAGCGTAAGTCGTACATAGACTTAAGGTCGCAGGTTCAAATCCCGCCCGCTTGGAATTTTTTCACCATATTTTATTTCTTAATTTCATAAGAATATTTTTTGATGTCAAATATTAGTATTTTAGAAGTTTACTGTTAGAATGCAAGTTACAAATTTAGATGCTAAAAAATAACCATCATGCTGAGTTGTATTTAGAGTGCCTTACATAGAAGGTAACTAGTGGTTAAAATAGTATTATTTGGATGGTCGTTAATTGTGGCTGACTTAGTAATTTAGAAGGCAACTTACATTTTTAGAGGCGAATAATGCTATTAAAAAGAAGCCTGTTTAACTAGCACCCAAATTACACCGCTTTCACATTATAAAGTCCACTAAAAACAAATTTTCAAAATATTCCAAAATAAAAGCCGCCGAAATGCCTGCCAAGAACTCGTCATAATCCATTGTCAATGAAATAAATAAAATTAAAATTAATTTATGTCGAATAACAAAGATCCATATTCAGATTAATAAAAATAAAACAAAAAGAAAAGAAAAATTACAATTTAATATACGTACCTTACCTACACAGAAACAGAAATATTTTGACGCCAAGAAAGACGGCAGTTTTTTGAAACTTAACGCGCAGTAACGTTTTTCTGTGTAAGGTAAACGTCCCAATAGCCGTGAAATTCTGAACTTCGCTGACTTTGCAAATCTCTTGTGTTAAAACTATTAGTCTTACAATGATGATATATACACGTGCTTGTAGGTAATTTACAGTAGTCTTGACGTAAATAATTTAATTAAATAAAATATAAACATTTACTTAACAATATTACAAATTAAGATAAAAAGGGCTGATTGTTCCAGTATCCGGCAAGTTTGTACTAATAACCGTTATTATAGTGTACCAGAAACCGGTAAACTACACCACGATTTTGAATTCTATTATAATTAGCATAAGACTCACAAAAACAGCATTTATACATTTTCGTCAGGACGGTCGGACTGCCGACCTGCTTTATTTTATTTTATACTTTATGTAATCCGAGAACTGTCGACAAAATGAAATATAAAAACTGATCGAGTGCGAGTCTGATTTGCACACTGAGGGTTCCGTACCAACTTGCATGTTTTTCAAGTTTTTATAGTCAAGCATGAACTGATAAAAGTTGAGAAATTTATGTATTTGATATAAATTTGAATTTTTATACCTTTACGCGTTCTTGAGTAAAAGGATCTTGACAGACGGAAAGACGGACAACCGAGTGATCCTATAAGAGTACTGTTCTTTTCCTCTTGACGCACGAAACCCTAAACACAAAAAGATCCCTTCTAATTTTTTCTCAATTACCAGTTATCGGATACAGTGTGATCTTTCGAGCCGGATCGGATAGTCTTAACATTCCTATTTTGCAGAACTGGTGGTTTTTACATATTAAAACCACCAGTTCTGCAAAATAGGTACATGATTTTAAATAAAACACGATCGTTTACGATAAAAAAATGAGAAGTATATTTCTACCAAACTAAAATCTGAAAACGAATTTTATCAAAAATCCTTACGTGCAGATTAAAGTACAAATTCTGAAGTTTATTTTAAACATATCAAATTATTAAACTATAGTACCCTGTAGTCACAGTAGGCAAAAGTGCTAAAAACGGCCACTTTTAATAAAATACATAAAAAACTGCAACTGTTCAGCAATTTACATGATTCTAGGTATAAAAAATAAAGTAATTCAAGCGATAGCAGAGAGTTAAAAATAAATTATATAGCTAAAACAAAAATGTATTTGTGATTATCTTACCCTTATGCAACTTTTAAGAGGTATTCAAATTTGTTTACTAAAGTAAAAATTTTCACCATACGTTGACCCTCCACCCTGATGCACATTGTTCTATGTTTAATTTGAATCCGGTAATAACGTTATACAGTATTTCAAACGAAAATCAAACTTATTCCGTTGCAATAAAGTCTTAAAACGGGTTTAGGTACAATAAATATTACTGGACTGATGCGTGTACATAGCCGGTAAATTTTTGCCGGATTATAGGTCAAGTAGGGAATTTTGAGTACCAATAAATGTAACAGCCCAAAATATTCACTTTTTTAAAAGACACACTAAAATTTATAGTTTGTTATGAAAAATACATTATTTAACTTGTCAAATACATAAACAAACTTACCGAACTCCTACTCGTATGAGTATGACACAAATAATATTACGAACAGGTAGTTGATTCGTTCAGCAACTGCACATAGCCAAATTATAAAAATGTTGGAGTACAAACTTTTGACATTTTATTGTGGTGAATCTGTCATAGTTTTTGGTACGTGTTGCCATTATTATAGATCAAAATATTACTAAAAACTATTTTTTGTATAGAAACATTGTAAATTTATTTGTAAAATCGTGCAAAATTTAAAAATATGTTAGATTACCGGTAACAGGGACACTGCCGGGAATAGGTACTTCTACCTTACGCCCAATTCAACAAGGCCTTACTTCACCAACTCTTAGTCAAAATATGTGGCCTAGCCAGCCATTTAGCTACATTCACATGGGCCTACGGTGGATTTTTTTCTATTAAACTGTAGTACTTATAGTAACGAAATGGAATATAGGAGGCCTCCCAAAACTGCGTTAAGCATGTAAAACTAATAAGTAACATTACTTAGAGAAGCCTACAAGACTACCCAAGGAGGGTGGGTTGGAGTCAGGCAGACAGTCGACTGTATAAACTTTTGCAAAATCGTATCACAGCTTGAATGTTGTCATCTGTGCTGTCTCTGACATGTTACTACTGAGGCCTTAACCGGGAAAAAACGCTCGAATGATGAGAGTAGTCTCAATGACGAGGAACAGACCAGTGCCCTCTGTCAGCAACCACTCACGAGTTGACTTGACGTCTGGGTCAGCCATTGTTGAGCTCAACCATATTAGAGGGGACTCAACGTTATGGCACATCCACCACTAATTTGAACATTTTAGTGAGCAAGACTTACTCAAATATTGTGAAACAAAAATATGGTCCACATTTGTTGATCTCAATATAGTTGGTTTGATATTGTCTTATTAGTCATCACAACTACAGTAATATTAACAACCATTATCATTATTTATGTACTTAACATATGGGAACCATGTATGGCAAGTGGGCGGACCCTTCTTAGCTCGCCCAATAAGTTTGGCAATAGGCGTGGCCATGCTCTTTTATGGCATAATTTATTGACGTGTTGGGAGTGGGGATGACAGGTTATTGACGCTCATTAAACCTATTGGTAGCAATCTACAATGTATTCTTACAATGTCTAATGAAGTGACCCAATGACCAGTGCTCATGTGTGGTGTCTTATAATAACTGATCCTATATCGATAACGGAAAACGAATAAATGTAACAAGGGTCAAGACTAGGGATTTGGTTCTATGTAAGTAAGCAAGGTTAATTGTGAGCATAAACAAAACACACGTGGTTACAACGTAGGGGAGGCTTGGTATTTTAGATCAAACCAGAAGTAGCGAAGGATAGGGTGACTGGGGAATCCAGGGGGAGGCCTTTGCCCAGCAGTGGGACACTACACCAAAAGGCTAGGAAAAAAAAAGATCAGTTTCTCGGGATTTATTTTTCATTTAAGTAATCGAGATCATTATTTTTGCTGGTTTGTGTTAAAATAATTAGACTGCTATGTAAATAGATAAAGTCAAAATTGAACCTAAGAAAGTAATTGAGCAAGCAAGTTTGAAAACAGTGTTGGCCACCAGGTTAGTTGTGGCCACTAATATACTGTTGGTCACTAACACAGTTTTGGCAACTACCACAGTATTGGCCACTAACATAGTTGGCCAAAAACTAAAAGTTGGATACTAACATTGTGTTGGCTACTAATAAAGGGTAAGTCACTAACACAGACTTGTCCACTCACACAAACTTGGCCACTAAGAAAGAGTAAGTCACTAAAGAGGGTAAGTCAAAAACACCAAGTTAGCCGCTAACACAGACTGGCCCCTAAAAAAGGGTTAGCCACTAATACAAAGTTCACCACTAAAAAGGGTTGGCCACTAACACAGAGTTGTTCACTTACACAGGCTTGGCGTGGCCAATAGCACAGACTTGGCCACTATAAAGGGTAGGCCACGAAAACTATGTTGGCCAGTAACAGGCTAGGCCAATTACAAAGACTTGACACCTAAAAAGAGTTGGCTACTAATACGTAGTGGCCACTAATACATACTTGGCCACTAACAAAGAGTTGGCCACTAGCATAGTGTTGGCCACAGACACAAACATGGCTACTAACACAGACTTAGCTACTAATACATACTTGGCCACTAAGAAAGAGTTGGCCACTATCACAGACTTGGCCACAAGTTACTCACCCAATTATGCATGCGTTGTCCATTAACACCCGCAAATACGACGAACAATTCTTTGTTAAGATGTTCTGTCTTCTGTTTATTCTTCAGATGCATGTTGGCCACTATCATAAACTCCTAACAATTTTATATCGCCATTATAGACATTCAAGCGCGACAATTTTGTCGCCATCGAAAACTAAGTCTCTCGTCAGTGGCGCGCATTATAGCGCTGCTGTGATCAAGAATATCAAAAAAAAGTACTTAAGGCCGAAATGCGAACCTCATTTATGGAGGTATAGAGGGAGTCCATATATTATGTGAGGTGTTAGGGTGGGGGAAGGAGTCAAGCCGAATCTCATGCGAGATTCGGCTTGAGAGAGGTCGAGACAAATATCACGGATTTTTTTTATTCGCTTTTCTACCATAAATGCAATCATCATGGTCATGTCAACTCCAGTAGCACACATGATCCTAGTAGTCTACTTTCATCTGAATTTATTATGCGCAGAAAACTCTCACGTGAGATTTACGGGGCAGGGAGGGGGTCGATTTTAATCTTATGGGGGGGGGGGGGGGGGGGGAGAGGGGTGAAAAAATTGCCAAAATATTATCACGTTATTAATGGACGCTCTATTAGGCTAAGGATAAAATAATATATAAGGTACTCACGGGTTTAGCAGGAACAGGCGAGGCGGTGACAAGTCATCTAAACTCTCATCTGCAACAAATGGTTCCAGGACAGACGGGCACTGGTCTACATCGTGCTTGTATTCAGCCGATGTCAACAAATCATCGGGGAGTCTAAAAAAAAATCTTAGTTAGCATTGTATTTGATATCAATAAGTAATTAGTGATCGAGATGAGGAGTATCTTTACCTAAACTTTGTTACAATAACAGAGTGGATAATTAATAACTTTATTGAAAAGCGGACATTCGGTGGTTCAAGTATTATCCCATCTGTTATGTGTCTGTGTTTTTTAAAGTTTAAGTAAATACACTCACTCTTTTTACGGTTACTGTTATACCTCAGATAAAGAAATTCGCTTTGGAGTAGATCACTATCAATAATATAACTTTGCACTAATCTAAAGTTCGCTATGAATAAAACTAACGTTCTTCGCCCAGAATTTCAATTTATTATTATTATTATACGAAACTATCATAAACTTTACGCCGCGCCGACGTACCGTCACGCAAATAATATTCGCTTCAAGAAAAATTTGCAAATTTTGCGATGTTTAAACATAACAGTTAAAGAACCCGTGTCCTCACTACTACTGACAGGATACTGCACAACGTTGACCTCGGCCGAATTGTAAATACGAGGCAAATAGACATTTTAAATAGTTATATTTGAATAATAGTCAAGGCAGAGTCTCAAGACGTGTTACATGAACCTGATGCACATATGCATGATAAGTAAGCAGATACAAAAAAGGAGATTTATGGCGTATCAAAATCAGGGGTTGGAATACCAGCAAAATCCAGTAACGGTACCTCTATGAAACTACAGTACCGGTAATTGGATTGGTACCGTTAAATTAGGTAAAGTTAATTACAGGGGTATCGTTATGTGTGGTACGATTATTTGATTCAATTTTAGCGGTACTTGGTAGAATCGGGAATTACTGTTTTCATCATTCATTGATGTCATCGTTGATGGCAGTTGTTAAGCTATTAGGCAGCTTAACAACTGCCATCTAACACCAGTGGTACCAACACGAAAAAACAAACGAACAGTAATAGCACATGCGCAGCGTTGCCGTTTTGTGTTGTGCAGCGCGAGATGATGGCCGAAAATGTTGTTTAAGAGTCGATTTTAGTGCGGGACGGTAACAAAGCGTAGGTACCGGTAATATTCACGTTAATTCTAACAATATTATATCGTTATGTTACATAATTACCATTAAAATTGTAACATAATGGAAATACCGGTACTTATAATGTGAATTTGGTACCGGTAACAAGCCCTGATCCGAATCTCAAAATTTCAAAATCTTCGCATGCGGAGACAACTCAAGAATGCTGACTAGCTAACCAGTCAACCTACACTGCTAAGCAGAAACTTCGCAGGTGGAGATTACTCAAAAAAGCTGACTGGCTAGCCAGTCAACCTACACTACTGAGCGGATAAGGTATCCGCTCAGTAGTGTAGGTTGACGCAGGTGGAGACTACTCAAAAATACTGACTGGCTAACCTGCACTGCTGAGCGGATACTTCACAGGTGGAGATAACTTAAAAATACTGACTGGCTAGCCAGTCAACCTGCACTGCTGAGCGGATACTTCGCAGGTGGAGATTACTCAAAAATGCTGACTAGCTAGCCAGTCATCCTGCACTGCTGAGCGTATACTTCGCAGGTGGAGATTACTCAAAAATGCTGACTGGCTAGCTAGTCAACCTACACTGCTGACCAGATACCTTCTCAGGTAGAGACTGCTCAAAAATACTGACTGGCTAGCCAGTCAACCTGCACTGCTGAGCGGATACTTCGCAGGTGGAGATTACTCAAAAATGCTGACTGGCTAGCCAGTCAACCTGCACTGCTGAGCGGATACTTCGCAGGTGGAGATTACTCAAAAATGCTGACTGGCTAGCTAGTCAACCTACACTACTAACCAGATACCTTCTCAATTATTGGCTCAGCAGCACCGACACGCAACGCATACAGTAATCGTTTTTAGAAATCGTAAGCCTATGATCAAGCGAGCAGAAAAACCAGCCTCAGCCTCAACACAACGCAATAGGCTAAAGCTAATCTACCTTAAAGTAGCAAACAAACTAAAGCATAGGACCATTTCGCGACTTAACCAGGGTTTACTACGAAACATAATCTTGAAAAGTGAAACAAGAAGTGTTATTTCAAAAATTAAAGGGCCCGGTTGCCCTATCTTTATAACCGACTTCAAAAACGGAGAAGGTTATTAATTCGGTTGTATTTTTTTATGTTGTTACCCCATATCTACGTCACATACAGAACATAATTTTTTTACGAAAGTTTAATCAATATTGGTTCAGCAGTTTGAATGAAGTAATTTTGTTTTATATAAAAGATTATATAAACATCTAAAAACACTTGGGGGTTTTGTGACGAACTAAACGATACCGTAACTGTCGAAATCCATCTATAATAGAGTTAAATGAAATTTACAAACATACAAGATACGCGCGTCACACATAACTTTTCTCGGCAGTTGGGTAAAAACCTTAAAAATGTTGCTCTGTCGATTGTACCTATACTATGTCCTTGTGATTTTATAATACTTGAGAAAATATTAACAAAATTTTATGAGATTGTCTCTTAAATTAGTTTTCAGGAGCCCGATGGTCTAGTGGGAGTGAGCATTACGAGCACTTAAGTTTGGTAAGCAATCCCGTGCGAGGTCCCTAATGGGATGGGTGACCGCAAGTGGCATAAACATATATATAGGCCAAAATTAAAAAAAAAAAAAAATATCACATAAAACATAACATAACATCATTATATATTACTACTACTAGCAGTACTAACCCAACCTAACCTAATATTCTGGTAGCAGCTCGTTTCTGTCGGCAATTCGGTTTCTGGTGGGGTCGCAGTTCTCACCTGACCTAATTATATATGTTTGGATAAATACTTGCGTTCACGCATATTGTTGTATAAATATGTCAACGTTATCTGCATCAGACAAATTATGGAACAGTGGAACAGTTCGAAGAAGAACGTTGTATTTTTCCACCGGTCAATGTCATGGACAATGATATTCAACGTGGTCATACTCAACGTGGCGTAATCAGGCAACTTCGTATTTCATTAGCTCTTTCGTGTTTCGGAAGGCACGTTACGCCGTTGGTCCCGTCTAGTCATCATTGATGACGATTAGATAAGCTATGTCAGAGGCCTTTAAGCAGCTTGAAAATTCTAACATCGATCTTGGCCACTTACATACACGAACAACTTTTAGGGATTTTATTAATTGTTCATTATCATATAGATAAACTCAGAAAGTACTTAACCGATGTTGAAATTATTTCCCGCATAAAAAGCTACATACATTATCAAAGCAAAGCGGACGAAGTCACGGGAAAGAGCTTGTCATTAGATAAAAGAGACATGCTAATTCAAATTATGGACATTAAGCAATTGTTCAACTAAAACTGGTAATTTGGAATAAAATTGGCACGCATCAAAATAAAATAAAAAATGCTTTTAGTCAAGCCTTATTGCTGATAACCTAAATTTAGAAGAAATGTCGCGGTTGAATATGCATAATGAAGTCCGTGACATTGTCTTCAGTTTCAAAATATTAAAGATTCAGGTAACAAAGTTCTTATAGTTTAGTCGCATAATGCCTATTACGCAAAATGGCACCTTAGCTCCTAAAGACTAATTCGCGAAATGGCTAATTTTCAAAAGGACTAATTCACGAAATGCCTAATACTTAAAAGGACCTTCTCATAATATTGCTAACTTCTACTTACCTACGCCTAGATAAGTGACATGAAATGACAAGTTAATCTTGAGGTTATGTTATAATTTCTTATATGAAATACAAACAAATGGCTCAATCCATTTGAATGTGTGAGGCATCTTTAGCGGGTACATATTAAAATTCCAAAAAACATAACACCTTTATTAAAATGTACGAGCCCAAAATACCCAAACTCAAAATACCTTAAAATTTAAAATACCTGAACCGATTGCACCTTACTGTACAATGCCAGACTTCGAAATACTAAAACATTATTATGTCAGATTTTTAAAATACCAAACCTTTAAATATTAAATTTTCAAATAACCTTACATTCAAATTCCAAAATATGTAATGCATAAAATAAATAACCCAACCTAACCTAATACTCGTGTTCTGGTAGCAGCTCGATACTGACGGCGATTTGTTTTCTGGTGGGGTCGCAGTTCTAACCCAACCTAACCTTCTATTCTGGTAACAACTCGTCACCACCACGTCAAAGGTCGAGGGGCGGTTCCGAACTCTGACACCAGGGTGTGTATGGTTAATTGACCATGTCACCTACACGCAATGATGATGATGGTAGCAACTCGTTTCTGACGACAATCCGTTTTCTGGTGGGTCACAGTTCTAACCTAACCTAATATTCTGGTAGCAGCTCGTTTCTGTCGGCGATTCGTTTTCTGTTGGGATCGCAGTACTAACCCAACCTAACCTAATATTCTGGTAGCAGCTCGTTTCTGTCGGCAATTCGGTTTCTGGTGGGGTCGCAGTTCTCACCTAACCTAACTTAATATTCGTGTAGCAGCTCGCTTTTTCTTCGAACTTATAAAATCAGTCAAATTAAATTAAGTCTTTTTAAAGTCAGGTATTTATGGATAAGGTATTCTATAATTAGATGTTTTGAGCTTGAGCTATTCAACCATAAGGTAATTTAAATATTTTATAATTTAAATATACGGTATTTAGAATTCGGGTATTTTGGGTTCGTACATCCTTATCCTTACTAATTATATAAATGCGAAAGTGAGTTTGTTTATTTGTTTGTTACGCTTTCACACCGTAACCACTGAACCGATCATCATGAAATTTTGCATACAAGTTCTCTGGAGTGCGGAGAAGGACATAGGCTTTTACCTTTTATCCCGGGAAAAAGTACTATTCCCGAGGGATCGATATTGACGCGGGCGGAGCCGCGGGCGAAATCTAGTTTTAAATAAAGGTGTTATGTTTTTTGGGATTTTAATATGTACCCTTGTATCTTGTATCTTTAGCATCCCTATGTCCCCCTTAAATGACATAGGGTATTATTTTATTTGGAAGTTGTTTTAATTCTTTTTTCTCAATGCTTGTTACGAAATTAATCTAGTCATACATCTACGTATTATGGTTCAACATTATACAGCACTGATAAATATTGTCACTAAAACGTTGAAAAAATATATTTATCAAATATTGTAGTTTTACTGTAATTTTAAACAAAGTTATTTTAATTTTAGAATCTTGAAAACATTTCAAGTAATAAAAATTGGCCATTTTGCGAAGTGGTCCATTTTAGCCCCTCAAAGGTTTTAAATTACTATATATAACTAGCTGTTACCCGCGGCTTCACTCGCCAGAATTCTGTTTTACTGAATCCTATTTTTAATAACTGAGCAAAGCGAAATCGACAACCTTCATCTGTTTATAGTTTTTTGATTCTCTCAATTCAACTGATAACTTTTATGTAAAGGTTATTGTGGAAAAAAAAGATACTAGGTACATTTTTAAATTAATTTTCTACTACTGAAGAATTTCTTTAATAACCACATTCACGGTAGTAGCATTGGGAGAAAGGATCATGCGACTATTTGACAGAACTCACTCTGGAACATAACTTTAAAAACGATTCGAAATTACTATAATTTATATTTAGAAACATCCACGACCTCTTTGCTAAAAATCTCGATAGCGCGAAGAAGGGATACTAAAAAGGCAAGGCGCCAACTATTGGAACTCTTAAGAAATTTTAGGAACTGGCTGGTCGTTGATGAGTCATTCACCTTATTATTTTATGTATATGTTACGGCTAATAGGCGAAGTGCGACTACGCCTAGTTCTAGCCGGGTACAGCTCGGTGCAGCCGGGCATATGCGGTTAAACTTAGGTGTTTAGTTACTTTACCTAGTTCTAACCGAAGATAAGTAACCCTACTTATCTTCGGTTAGAACTAGGTAAAGCCTTCATCATAGCGGCCAGAACTAGGTGCAGCCGCACATCAGTGGTTAAACTTAGGTATAACATATACATGACTTGAATGTACATTTGTACAATATGACATGTCGTCATATCGATATTTTTTATTAAGATATTAGTAAATTTAAGTTGACACAGGATATGTGTCTTGACTATGTATCTTCCATTTAGTTTTAGGCGACAAATTGCTACAGTTGTAACTTATAATAGACAACATTGTGTTGCAAATTGTATGAGTACAACTGCAATCTTGAAATGTGACATAGAAAACTGTATTTCTAAAAATTTAGTAATTAAAAATAGTATGTGTAATTTAAACTAAGAAACAAGACAACAGTCAAAACCAAAGAATTAAATATTATTCACCAGAATATCCAAGGCCTGACTAGCAAATTATTAGAACTAGAGTTATTTATAAATAGTATAGATTTACATGTAGTTTGTCTAACCGAACATTTTATGTAGTCACATCAACTACAATTTAATATTGAAAACTACTCTAGGGCTAGCTCATATACCAGAAGGACAATAGGGAAAGGAGACAGTTTATTTCTAACGCAAAATAATTTGAAATACAAAGAACGTAAGGATATTGTAAGTATTTCTATAGAGTGTAGTGTTGAATTAGCATGTATCAAGTTAGAGAATGGCTCAGATTATAATACATTAGAACTAGTGATTCAAGATATTTTAAGGAAATTATGCTGTAGTCGTAAAAACATCATAGTTTGTGGCGACTTCAATGTAGACTTATTAGTAACTACTACTGAAAGTGTAAGATTTTTAAATTTATTTAAATCTTTTGATTTATTTAATTTATTTTTGGAGCCAACCAGAGTTCAAAGTAATTCTGCAACGTGCATAGAGAATTTTTTCTGTAATTGCACTCCTGGTGACAAAGTTATAACTAAAAACCTTACTTCTGATCACTTTGGTCAGTTCGTACAATTCACAAACCACGTCGAAGTAGATTCAGAACAAATCACCTTTAGATATATTGCAAAAGACAAAACAAAGTTTTTAAAGATAATTTATCACAAAAATTGCCCCTTATTAAGGAAACTAGAGATGATCCAGATATACTGTATAACAAAATGTTTAATGTTATTGAATCGGAATTTAACAATACGTTCAAAATTAAAACAAACATTAAACGTAATCGTAAAAAGATTAGTGAATGGGCTACTCCAGGCATTTACTTTAGTAGAAATAGATTATATGAATTACTAGCTATGTAAGCCTATAATCAGAATCCTGATTTTGTTAAATTTGTTAAAAGTTATTCAAAAAATTTTAAATGTGGCTGAGCATGTTCAAAATCTTTATATACCAGACAAAGTATATTAAATTCTAGTAACAAAGTGAAAACAACGTGGAAAATTATTAATACAGAAACAGGAAAAACAAAAAAACGCACCCATCCAATTGAATTAAAAATAGATAATAAGGTCCTCAGTACTAGTGAGGAGATTAATCAATATTTTAAGACTTCTTTACAAATATTCCCGTGAATACCACTGCCTCGTTACTTTCATCATCTGTGTAATCTAAAAAGTTATTAACTAGTTGTATACCGGAATGTAAGTCTTCTAAGATTTGAACAAGTAACTCCTCAAAAAATCATTCATACGTTTAAGCCTTTGAATAATAAAAAAAATGGAGACCTGTGGGACATCTCAGTATCAATCATAAGTAATATTATAGATATAATTGCTCCTTATGTAGCGTCTATTTTTAATAAATGTGTAGATACATGGACTTTTCCTGATCTAATGAAATTAAGTAAAGTTTACCGTCCTATTTCTATTCTGCGTTAAGTAAAATATTTGAAAAGGTAATTTTTATCAGTTTTTTATTCGAAATGGTCTATTTCATAGTGAACAATACGGATTTACTTAAGGTCGATCAACTACGGATGCGGGTGTGGCGCTTTAAAAACATATATATCATGCTTGGGAGAGAAAACAAAATGCTATTGGTGATTTTTGTGATCTCTCTAAAGCTTTTGATGGTGTAGACCTCGATACCCTGCTGTCCAAATTGGAACACTATGGTAGTAAAGGTAAACCTATTGCATTGGTTAAATCTTACTTACTTGAGTCCGAATTCAAAAAGTTAGCGTTGATAGGGTTCAATCTTCCGGATTATCTGTTAAGATGGGCGTACCGTACCCCAGGGCTCTATACTAGGTCCCTTATTGTTTCTTATAAATATATTAATGATCTGCCATACTATGTCAACACATGTGAAGCTGTACTATTTGCAGATGATATTCTCTTATTTTCTCTGTTAATAGGACAACAGACAATTTTGACGAGGTCAATAGTGCATTAGCTCAAGTGTTAGAGTGGTTTACAGCAAACAATTTGTTGTTGAACGCTAAAAAGACGAAATGTATTAAATTTTGTTAACCGAATGTTACAAAAGTACCAACACGCATAGTGGTCGAAAACGAAACGATAGATTTGGTAGATAAAACAGTATTTATTGGAATGACAGTTGACTCAGACTTCAATGGGGTGCCCATATCATATCCTTAGCGGGTAAACTTAGTTCTGCTGCTTACGCTGTTAGAAGAATAAGACAGTTGACTGACATTGATACTGCGCGTTTGGTATACTTCAGCTACTTTCATAGTGTCATGTCGTATGGGATATTACTATGGGGTAACGCAGGAGAAATTAATACCATACTCGTCCTTCAAAAATTATTTCTACATATAAACTAGGTGCTAGAGATTCTCTTAGAGAATTGTTTTTAAAAATATAAATATTTTGACATTCCTCGCGCAATACATATTTGCAAATATTATGTTTGTTCGTAATAATCTTCATCTTTACACGAAAAATAGTGATATCCACAACAGCAATACGAGAAATAAAAATAAATTAGCGACAACAACTTTGCGATTACAGAAAACAATAACTTCATTTTTGGGACATTTTTCTGTTTTTTTTTTCCTGCAGAAATATTGGCTCTGCCATTAGTTAAGTTTAAGACTGCTGTTAAAAATCAATTACTTAAAAATACCCATTATTGTATTAATGACTATCTATCAGATAAAACTCCATGGAAGTAATACATTCAATAAATTGTTAATCAATATACATCAGTAATTAATGTAAAATAATTCAATTTGTTATAAATATGTAAAAGCGTAGCCCTTCAGGCACGTAGGGACCAATACTGGACTGAGTTTCTTTCGGTGTATTCTTCCCAGCAGTTTCGTAACGCTAGTAGCTTATCGATTTTGCAAATATTAAAAATAATAATATGACGTTCAAAAAGAGATACATGATATCCAAATTTGAATAAAATTCTATTTCATTTCATTTCTATTTCATTTCATTTCACAAGCTATTTTACATGGGCTAGAACTAGGTTTTATTTTGATATGATCTTGTGATGCCCATTTGATTCGATTTTATATAATTTTGCATGGCTTTTGTATGATAATATAATTTCGTATCACCTCCGTAGATAGACATCTTACCCTGACAAGACATATCAGTCCGAAACAAGATTTAAAATTATGTTGGATTATAGTTATTATGAACTGAAATGAAATTTCGTACTTAAAGGTGTTATAATGTGGTGGTGGTGGTACTAGAGTTCGTTAATTTATTATTAAAGCTAATTTTTTTTTTTTACTCTGGGCTTACGATGTCTAGTTCTAATATTTCAGAAAAGAAGATTTATAATTTTTATTACTTATAAGAAATTAAGTATCTACAATATTTTAAATACTTTTGACTATGTTTTCCTTTTCTAAAATGTGTCAAATACTTAAAACAAATCACTTCAAAATTCCTGTTTTTCATTTAATCCAAGTAATTTGGACTGGGACGCAAAATAAGAATCTCAATATAAAAATCAAAAAAAAAAAAACAGAAAAAATCCAATACTGACCTGAAAATCTAGTTCTAGCCGATGATAAGTAGGTTGCACCTAAGTTTAACCAATGGTGTGAGGTTGCATCTAGTTCCAGCCGCTAAGATGAAGGTTTTACCTAGTTCTAACCGAAGAAGGTAGGATAAATAAATAAATAAATAAAATTTCCGAAATGCAAACGCGGATTTTGATAATGTACTGACTGACTTACTTAACTGTATCCTGCGAACTTATGGATATTATTTAAGTCCTGATATGAAAGTTAAGTAATAGTATATTACGAATCAAGTGAGTCATATTGATCATAACAACAAGTTATTTTAAACACAAAGAGCGCGAAGCGATTGAGGTGCATAAAACTACGAGTCTTGTAATGAATAAGATAGCTAAAGGGCCATCCATAAACAAGGCAGGGCCGTATTTGAATTACTTGTAATTAAAATACAAATACATATTTGGTATTTGTATTTCAACTACCTATATGTAATTTTTAGTTCTTTACTTGTTATTAAAATACAAATACGTATGTGTATTTTTATTTCAATTATTTTCTTAAAATGTAATTTGTAATTCGTATTCCAAATACCTGACTCCGATATATCTTGTACTTAGTATTTCAAATACTTCAGGCTTCAAAATACATTTTAACTTTCATTTAGCGATCGAGAATGTGCGAGGCGACAGTAATGATGGTAAAGCAGCTATTAGAGAATTCAAAATCTTGCCACTCATACCGTGGAGACAAAATACAAAAAACATGAAATAATGTCTGGAAGCAGCAGGAGTAGCACCACTAGTAGATTTTATTGTTTTTAGGAACAGAGACAGTGATCAACCACAGACACCTAAAAATGGAGTTACTTACTAAATGATAGAAGCAAAGAGCTTTCAATTCTTGAGCGCTATCAAAAAAAATAAGTTAACATACAATTTAACATAAGTTTGTGCTTATCAGGACCTGTAGAAAGTGTTTTCTTTATCAGGTTTTATTCACTCTCCAACAAGACGCAAGTTTGTCAGTACATTTAAAAATCTAGTGTTCATGAAAGGAAGCTCTGGTTTTACTGATTAATTAATCTTGTTTTCCTCTACGTTTCAGCCCGTACTGGTCTAGATTAAAAATACATAGCTATAATACTCTATTTTGTGTTTCAAATACCTTACTTTATAATATATTTTGTATTTCGTATCTTAATTACTTGCGATACAGTATTTTTTTATTTGAATTTTAATTAAAGCAAAGCATGTATTTTGCACACACGTTTCATTATTACACGGTTAGAGGAGGGGAGGGTGTCGACGAAGTGTGACAACGGGGGCAGAGTCCATAAGCTTTGTAACCTCACACGTACAAAGTTGGTAATCAGTGGCTTTCTTTGTTAAAAATCAATCATCACGTGATCCTTCTCGAAAACCTAAATTAAATACCCATTAGATTCCCTCTATATTCTTCCCCGGGCCACAAACTACCTTAATTTCATCGCAATGATTTGTGAATTTTCCGCTAGAGGCGCCCGTGTAGCGTATTTTCCCAGATATGAGACCCAGCTATATGGACTTTTCGCCCCCAAACCCCGCTAATATACAAATTTTATCAAAATTGTTAAAATCATTTCTTAGATTCTTTTTTTATATTTACACGTATACAAGAATCGTTTGTTCAAAATAATAAGGTTATACCGTGTAAGTACCTACCTCTAGGCAAAAGCTTTAAATATCATTGAAATGTAAAATTTGTTTCCACGAGTATAATAAAAACCGGCCAAGTGCGAGTCGGACTCGCGCTCGAAGGGTTCCGTACCGTTATCTATGAAAACGGCAAAAAAATCATGACTTTTGTATGGGAGCCCTTTAATATATATATTTTATTTATTTTAAAAGTGAATATATAACTAAATATTCTGTGAATATTTCAAGTATCTGCCTGTTGCCGTTATCAATAACGAGCCAAAAATTTCACGTTCGTTGTATGGGACCCCCTTAAATATTTATTTTATTCTATTTTTTTATATTTGTTGTTATAGCCGCAACAGAAATAAATCATCTGTGAAAATTTCAACCGTCTAATTATCACGGTTCATGAGAAACAGCTTTTTCGAAACCTTACAATAGTGGCGCCAACTAGTAAGCTCAAAAACGTAAACTCTTATTGGTTAAATAGTTGAAGTGTGAAGTGGTAAACTGGTAACAGACAGACAGAGAGATATTTTCGCATTTACATTATGAGTATGTTTTTTTTATCTTAAATAAGTACCTACTTTATATAAGAATCTTTTTATTTTTGTGAGTAACTGTATATGGGCTTTCAAATTTTGTATTCAATATTGATGTCATGAGTCATCATATCATGGCTAAATAACTCCATGATATTGCAATGTTAACCAACTTCATTAATAGGAATTCAATGTTTTGCTAAATCAGTAAAGGCTAACTGTTTTAAATTTCAATTGCAAGATTTGACCCGCTTAAACTTCATACCTTGTCACGTTAAAATACTATTGTAAAAAAGAGTCAAACAATGTGAATTCGAGATAACGTGAAACGTTCATAAATATGCAATCAAATTTGCTATAGTCTGCAACTTTGCTCATACACAATACAATTCCGTCCGACGCATAGTAAGTTCGAAAAAAATACGAGCTACGATGTTTGCAAGCACAATATTTTGTGCACGCGTGCGTCTTGTCACTGCATTTAGTCGGTACACGGTTACGCAAAAGGGATAGGGTGGTTGGGTGGTTGGGTGATTGGGTGGTTGGGTGGTTGACAACGCACCTCACCCCCGACTCTGGCCCGAGCACCCAGGCTGAGCGTAAACACAAATACACCTTGTATCCATATCCGGTAAATATGAAGGTTTCTTATTAATAGCCATATTAATAGGGTCCTGTTTTTACCTTTTGGGTACGGAACCCTAAAAAACTTTTCATAAAGATCTGTTGTTGTTGGGGATGCCAGGCCAGCCAAAGTAACATTTATCTGCTTCGCGCTGTCCGAAGGTTTGTTAGTTGGTTTGTTGTGAAAGCACGATCGAACTATCCATGTTGATAAGAAGCAAGATGGCCGGCACCGACTCCATAAATAACTGATTATAAACTGTAAATAGGTTAATGTAAGTATGAATAATTTCATAGATTGTCCTTTGATGCTATTTGTTTTAGAGAAACTAGATTATTTTTATTTCTTTTTAATTTGTACACTTATTGTACAGACTGAAGTTGGTATGTAGTTCTTAAAAGAAACAAAATTGCAACAAAATTTTAATAATACATGTGTATTATTAAAATACTTATATTATCTTTGAGTTAATATACTACGACACAAGTTCACAACTTACTGAGGGATGAGCTCAATCTAAATGATTCGTCTCTATATATTATTAAGTACCTAACTTTTTTATGAATCAAGCTACGCCGATTAAAACGTTGCACTTTTGTTTCTTTTAAGAACTACATTGATTGACATTACTACATTGATTTGACAATGAAGTAAAAGTTTTGGGTATCGATTCCCGGCGAATCGATACCGGTAACCCTCGTTTTGCAAGCTAGTGCGTTAATCATTTCGCCACGGAGAATCCTCGACTTGTTTATATTTTTTTGATGAGTGTTTTGGCCGAAGGGCATCCATGCGCGTGTGTGTTTTAAGGATTTGTTGATATGGTCAAAAAGCTCTTGATGAATTTTAATAAAAAAATATAGGACCAAGTATTACCCATTAAACAAGAAAAAGTCATTAAAATCAGGGGTTGGAATACCGGTAAAGTCAGTCTGTTCTCATTGAGTCACAACGCGATGAGTAACACTGTTACTCAATGGGAAAAAAGTCCCATTGTGTGACAGTGTTACTCATTGCAACTATATCTTTCCCAATGAGTACCACCGTTACTCATTGGCACTCTGCACTCCCGTTCAGTAACAGAATTAAGAAATGTTCTTTCAAAAACCTAAATGGAAATACCGGTACTTTCCGGTACTTACAATGTGAATTTGGTACAGGTTGGTAACAGGCCCTGATTAAAATCGATCCAGAATTGGCCGAGAATCGTACAAATTTACAGAAAAAACACACAGGCGAATTGAACATCTTGTTTTTTGATGTCGGTTCGTACAAAAATCTAAGCTTAGATTTTAATATTAAAAAAATATAGATCCCTAAATTATTAACGTTCTTCGTGATTTGTCTGTAAAAGTTTTAATCATGTGTTTGTTTTATTCCTTCGACTATTACTTACCATGAAAATGCGTTTCAAAGTAAAAGGTTCATTTTATAAATGAAAAATATGAATAACCTATAAGCTTTTAAGTAATATTTTTGACTGTAAAATATAACTTCATTATATATTACTCATAATTCTGGCATTTTTTTAACACGAAAGACCACATTTTAGTTTAATTGTTATTCCAACAATGATGGGCCAATTTCATAACAAAGGCTAGGTAAACTGGAAAACAAAAACGGTACACCAGGTAAATTTCCAAAAAGAAAAGGCTAGTATTAAAATAAACTTGAAGAAAAATTTGCAAAACAGATATGCAACAAGTGGAAAGTGGCCTGAAGAGCACGAAGGAAAATAATTCACAATATATAACCAACCTAATCCTGCTCGGCACGTTGTAACACATTGTGGTAATAAGTCAATATATCACACAAATAATTAAATAACGCACTTTACAAAAATAAACTCATCCGAACGACAGTCCGCGTGCATAGTGCAGCGGAACTGAAATGAATGAAAGTGATGCTCCTAGGGTAAGTCTTGCTGCACATGCGCGGCCCGGTGGGTGGGACAAGGGGGCGGGTAGATGGGCGGGCTGAAGCGGAGACCATGCACGCTTGGTTGCGGTTACACAGACTATCGTCACGCGGAACGTCACTTTCGTAAAACGTCACCGCGGAAAAAAGTTGTATTCAATCGCTGCAAACATTTATGACCATGATTATTGCAATATGGTTCATGACTTAAGACTTCTGGCACCCTGTAAAATATTTTTGTTTTATGCCATTTAGCCCTGTGGTTTCCGGCAGAGTAGAATAGGACCACTCCTAGTCTTCCCATGGAGGTCGTAAGAGGCGACTTAGGAAATAAAAGCTAAACAAAGCTCATAAACAAAAATGAGACCTCTCCAACCCGTTTGGCCAGCGAGGAGAGTGTAGTCATCTGGTCTACTCTGGCTCCTCTGTCTGCTCTGGCCAAGCATGGTATATCCGGTAGTACATAGAGGGTCATGCTCCTGCAGTGGAGACTCAAAAGACCTGATGATGATGTCATTTATATAATTGATAATCCATAAAAAGGCAAACCTGCCCCCGTAGTATGGCTACTATCTACACTACAGCCAAAGATAGATAAAAAACGCAGCCTATTATCGAAGCCCATCAATGAAAACATAGTGTTTTTCTCATAGGTTGCACACATGACGCCTAGAAACATTATTCATATTACAAACACGAAACAAAACAATGTACAATGTAAAAAAATTGAAACCACGTATAAAAGTCCCACTAACGAAAGATGAGTGAGACTGGGAAACGGCGACAAACTCAAAAATCATTACATGGCAACTCAGGTTTCAAAATTCTAAATTAATGTACCAGGACAATCTTCTTTTAAAAGTTGGATGCCAGCAAGGTGATCCTCTGGGTCCAGTTATTTTCAGCCTCCCCATCCGCCCCATACTTGAGAAATTAAGGTCGAAATACATTGCATGTTTTTTGGATGACGCAACACTAGGTTCAAATGCAGCCACAATTTTAACAGATTTAATGGTCATTAAAACCGAATTTAAAACAGAAAAATCGATTGTACTATCACTAATTTTTAAATGAGGACCTGCCACTGCTGTCACAAATCAAAATTATCTCACAATTTAATTCTTTAGCCCCCAATATTAAACCCTTTGACCGCCAAAGTCGGATAAATCCGCCATACATTTTCTATGAAAATGTTTGTCAGATTTATCCGACGTTCGCGGTCAAAGGGTTAAAATTATCGTCCACACTCCGTCTTATAGGATCCCCCGTATTTGACGAATCGTTCCCAAATTTCATCCAGGACAACATTCAAAATTTTTAACTGGCCGCCTGCGTATTTTCACGATATTAAAATATTGTCCCAATTATAAATATAATTTTCGATGCAGAAATCTATGTAAAAATCCGGATCTACATTATTTCAAAATATCCTTAAACAACCTACCTATGAAATTCCCTTAGTATGTGGCGGAAGCCAAACTAGTATGGTCAGAGGTAAGTATAAATTCAAAATTCCCGACATTCCTTCATCGCAGAGGCAGTGGGACGAGCCGTTATGCAGAGTTGTTCAGAGTAATCTCCTCCAATCTTCTGTCAGCAACCCTGCTGAGTGCGCTCGTCTCCTTGCAACTGCTGAGTGGGAGTCTGGTTTATGGTTGCAGGCTTTGCCGTCTTATAACCTGGATACATTCCTATATGACCACACCTTCCGCTTAGCGACGTGTCTTCGTTTAGGAGCCGTTACTAATGCCCGCATCATTGCCTCTGCGGTGAAGCTGTCGACCAGTTTGGACGCCACGTGACATACAGACGGACAGAGACTTGACGAAACCATAAAGGTTCCGTTTCCCCCCTAAAAGTGTATAATGGGGGGTAAGTTTGTATGGAAATTTTATCATTTCTGGACTTGGAATATGAAAATTGGTATATTGGGAGTCTCCTTAAATATTTATTTTATTCTGTTTATGTAGTATTTATTGTTATAGCGGTAACAGAGATGCACAGTTGAAATTTTCACAGATATTGAATGAATATTTCTGTGTAACGTACTGTGTAAGACAAATGGTTCATGAGATACAGCCTGGTGGTAGACGGACAGACAAGCAGACGGGCAGCGGAGCCATATTAATAGGGTATAAGTAGCGACTTCAATTATTTTGCATTCACAATGCTATTTGATATACTCATTAAATTAAGAAATAAAATATGGTTAAATAATTTCATGCGTGGCTTGAACCTGGTAAAATGGTAATGGTAACCCTAGTTACGTAACATAAAACTGCCAAAGTTGTGCAATGGGACCAGATTACAAATAAAAGTTTGACATCGTAATATACTCGAGGCTACAATATTAAAGGAGAAACGATTTTCCCATGATCGTCCTCGCATTCCCATGATCCCAAGTGATTTGTCATTTCAAGAGAGTACAGTTCCCTGTAAAGTTAGTTAACGTCTGCTTTGCTATGCCATATGACCATCACCAAATCACAGGGTCAAACTTTAAAATTCTGAAAAATGAGAAGGGGCTGTTTTTCTCACGGTTACATTAATACACCAAATAGCTTGGTTATTCTGCCACCAGTTTCAAGACGTAAAAAATGTTTTAAGTACTGTAGTAAACTGTGACCTGTGTTTACGGTAGTACTTCGCTATACACACATATACACATGTTACAATTATAAAGGAGGTTAATTAAAACATATGCCCTGATACCTAAAGTACACACGGACGAAGTCTCAGGCAAAAGCTAGTTGTTAAAGTGGTAAAAACAATTTTAATGATTCTGTGATCTATAGATGACCGCGCGTGTCTAACGCAGCTTTAACGCCGTTTTGAAAACATTTCCAGAACCTGAATCTTGCTCACAAAACTTCACGAAAATTCGTTGTAAAACCTGAATAGAACAACCGGACACATGGGCATACGCTGATGCAGAGAATGAGATGCGTGCTCGCTCGGTCAATATTGTCAACATAAACTATACCGTTTCTAGTCGAAATTTTAGTTTTAACATAATCTTTTTAATTGAAAAACGCATTGGGGTAAAAACTTACATTAACTACTTAACTTTGTTCCTTGGACACCAAAATATAATTTTTTTAATGAATAACAGCAATTAAAAGGCTTTTTAAATTTATCAATGGCCGTATTTGAATAAAATGAATAAATAAATCCTTATATTACATCTTACTTATTTTTACATTGTGAATTATGTAAATAAAGCTTTATATTTTTATTGAATACTTGTATCTTCTTATTAAAACCATATTTACACTTCCGAATTTCGGGGAAAATATTCTTCAAACTGGCAACTCATAAGACTTGACTGCTCAGACCTTGTTCTGAGCTGGACTGTTACCGTCATGATCATTTGACAGATTGATAATGATGTTGACATTGTCATGTGATTAAGAATGAGAATATTGCTTTATACATGTCGCAGTCAAATATACTAAAAAAATCGTTAAATATTGGATAAAAAATGCTGTAAGTATTTACATGTAAGGTACTATCGATTGCATAAATCAAACATATCACATCCACTACTGGAATTGGACAATAAATTGTTTGTCACTTTACCGTCCGCTGTTTAAGGTAAATTTTTGTTGATCGCAAATAGGATTTAGCTTTAAAATTGAAAATATGTGATAAAAAAGAAGTCGGCCACAGGTAGGATTCGAATCCACGTCCCTTAGGTTTACGCCCTAAGTGTGATACCATTAATTCATCATCATCAAAATATAAGAGCAACGCTCTTGTCGGTGGAGCTCCCTCCATCTTGGTCTATTCTCTGCCAGTCTTTTCACATCCTGGTACGAAACCTTTTCCACTTTTTCCTTTATCTGTTTTAAATAACTGTGCCTGGGCTTTCCTCTGCCTCTCCTTCCCTCTATTTTGCCTTCTATAATAGTTTTCATAAACTGATCGTGTCCTATCATATTACCTCTTCGATTTTCTATCGCAGTTAAAATAGACCTTTTTTCTCCTACTCTATTTAAAACCTCTTCGTTTGTTATCCTATCTATCCAGCTAATTTTCTCCATTCTTCTCCAGCACCACATTTCAAATGCTTCCAATTTTTTCCTTTCCTTCTGTGTTTAGGTCCACGTCTCGCAGCTGTAAAGAGCAATGCTCCAGATGTACACCTTGAAAAGCCGCTTTTTTTTTTAAATATGTGATGTTAATAGATGTTTTTTACTATTAAATGCGGTTTTTGCCCTTGCTATACTTTTTACTGTATCTTGGGTACACATGGACTCGCTTGTAATAATACTCCCTAGATATTTAAAGGTATTGACTGGTTATAGTTTGATGTTATTGATTGTAATAGGGTTATTGATTTTCTTTATTTTCTTTTTATCATTGTCTTTTGATGCCAGCATAATTTTAGTTTTTTTTACAATTAATTTTGAGTTTGTACGTATTAAAAGTTTGGTCCATTGTTTTTAGTAGGTTTTTTCTAACTGTATTGAATCTTCGGCCATAGCTGCAATATCATCCGCGAATCATATAAAGTGAATAATTTCTTCTTTTATTTGTACACCGCCCTTGTTTTCTTTAGTTATTAGGGCGTAATTATTAGGGCGTAATTATAAACCAAAGGGACGTGGATTCGAATCCTACCTGTGGCCGATTTCTTTTTCATCACATATTTTCAATTTTAATAATATACCGAGCATTGTAATGCTATTTAAAAACAATTTAAGTAAGGATTTAGCTTCTTAGCTTTAACTATTTTTGTCCTTTAAGTTTAGCTCGCAGCATTTCTGCATGCTTATTATGTTTTAAATATATCATCTATCACTTTTTTATGTCAAAATAAAGTTTCTATTTCTATTACTTTTGACTTTAACTAGACTGAAACATTATGATATACTCTTATTGTTTTATCTAGGGATGTACATCAACTAGAAGAAATGAGATTTAATTTAAATACCTATTAAATTTTAATGTTTAAATATTTTTTTAATGATTCTTTTAGAGCTCATCATTAATGTGGAGCTACTTGCTGTGATGACTGTTACCTGATGGCTAGGTACCTAATTATTTTTGGTTTTAATACATTATACACATAATTATTTTATTTCTTTAGAAATATACCCGTTTTACTTTTTATTTTTGTTTGTTTTCGCGTGCGCAGGTGGCCAATACTGGTGTCAGATTTTTTAAATAGCCTAAAGGCATCTGAACTTGCTTAACGACTGCCATCAATGATGACAGCCGGGACCAACGGATTACGTGCCTTTCATTCATAAGTAGGGACCGCGCCCTTAAACCTTTTTAATATTGGTATTAAATTTGGTTTCAAAGTATAATTTAAAGTGCAGTCATGACTTAAATAAGTAGAGCCGTTGTAATTTTAGGTTTTCTATTACGGTTTTTGCTGTTTGGTGTATATTTTAGGCTTTATAGAAGCAAATTTTAACAAGTCGACACGCTATTGTTTTTAATATTTTTTAACTAATAAAATCGGTAACACACGCTAAATTATCGATTTTATTAGTTTTGTGTAGTGTTTTTAGCACGGGGTGTTTTTTACGTCTGTTTTTCTAAATGTTTAAGTCAAAATATCTCTAAAAGTAGCGTGTCGATTTTTTAATCTTGCTGCTATAGCATTTTTCTAGCTTGTGGGCCTTAAAATATGGGACAACTAAATAAACCTTATACAAACGGCGGGACCGATTTTGATTAACATGTCTAAGTACCATTGCCAGAAATGCTGCTTTCAAATTTAAAAAAAACATCACACACAGCGGTCAAACTTATAACCCCCTTTAGTTACTTCAGGAGTTTAAAAAAAACCAGCCAAGTGCGAGTCGGACTCGCGCGCGAAGGGTTTCGTACCGTTATCTATGAAAACGGCAAAAAATCGTGTCTGTTGTATGGGCCCCCCCTTTAATATTATTTTATTTTTATTTAATTATTTATTTTTAAAGTGAATATATAACTAAATATTCTGTGAATATTTCAAGCGTCTACCTGTTGCCGTTATCGAAAATCACGTTTGTTGTATAGGAGCCCCCTTAAATATTTACTTTATCCATTTTTTTGGTATTTTTTGTTCTAGCGGCAACATAAAATAATTATCTGTGAAAATTTCAACTGTCTAACTATCACCGGTCATAAGATATTAAAAGGATCCCGTTTTGGAGCGATATTAAAAGGATCCCGTTTTGCCCTTTGGGTACGGAACCCTAATAAACGTATTGGAATACAATAAATTTAATCGCAAAAGTAGGTACAAGCCACGTTCAGATATTAAATCACTAGTCAATCAATTAGGTACTATGAATTAATAGACCGGTCTAACATTCGAAGCTACATAAATTCCCACCAAGCTAAAAATTAGTAAGAATATAAAAACAATATTTGAAAGTTTCCCCCATCTTTCCCCTGTATGGAAAAAAAAATATTCAAGGTCAAATGTCAAAAAATAAGATTTTTGCCATTTTCAGCAAAACGGTAAATTTTATCATAAAAATACTGTAGAAAAAAAATTGTAGATTATAAAATTATGATAAATATTATGATAGAAATAAGATGACACTTTCGATTTTTTTGGAAAAAACTAAAAATAAAACCTTTACCATTTCCACAAAAATTCAAATGATTATCCCTCAAGGACTTTCATAAGTTAATAAGTTCAATCTTAAAAAATATCGTTTTCCATCATGATCTGACCAGGGATCGAACCCGGGCACTCTCGTGTCGCAGGCTGCCATGTTGACCACTGCGCCACGGAGCTCGCCAACTTAATATGTAAGTCTATGTTGGTGGTTTTTTTTCGGAAGATAGATAGAAGAAGTCTTTATAATTGGGTTATAGATTTAAAGTTGTCAAAATATAATTTGTGTATTATACATATATTTTATGATTTATTCCTAGAGACCGTTTTGATTAATACATTTCATGTGAATAATAAATAGGGTATTGCCGATTAGTGTCAAATCCAAACTTAGATGACGGAAAATATTTTCTCCGTGAATAATTAGTCATTGCCATAGACAAATAAAAATATGTTTTTAAAAAGCATATTTCATGAATGAAGCCATTAGAGTTATAAAATTCGTTACGAGAGCTTATTTCGAAATGTTATGAATGGCAAGGAAAACTTGTTCACCTCGGTTATTCGAAGTAGAAATCTTACGATATCCCGGCTGGAAAGTTGCTAAAATAATTTCTTATTCTTAAATGTTTCTTTGAGGGTTGGTGCACGTTTAAAGGTTTCTTTAGCATAATGTCTGGAACGTACTATATACAGAGCTAAGAAGCCCGTAGAGGTACTTAAAGCGATCTTCTCTCTGCGATTGGGGAAAGAACTCACAAACTCTTAAGAATTTGGATGAAATACTTAACAGATATTCATTTTTAAATATAGGGTTTTTTAAAAAAGAATTTTATTTTTAAATCAAACATTTAGGTGACAATGATTCAAATTTTAAAACAATGAAAGAGTAAGGTTTGGCAATTATTAATGAAAAATGATATCGGATAAATGTCCACCACGACCACATGACAGTATTTATTTAAGCAGCCAGAATTCGTAAGATTCTTGTCAAGTGCTTTTTAGATCAAAACATTTCGTATCTTTAAAATTATCATTGAGGAGTCATTCGATTCGGAATGGCATGTAGATATTTTTTTGAGGAAATTTAAGGGCCTCTCTCAAAAATAACAACAAATTAAGTGAATAAGATGGGAAATCCCAGAGGGTTGAAAATACGATAGAAAACGGGTACTCTGGGTTGCGCAAGCCACGCCGACTTTTACCTATAATGGATAAATATAATTTGAACATATTTAATGAAAAAAAAATAGAATTGAAAAAATTCAGTCGCCAAAGCATACATCAATGAACATTAATCCGCGGTCCAAGAACTTTTATCGCGATTTTTCAATTAGTTATCCATTATTTAACTAACATTTTCTGCAGCACGAACGATTAGTATTGCAAGTGCGATAATTTTTAAACTATTAATCTGAGATTTTTTTCTTTCGAGAACCTATTTTTCAAAGATTTTAGAATAGATTCCCGTAGGAAAAATTAATTAATTTATTTATTTAAAACAAATTAAACAAATGTTTACATTTTGTTATACTATTTATAATTCCATAAGTAAAAAAAATCAAAAGTGTCAATACAGCAACGTATACTACTGGTCTGAAGACCCGCACACTGAGGAGTGTCCTGCTGAAAACATTTTAAGTTTCCTGGGAAACCTTTGAGTCTTTGAGGTACAATGTAACTATTCCAGAGGTACAAAATGCTGTGGATGTAAATATAGCTGTCCGTCCATCCAATCACGCGCAAGATCCTGATGGGTATACGCACCGACGAGCTTGACACGGCGCCGCGCCTAGATCTATCACCGTTGCATTTCAAAAAGCCTCGCCCGAAAGAGCTGACGATACCACCAGGTGGCAACCCCTTGAAGGCGTCCGCGTGCTGGTGATCCCACCACACGGACGCCTTCATGAAGTGCGATTTTAGTGCAGTCAATGAAGGTTTTCACCTCCGTTTTCGTTGAATCTCCATCGATTTTCATGAAAATTGGTGAGGAGGTGGGGGATACCTTAAGAAACAAAAGTGACATAGTGTCAACTTGCGCTATTGCCCTAGGGATGGATGCCACCCCTTCTCAGGGGTGAAAATTCTTTTAATAAAAATTACCCCAGGAATCGATAAAGAGATAAATTCTAAGCAAAATTTGTAATATAAAGTTTTTAGAATAAATCAATACTTTCTGAGTTATTAAAGATCAAAGATTGTGATTTTTCATAAATAACTCAAAAACTATGAGTTTTTACAAAAAATGTGTAATTAATAAAATTGAAGCTAATAAAAAAACAAACAAATCCCTATTTTGAAAAACCTTCTAATATTAATTCAAATTGAGCTATAGGTAATTTTATGTATATTCTTTTTCGGCGAGTACTTCAATCTTAGTATTCAAACTTAAATAACGGGAAACCGGGAAATTTTATGCCATATATTTCCTGAACACTTTTTACAGTATCTAAAAATACCTTTCTTATGAGAACTTTAAAAAGTTAATAGCATCAAAATTGAGCATGTTATGATAAAAAAAAGATGACTCTTTCAATTTTTTTTGGAAAAATCGAAAATAAAACCTTCACCATTCCTACAAAAATTCAAATTTATGAATATACCTAAAGGCCTTTCTTTTCTTTAGCATAAGTGATGACCTCAAAAAATTTTCCCGATTTAGAGTGCTTATTTTCGAAAAAAAAGTAGGATTTAATAAAATCTAAAATTTTCGTAAATTGCATTTTCTTATGAAAATAACTTCAAAAATATTGGATATTCGTAAAAAAAGATACAGAACGAAATTTGAGTTGTTTTCAAAGAAAGACTTGTTTCTTTTTTTTTTTATAGGATGAAAAATAACCGAGATAGAGATGTTCAAAGCCTAACTTTTACTGCGAGAACCATGTAAACGCTACCCTTTAAACGTTTAATTTTCCCCCGTTTTCAAAACATTTTTTATTGATGCTTCGCTCCTATTACTCGCAGCGTGATGTTTTATAGCTTAAAGCCTTCCTTCCTCAATAAATGGACTATCCAACACAAAAAGAATTTTCCAATTTGAACCAGTAGTTCCTGAGATTAGCGCGTTCAAACAAACTCTTGAGCTTTATAATATTATAGTATAGATTTATCTTATCTATTAAAAACGATTCTAATTAAAGCTGATAAAAAAAATGTTTCTTTATTATTATGATAAGGGGGTAGTTTTTATGGATGAAAAATTATGCAGTAAATAAATAAATATTTTAATTCTCAGTAAATAAGATTTCACTTCAGTAATGTACTATTTAATAGGTTAAAGTTTTTGAAACCAATTTTTACACTGATTCTGCAGTATGGGGGTAGTTTTTAAGGGATGAAATTTCACGATCAACCAAAAATTATATCATATAAACAAACTGTTTGTGTAATGTTAATATGCGATTTTAGAACTCAGAAATACAAAAAAAATATTTTCGGTTTAAGGGGTGGTTGCAAAAAGGGTTCAAAAATTAATTAAAATCATGCATATAAATATTAAAAAACATTTATTTTATCTAATTAAACAAAATTACTTAAGTCAGAATGTTTAAATCTGCATTTTTCCCATTTTTGACCATAGGGGTGAATTTCACCCCTATGGTCGAAAAGCGCAAGACGAGCATATGTCACTTTTGAAGTAGAGGGTAAAACATAATCAATCCCAAATTTTTATCCAAATCTATGGAGGTTCAACGAAATCGGAGGTTGTGGCTGATTTTTGCCTTCATTGACTGTACTATTTAAGGTTTTTAATGTAGTAGTATTAATTGAAAATCAATGTGTGAAAGTGAGCTATCAATTTAGTATAGGTTATTTATGCATTTTAAAGGTGGTACGAAGCTACCTACTTAGCGCCGAGGTCATCGTTGTGTGAAATTTTAAAACTTTTACTGTAATCATAGGCTCATGATACAAATTAGCGATCATTGACAACAGACAGGCACGAATGGTGTACAAGAGGGGAGGCCTTTGCCCAGCAGTGGCCAAAATTGGGCAAGAAAAAAAAAAATTAAAATCATATAGGGTAAATATAAGTACTTACATATATATACTTACTAAATGTGGCCATAAGGTCTAATAAACCTGCACGCAGAGAAATATCTGGCTACCTATACGAGAAAAAACGCTACTGTAACTAGAACTTCTGTTTGCAACCGTGACAGCAAGACTCGCCGGTTGACCTTACAAAAACCATTCTGGTATTATTTTTACCTATCGGTTTATTAATGACAACTAGATGTTTAGTGTAACTGACAAAACAATATAATACTTCCTACAAGTTAAATAACGTGCCTGTTACAATAACAATGTACTAGTAACAATACGTAAGTATAGACATTACTAGGACGATAGTAGGGACTACTATGCAATCTGGTAAACATAAACACAATTTTTTTTTGGGTTTACTAAGTACTTTGCTGTATCTACTAATAAATTTAGGTAACATAACGACATGAACTTTAATGATAACTATTCGTGTTGTAACGCTTACTTTATGTTTTTTGTAACAAGTACAATACACATTGTAATACTAGCAGCCTAGGTTTTGTTACAGCTACTATTTCGTATGCAGTACTTACTGGTTTAGGTAGTCCCCACACTTATCGACGCAGAAACGGCTAAAGCCGATTCCGCGTCGATCAGTGTGGAGACTGCCTAAGATGAAGCCAGCAATCTAGTGCACTTACAGTACTAACGGGTCCCCTCAGGCTTTTATAAGACAAAAAACAATTTTATTTCTCTTAGTATAAGTAGGTATATAAAACTGTATTTTCTTCATTAAAAGCCTAAAAGGGATCCATTGTTGGTGCTGTCGGTGCACTGGATTGCAGGCGCTCCATCTAAACGCAGTTCATAGAGCCATCAGTAAGTGTGACGTCTTTAGAAAAATAAAAATAAATGCCTTTTTCATTAGAATATCCAAAGACTCCGACTATCTAGTATCATAATAAAAATAAGTCATTAAGTTAATACTAAGTTTAGCAGGTGTTAGAATAATAGAAATCGAGATTATCGGCATTTTATTATGACGTCGCACGCGCTACGGCTCTATAGGGAGGTTTAGGTTTCCTGGAATCAAAAAAAAAAACATTAAATAATAGAAAAATATAATTTATTTTATAATGGATAATTTATAACCGTTAACCAAAAATTCTTAAGGAACATCAATGTACGCGTCTCTTAAATATTACTCTATAACTCTTTAAATAATTTCGTTACAATAGGCATGTTGACTAAGAACTAATAATTAGCCAGTCAGTTAGAAAAATAAAAAAATAGGATAAGTACGTATTTTTCCTTATGTCAAAAAAAAACGAAAATTGACGAAGACAGCGCATCAAAGTTCAGAAGTGGGAGCTCGTGACGTCAAGGTTTTGTAGAAATCGTACAAGATTGTGAAGTCACGGGGACTTTTAAACAGCTGAAATTTTTCGTTTATTTGAGATAAGAAAAAATACGTACCCAATATTTTTTAACTATCTAACTGACAGACTAATTACTATTTTTTAATCAACATGCCTATTACACTACACCGTCAACAAAATATTTTATATCAAATCAGTTATAACAAAGATATTCTGATGTGTGATTCTGTCAGTTATAAAATGCATTCTGATTGTGCACCAATATTCATTTATTTGTTGATCATTATTGCAATATGTATACCTGTCACACATCTTAGAAGTATTCTAATAAGCATCTTTACCAATACTACTTATGATAAAAATGTTTTATAGGTAAGATTTACATAATATGTACTATTTTTTCATTTAAATAAACTGTTATCAATTATTAGCTATATTTATATTTTATTTTTTCTCACTACAGTCATCTGGGCTGTAACTTGATTGAGAACAATCAAATATCTAAATTGAAGATCGTGGCGTAACATAATATTGTTTACCATCAACACTAAGTGTCAAATTATTTGGCATGTAACTAACAATGTTTCCTATGGAAAAGAAATAAGTTTTTCTATCACTTAATAATTCTACATCAAAACAATTTAAATGTTCATTAAAACACAATGTATCAAACATAGAACACTCAAAAATAACAACACACACAATTATCGGCTTTAGCGCGCGGTCGAACGAAAACACAATGGCAAGTGGCAAGGAGGAGGCGGCGGGGCGCGAGCGCGGGAGTTGCGGCGCGGACTGTCAATGTCAACTGATCGTTTTGTCATGTCAACACAGTTTTAAATAAACAGAACAAGATATTTAGTTATGAATACCACCTCGATTGTTATTGTAACATTATTATTTTAAATATTTTAAAACACGCTGATAGAATAGCTCGGTTTAATAAATACATTGTACCGTTTACTGTTTCCGGGGTGGTTATTACTATAATATTCTTGTTAAACTATAGCACTACTTAAAAAGTAAACCAAACTAAATAAATATTATACGACACTTTGAACGATATGTACTGCAAACAAAAATGTAGTTGTAATAAAAAGATTATTGTTTTAATTACAGACACACTCGTAGTCCACCAGTAACATTGTGAATCATTAACCGGAACTAGATCATTTAGTAACTGCGAATTCCGGTTTCTTAGTAGATACAATACATTATATACATATTAAAATAATTATTGTTTATGATGCAATAATTCTTGATGTTTTAGTTCAATATTATTTTTTTGTGAGCTAAATTAATCAAATAATATAATGAAACATACGATTAGTAAGAATGAATAATTATTCGTAGAGACAACAAGGACCAAGTATTTCAAACTAGAAATGTTGTAACCTAATTTTACTATTCGTTTCAGTAATTCTGTTTGTCACCAATTTCTCTGCGTGTGGGCTCTGTCTACCCCGCAAGGGAAAAACGTGATACTATGTATGTGTACTTACATATATAATTGAGGGGCGGCGCGAGGCGCCAGCCCCCGGTTGAACGCAGGACCACACGTGGCGCCTTACTTCCGCTTTTATCGATTCCCAAATGACCACTACGAATTATCTCACAGTGGAAACGCGTTGTCAAAGCCAGCTTGATGGAGCCACCGGCTCATATCAATCGATATCACCTGAAATAAAAGGTAAAATGTTAAACATACCAAGAAACGACACATAAATACATTAATATATTTTGATGGATTCTAAGCTGCTAGCCGTAGAATATAACAGTTTAAGGTTTACTTTTGAACACCCCATCTAGGACTGCTATGCTTAGAGTAAACGATGCGATGAGTCAGAGCCGGATTAGTATAGAGTCAGAGTCTTAGGGACCATGGACCAGAATCTGTACCAAAAAATATTTTTTGTGTAGGGGCCTTCCTGCCACTGTGAGAGGGTCCCCAGTAGAACACTGCCAATACGCATTTGCATGCCACCATCCATTTAATTAAATAATAAATAAATATATAGGGACATATCACACAAATTGAGCTAGCCCCACAGTTGTGAACTTGTGTCGTAAACTCAACGATACTATATTTTATAATAGACACATAAATAAATAAACATCAAAGACCCAGGTCAATCTGAAAAAGATCATTTTCCATCATGACCTGACCGGGGATCGAACCCGGGCACTTCGTGTCGCAGGCTGGTGTGTTAACCACTGCGCCACGGGGCTCGCCAAATTGTGAACACAAATATAACTCTAACTTGATCGTAAAGGCACCTCAAGAGCTGACGATGTTTTATGAAGCTTGTTTGTTTCTATCGCGCGCTAGAAGTGCGACAGTCAGCGAAAATGGTTCTTTGTTGTGATAAAGCACTTTAATGCGATGCAGTTAGAAGGCACTGATTAAAGAAAATCCCATTATAGGCCACCACTTAGGTCCCATGTAAAATAGCTTTATACTTCTGCAAATCATAATAATGTTTCAAAAGTATACTATTAAAATTAAAAGCAAAAAACTTTTTTAAGGAAAGCTCTTATTTAAACGCTCTAATAAGAAAATTTATATGACCATAAAAGGCTTGTCGGGAGGTTAAATTACCTATCAGTATTTAATTTAATTGAAACTGAAAATATAATAAACAGATCAATTTACATAATTAAATTGGTACTAGTTTATTTACAAATCGCGCGACAAGCTTTTATGATCATATAAATTGTAATAATGAGGTTATAAATAGATAGTTAAAAATTTTAAGGAAAAAAATATTTTATTCTTTTTGGAGCTAAACGCTCCAAAATAAAAGCTTTTTGCTTTAAATCTATTTTTTAGTTATCTCTGGCTAGGTTTCCCTGTCTGTTCATCTCATTCAACACGTCATTGTTGCAAGGTCGTTTGCCAGTTAATTTTGAACAGTTCAGCTCTTCAATAAGGAGACCTTTTAATGTTTTACTCTACTAGAGCTTACTTTTTGATTTTCTCTTAATAAGCCCTTTTTTATACCCATGTTGTAGAAATGCATTAAAAAAACTATTCCACCATCTTGGATGATCCGCCATATTGAATTAAGAATGATGTCACACACCATATCGTGAATTGTCATCCAAACTAAACGTGCATACAAAATTTCAGCTCAATCGGTTGAAGTTATCTACTTCAAAATTGTGTTCTAAGATTCCACCCGAACAACATAACTACATACATACATTGCAAGATAAATAAAAGCTTTAGAAAAAACTGTTAATATACTGTACTGTCCATAATAAAAATCCTTCTGTTCATATAACAAGGTCCGAATAAAACAGGAGTTTCCCGGACGGAAACCTGCTTTTTCGGGGATGAGTTGAGAGTCTACGTCTTTGTCAGTCGGTCTGATAGTCTTTCAAACAGTTAAAAGGTGTGACCAAGATTTTTCTGGATAGTGGTTTGAGCTATGCAGTAACTTTTGCCCTTCTCCATTTCTTCTAAGGGACTTTAGATATTTCAATGCAGGTGTTGAATGTCTCAAGAGACCATGAGATTCCAAAAGGTGCTACAATTGTTCGTATGACATTACTAACGCCAGCAGTCATGTCATTTTTGAGGTATTTAAGAGATACGACCGAGCGACAGAATAAAATCCTTATAAGATAACTCGTGTGTCTGTCTGTAACAGCCAATTTGCTCTGAATCTACTAGCCAGATTAAGTTGAAGGCCACACTCATAGATTTATTTTGTGAAATTACGCATGTTGCGTACGTAAATAATTTTTGAGCTCAGGGCTCATTATGCATTGCAAACAAACAAAAGGAGGAAATAATTTTTTAACCACACCTTGCTACATATCAGATAAAAGGACTTTTTGCGAGGATTTAAGACATATTTTTAAGTCGCAAGTATTTCCTAAAAAAACTGTGGTGATAAGAAAATCAACAAATCAAATGTCATATAAACAAATTGACCCGTTCTTCAGTTGTAAGTGTTCTACAGGTATATAAAAATATAAAATTTAGTTATTTAACAAAATAGGCAAAATTGACCATTCCACGTACTTTATCTCCGAAACTACTGATCTTAAAAAAGATTAAACAAATTAATAAAGTAGCTATTTACTGATATACTACAGGAAAACCTATCAAAAACAATCGATCTAGAATGTCTTACGTTTGGGAACACGCGTGTTTTTGAGTTTACATGCGTTTTTGTTTCCATGCAGATTATGGTCGCTAATTTTGTCCTACCGGCTACTGTCCGTCTGGAGACGCGGACGGCAAGAAAATGATACAGGTTCGAATCCCGCTCGGTGACTTACTTTTTTTTATAATTCAAGTTTATATATTTTTTTTATTGTTTTTAGACAAGTTTTAAAAAATAAGTTAATGTTTGAGAATACATAATATTTCTCATAAATATAGATTATCACCTACACGCCACCATATTACAAGAAATTGTATTACCCGAGCGAAGCTCGGTCACCCAGGTACTCTTAATCACAAATAAATATAGGTCAGATTAAAGAAGACATAATTATTCATATTATCGTTCACAACCCTCTCCACGCGAGTTCAACTCGCACTTATACAGCGAGCTTAAAAACAGAAAGTGCGTTTTCAGGAGTAAGCATGTTAAGAGGAAACACTGCGCTCGAGAGAATTAAAAAATAGGTATATGTAAAATCTATTAGGTACTGTCGCACTGTGTGCCCAACAACCCCCACAGATTGCGATAGAGACAACTGCATTTCGGACCAAAAATACCTATGATAACACAAAATTAACGCTTTGTAGTCCCCTGATTTCTTCTCCAATACTCAACCGATTTAATTTATATTTTCATTAAAAATATAAATAAAGTAAGCTATGGCTGTGTTTCTATGTTTTCTTTTTCTAATATAATCGCGTCGAATTTGTTTTCTTGATGTTTGAACACAACGGAAATTATTACCAATTTTTCCGGTTTTTGAAGGTTCATATATTAAATATTTCAATTATGAAAAAAAATAAAACATAGGGACATGCTACTATATCCATAAATATTTTTTATAAAAAATCATTGCTCTACTGGAACTATCCGACGCGGAATTTATTCATCGTAAGATATTATTTAGTGACGTTTACATACAATATATTTAATTGCTGACATCAATAATTTACAAACAGCTAAGTTTAGTGCCGCTGCAACAAAATGCACAGCGCATTTTCTCCAAATGACGTTTACTTACATACAATCTACTATATGCTTAGGACCAAATATATGGACTGGAACCGTGCCCGAATTTAATACTCTACTAGTAAGTATTTAATAAAAGTAATTGATAAAATGTTATTAATTTAAAGCAAATTTAATATGAAGTCAATATAATGTACAAATTCCTGCCATATTCATATACAACAACGATATACAATAAGAGGGCAGACGCCAAGTTCTGGCCGATATTTTTACCGTTTATGAAATATTCAGTCATTACTAAAATTTAGATTTCGTGGACTCCTATTTGTCCACGTAATTTTATTTTTGCGTATCTATCCCGCTGTCAACACAAGCCTGCCTCAAATTGGAAAAAGTAACCTAATGTCAATAAACTTAAATGGCAAAGTGGGGATTCTCCAAAAATAGTGAGCGCCACTGTGGTGCTATCCAATCTATGAGCCACCTCGTGGTGTGCCCAGAAAGCCCAATTTCTTGCTCGCAACAAGATCTGAATGAGGCAAACGAGCGGGCAATTGCGGTGGCAATGCACTGGTCGAAACATATTTAACTAAAAGCAAAGCCATTTCACGGCTCGATAGAAGAAGAAGAAGAATGCCAAAAAGATCTATTGTCTTTTTGAAAAAAAAAATCAATTCCGAAACCATTTCCACCCAATAAAACCCAAAACATCCCAAAATCATTTTCATTCATCTAAATAAACATTGTCCAATCTGACTGAAAAGACTCACATTTTTCCATTACCAAAGAGATGCTTAAATCTTAGAAATCATTTAATATATCATTCGAAAGAAAGAAAGAAAATCGTTTATTTGGTATAAACATAAATATATAAAAAACAACAAGAAACAAATACAAACATAAACATTCCCATCTTTATTTACATACCAAAGTGGTCTCCGCTCTGCATATTTTATTTTATATTAGTATCCTAGTCAAATCGACATTTAATGAAACTACCGGAACGAGTAGACACTGAGAAAAGCCACGCATGCAGGGGGTGGTTGTGGGTGAGTTTGGGTGAAGAGAAGACCTGTTGCAATTCGCTGCCCCAACACGGCTACAAATTGTTTTGTACCCTTGCTATGTGATGTATAACGAGTAGTGAAAGCGTTACTACATAAAATAACTGCGATATTCAATTGTCATTTAATTTGTTTTTATAGGTCGGAAATATTAAAAAACGAAAAGGTTCTGCGAAATGACATTCTGTAAAAGTGTCCGTATCAAAAGAGGTGAAAGAAGGAGATTTACTTTCTGTTCAAGCCAACCAACGAGTATATCAAATTAATAATGTCTATGACGACCACTTGATTTATGAAAAAAGCATACCACTCCATTTAGTTGACGATAAGATAATTAGAGTAGTAGTAAAATCACATAAAATGCTGTAAAAACAATGTGAAGCGAAATCTTTATTTAAAGTTAGTAATGCGAAATATTGAGGAGTTCACTGGTGTAGTGGGTATGCGCTTATGCGTGTAGAGCATCCCCGAGAGTGGTCCCTATCTGGATGGGTGACCACAAGTGGTATAGATATATCTCGTTGTATTCCAGAAAACCGTAGATCTACATAAACCATATATAGAGAGTGGGCTCTTCTCTAAAACGCGGTCAGGCAGTAGTGTGTGAGCATACGCGTGTAAAGTTGTTGACAATTAGTATATTTACTTACATTTTATTAAAATGACATTAAATATATTTATTTTATTTTCATTTCATGTTGTATACCACCAAAACATAACGTGTAAAAAAATAAAAGCACGCACGCTTCCGTGTCGAAGACCTCAAATCGTACTTTTCGATCTAGACGATGTCACCGCCGCACCGAAGGACATCACTCCGTTTAGTCCAACCAAGCACAGGTCAGATCGATTATGCAATAGAGTAAGGAGGCGAGCTACGGCTAGGACTGACTGGCCAGTCAGCCCTATGGAGTATGAAATTGTTCAATCCGGCACCCAATACTATGACATTCAAAGGTGATTGCTGTTCCCACGAAGCCCTTTTGAACTTACACCAAACTTCGGCCGGATGACGACTCTGTCGGCAGAGTAGATACTCACTATGCACACCCCGTAGAGGAGGAATAAGCCTTCGGAAATCGGTAATTAGGTAAGTAAAAGCGGCGAACGCACGTATTACGAAGACGAAACTCACTCCCTAGACAGCTTTACAACCACACGAATATATTTTTGAATAATTTTCCAGATCTCAGTCTGTCACCCTACTAAGTATAACGAGTTAGTACGCTTTCTTTTTGCTTAATGTTTTGGTTTCTATTTCCGCTCTATATATCTTATGTATATTGACTCTTTTTCGGTTACTAAAATCTTATTTACTCCATGTAACATCCTTTATAGGTCATTGTTATTGTACAGATAGACTCGGTCACAGCGTATTGTTACAATAAATCGGTAAATAATGGTGTCCAAGATTCAATTGGTACACTGTGAGTGCGTGTAACGCAGTTAGACTCGAGATCCTGCAGCTACGAACACGGTTATTGCAAATCAGTGCTAACACTGATCTGAGTGAGAAGTCGTACGCAATATTAGCGTTTACGGAGCAACCCCGGCGTAACTACACCTTAGATCGGTTACCGCATGTCGCATAAAAACGCCTCATGTCCTTTTGTGCTTTGAACGACATGTGAAGTTCTGATGCTATCATAATTAGATGTAGTGTAGATGTCATAAAGCTTATATAGATTGTTTTTTGTTTGTGATACAATAAATATAATATTAGTCAACGAGTTCTTGACCTAGTCAACTTATCATGAGCGATAAGTATTATTAGCCCCGAATAATCCGGTAGAGGGTTATCCGGTTCGATAACATCATGACCCCGACGTGCAAGTGACCAATGGTCATATCCGACTTGTAATCGTAGTAGACTTGTATCGAAAATGATACGCTATGCGTTTAAGGGTTAACCCTAAAATGCATAGCATATCATTTTCGATACACACATAATATTGTGTAAGAAAATTTCAAATATACATATTTATTATACTATTTAGTAATAAAATACACACTTCACGGACAGACAGTCAGACAAAAAAAATCAAAGAAAGGATTTTTCTTTCTTTTATTCTTTTTTAGTGTCCCTCTATACATTTCATTACATTTCATTGTCCACATATCGATATGTTAGTACCTAGACTAAGAAAACTTATTTATATATTTAGAATTTTAAGGAAAGTAGCTGACCGCAAAGTCATTAAAATGGTGTATCAAGCGCTCTGTAAACCTTTATTAGAATATGGCATTATTATCTGGTGAGGTGCGGCCAAAAGTCACTTGCTGGAAACAGAAAAAGCCCAAAGGGCAATCCTGAAGGTGGCTTTCGGTTTTTCTCGTAGGCATCCGACAGTGGAACTGTACAAAGAATGGGACATTTTAACGGTGAGACAATCATTTTTGCTGCAGACTATTTTAAAACAGCACGCCCTCACGCCATATGATCCTAATAAAAATGTAGGCAAACGAAGAAAAAGCACTATCTGTTACGTGAAAGCGTTTCGCTGCCAGTCCACCAACAATTTCTTTTGCTTTCGGGGACCCCATCTCTACAACAAGCTAAATACCAAGCTTTCCTTTTACCCTCTAAATAATCTTAAGTGTAAAGAGGCAGTCATAAATTACCTTAAACAACTTAACTATGACGAAACCGAGGATTTGCTTACGATCCCTAAATAATGCCAATACCGGGGATTTATCTCAAGGTTATAAAATAAAAAAATAAAAAAAACCTGCATCCTTCCTCTTAACCCACTCTCATGATTTCTATAAAAGGAAAGAGAGTTGTCCTTATAAGTGGCACGCTTTATATATTTAATGTTACGTATCAAGTAAGACAGGAGTAAGACCTAGAGGCAAGCCACCAACCCGCTGGACGGATCCACTTCTGAATTCCTTGAAGTGCAACACACAGGCTGCCATTCACTTAGCCCAGAACAGATCAGCCTGGAAACATCTTGTGGCTGGGGCAAATTATGGTGGTCACGACCCTCAGTCATGAGGAAAACGACCAAGAAGAAGAATCAAGTAAGAAAACAATAGTATTGAGAATAGTCTAAGTCTTTTGCTTCAATCCCCCATTGTACAGGGAACGAGAGCAATGGTGACCAGTAAAACCAGGCTTTTACAAGCCTAATACTGGCACCAGGCTCTATCAATGTTTACAATGGTTATACAATGGAATGTTAAAGACACCATACCTATTCACGAGTTTAATTGTAAACTATTTTTCTTATTATTGTAAACATTATTATGAGCTAAATAAACTTTATTATTATTATTTCAGTCAAAAATACTTAATGTACAGACAAAATTCAGTGGACAAAATATTTTTACTGTTTTAATAATGTAATATAATGTATATATATAAAGATAAAAAATATTTAGTGAGAAATGGTCAATAAAAAAATCGGCCAAGTGCGATTCGGACTCGCGCACGAACGGTTCCGTACCATTATGATATTGATGAGTTTAAAATTATTAAAAATATATAATGTAGCTAAAAATGTAAGATTTTCGCAATTTTCCCTTTATCTGTACTGCTTCGTACGAAATTTCAAGATTCTGAGTCCACGGGAAGTACAGGGTACTTCCCAGGTTTTGATTCCCTTGCGAATGTCGAAAATTGCGGCCATGGATCTAAGGAGCATAAACGGCTGTAGCTTCTGATTGCGTTGGCTTAGAAGTTTGATTTTTTCACAGCTTTTTCCTTTTGAGGTATGGAACCCTAAAAAAGACAGAAATTTCAATTAACCGCTTCGATCATATATTCCTGATTAACCGTGTAACTGTAAGTCAGAATATACCGTATAACTGTAAGCACACCGAGGGGTTCCCTACCACTATAATATTCAGCTACAAAAAACCGGGCAAGAGCGAGTTGGACTCGCGCACGAAGGGTTCCGTACTGTTATTCCATCATGATGTAACTAAAAATTTATACATTTCGCAATTTTCCTTTATCTGTGCTATAAGACGTTGCTTCATACCAAATTTCAAGTTTCTGAGTTCACGGGACGTACCCTGTAGGTTTTGATTCCCTTGCGAATGTCGAAAATTTGCGGCATAAAAATTAAAAATATTTTTATTACGTGATATAACAAAAAATGTATGCCCTTCGCAATTTTTCCTTTATCTGTGCTATAAGACGTTGCTTCGTACCAAATTTCAAGATTCTGAGTTCACGGGAAGTACCCTGTAGGTTTTGATTCCCTTGTGAATGTCGAAAATTATTAAAAATATTTTTATTATATGATGTAACTAAAAATGTATACCTTTCGCAATTTTTCCTTTATCTATGCTACATAGGGCGCACTGTAAGTTTCCGGAACTGGCCACTTACATAAACAATATTTAAAAATTTATTGCAACATTTGAAAATAGAACTCTTTGGCTGTAGAATGCAGTTTGTTTCATTTGACTGTCTTTTGTTTTTACCTTGTGGCGCCATTTAAAAATTTGTGTGTCTGCATCAACATGGATTTAACTCGGGAAAATTTTCGTAGTATGATTTTCTACGATTTTAAGTGTAATTTGACAGCTCAACAGAGCATCGCTCGGCTTGAAACAGCTTTTGGCAATGAAGCACCATGCAAGACAACTGTTTATAGCTGGTTTGCAGAATTCAAGCGTGGTCGTATCAATCTCAGTGACGAATCTCGCGATGGTCGGCCTTCCACCGCTGTGACCAACAAAAACATCGATGCTGTGCGCCGTATGATTGAAACAGACAGGCATGTGACCTACCATGAAATTCGCGCATCCTTAGAAATAGGCATGAGTCAAATACAATTAATCCTACACAAACATTTGGGTGTGAGAAAGCTGTGCTCGCGGTGGATCCCACACAACTTGACCGAGGCTCAAAAAACGGACCGCGTCACTTGGTGCAGTGCCATGCTTACCAGATTCAATGAAGGTGCGTCAAATTTGGTGTGGGACATAGTAACAGGTGACGAAACATGGATTTATTGCTACGATCCCAAAACAAAGCAGCAATCGAGCGTATGGGTCTTTCAAGATGAGCCGAAACCAACCAAAAGGCGCGCGTGAAAAGTGCATCTAAGCGGATGATTGCTTCTTTTTTTAATAAAACTGGACACGTGGCTACTGTTGCTTTAGAGAATCGTCGTACAGTGAATAGTGACTGGTACACGACCATTTGTTTGCCGAAAGTTATTGACGAACTCCGTAAAAATAACCGTAAACGCCGTATCATCCTGCACCACGACAATGCTAGTTCTCACACGGCCAGACAGACAAACGACTTTTTGAAGGCGAAAAATGTAGAACTCATGAGTCATCCTGCATACAGTCCCGACCTGGCACCTTGTGACTTTTTTCTGTTCCAAAAAATTAAGAACCAATTACGCGGTTAACGATTTTCATCACCAGAAGAGGCTGTCGAGGAGTATGAAAAACACGTTTCAGAGGTCACCACAGAGGAGTGGCACAAAAGTTTTCAAAACTGGTTTCATCGAATGAAAAAGTGCATAGACGCCAAGGGAGATTATTTTGAAAAACAATAAATTAATTTTGTACCTTTAATAGTATTTTTTCATATTCATTCCGGAAACTTATAGTGCGCCCCACGTATAAGACGTTGCTATATACCAAATTTCAAGAATCTGAGTTCACGGTAAGTACCCTGTAGGTTTTGATTCCCTTGCGAATGTCGAAAAAACACAAAAATTTGTGGTATAATATCGTTTGATTACGTTGGCCTAGAAGTTTGATTTTTTCACAGCTCCAAGGGACAGTAGACCTGAGTATTTGATATGACAGACCGACAGACAGACGGACAACCGAGTGATCCTATAAGGGTTCCTTTTTACCTTTTGAGGTACGGAACCCTAAAAACGTTTGAAGATACACGTTTCTTCTTATGTAAAAGTCTACTACGCAATAGATACAGCCCAGCCCCGTGATAGACGGTCAGCGAAGTCTTTGTTCATACCCTTTAGGTTGGAAACCGTAAAAAAGAAAACTGTTGAATGAGCCAGTCCCTTTTCTTTTTGCCAATTTTAGATACTTATGTTGAAGTAAGTTTATTTCAAACGCAATTCAAAACTTTACAGACGGAATAAGTTTTCTTCGCTGAAGTACAGGTTAAAATTGCTTTTAAATATGAAATGTACACACCTTAGTTTAAAAAAGCCTGTGATTCCTTCTTGAGTTTAATTTCACCCTGGACATTCCCTTCTAAGGGGTGATGATACACCCTCAATGTGGACATCTTTTCCGACGAGACAAAAGCCGAACATTTATTTTTAAAAAATTTCATACAAATTTTAATATTGTTTGAGTTTCCAGCAGTGGTCCCATGGGAAAAGTTGTTTACATTGACGGACTGAGTCGCCCCTTCAAGGGTCGAATGTCACGGGTAAATATTCATCCCGTATATCTAAATATATATAAAACTCAAAGGTGACTGACTGACATAGTGATCTATCAACGCACAGCCCAAACCACTGGACGGATCCGGCTGAAATTTGGCATGCCGGTAGATGTTATGACGTAGCATTCGGCATAGAAAGGATTTTGATCAATAGGCTAGTTTCCTGAAAAAATATAATTAGTCCGTTAGTTAGATATTCAAAAAATATCGGACACGTATTTTTCTTTCGTCGATTAAACAAAAAATGATAAAGATATAGCCCTTGTGACGTCATAGTTTGCTACAATTTTTAGCAAACTTTGACGTCACGAGCCCCCACTCCTGAACTTTGACGCGCTTTATCTTTATTATTTATTTGACAAAAGAAAAAATACGTGTCCAATATTTTTTGATTATCTAACTGACGGACTAATTGTTATGTTATTATTACCGCCCAGGAAACTAGCCTATTCGACCCCCAAGGGAATAAAATAGGGGATGAAAGTTTGTATGAAACTTCTTAACGCGAGCGAAGCCACGGGCAAAAGCTAGTTTTGAAATATAAAAGGCCAGATACATCGCTACCCTGCGGTAGCGTGCCCAGAAGGCTAGCAACTGGCAACATTGAACCTATATTTAAAAAATATAGGTTCTGTGTAGGTGAACTCAGTCTATCTGTCTGTCTTTTGTGTATTCACGCTTCAACCATTGAACCGATTTGGCTAAAATTTTATATAGAGGTAGTTTAGGGCCCTAGGAAGAACATTACCCAGGTTACCTTTTATTCCGGAAAATTCTCCTGTTCCCGCGGGATCAAATTATCGCGGGCGGAGCCGCGGGTAACAGCTAGTAAAATATATATTTAAGGGGGCTTCCATACAACAGACATGATACTTTTTGCCGTTTTCATAGATAACGGTACGTCGTTTTTATAGATAAAGGTCGTGCGCGAGTCCAAGGTTCTAGTCATCATTGACTATTTAGACGACCTGTGTGGCTCAGTGGTATCTCAAGTGCCTTTCAATAGCAAGTGTCATGTTCGATCCCCGATCAGGTCAAAATCCTTTTCAAATTGGTTTTAATCTTGGATGTTTATCTATATGTTTCTATTATAAAATATGGTATCGTTGGTTCTGTATCCCACGTCACAAGTTTACAACTTACAGTGTTATTTGACCCTATATATTTATTCCATACTGGCTGTCAATGTCGATCCCTCGGGATTGGTGCTTTTTACCGGGATAAAAGCTAGCCTATGTCTTTCTCCGTACTCCAGAGAACTTGTTCAGTAGTTACGGCGTGAAAGCGTAACAAACAAACAAACAAACAAACTCGCTTTCGCATTTATAATATTAGTAAGGATAGATAATGCATGAAGTAGGTATGTTGTAACTTGGCTTGGGTGGAATTTATGTCATATGCTAGTATGTCTCAACTATTGTTTAGGGGCATGAACATGAAAAAAAACAATATTCGATGAATGCTGACCGACAGTCAGTAGTTGTTATGTTACCGGCACTAAACTTAACAATAATATTACGTATGGTATTATGTATGAACAGATTTGAATGTAAGAAATCTCTAATGCAATTTATTTTTGTATAATAGCAATTAGTTAATGCTTTGTTGTTGTAACTGGCCATCACTGGTGTCAGATTTTTCAAGCTGCCTGTTGGCATCAGACATAGGTTAAGAACTGCCATCAATGATGACAGCCGGGATCAAAGGCTTTTTACGTACCTTTCGAAGTACGTAGGAGCTCGAGATATTTTATGGCACTTGCGGTCAATCCCAGTGGGAAGGACCGCGCCCGGGGTTGCTCACATACGTAAGCGCTAATTAAGCCCAGAACCACTAGACCATCAGCTCCTCATTATTTTATTAGTACCTTATTACTGTAGGACTGAAAACACCTTTTTTAGAAAACAACAATCCTAATTGTTATGTTAATTCGAGTTGGCGCTGTCATCTACGTAGAAATGCACATAATGATTTACAAGGTAAATCTTATCAGATTAAAATAACAATAATAAAACCGGCCAAGTGCGAGTTGGACTAGAACACGAAGTTATTACCACCAAAACTAAAAAACCAATAAACGCTCATAAACACTTTTGTTGCATAGTGACTTTTGTTGCATAGTTGCAGAGTGCATCCCCTATATTTTTAGGGGTCTGCCATAAAGGTACAAACGGGACTCTATAACTATGACTCCCAAAATTTTCACTGAAAGTGTACCTACATCTATTGCCGCTATAATAACAAATAATAAAAACAAAATACAATTAAACCGTTTTTATTTGGCGTCTTTATATATAATATAAATATAAAATTTATTATTGAGACGTCAAATCACAGATAATTAAGATTTTTTGATAGTATTTGCCTTTATTTATGAAAGGTAAAGGAAGGTAAAAAAAAGATATACAGGTCATCTTTTCAGACTTTAGCCACATAAAAAAATGAGCAGATAGAGCATATAGATCAGGAACAATATTATAACTTAACAATAGTTCCGTAAAGAACAATATTCAGTGTCTATGTCACAGCGAAAGTAATAAATCCAGGGGGGCTACCATAACCTCTTAAAGCAGTATTATTTTAATATTACTTTTGAAATTCGTACCATGATGTATACAAAACAATATTACTATAATGTTGTGTTTTCTAGCAGTTTTGGTGACGTCAGAGCAAATCATTCATTCAATTTGGTAGCATGAGCTGCTACTTGACAGTTAGTAATATTGTTTTTACGTCAATTTTTACGATCTGTTAAAAGTTGGTCGGCTGTGACCAAAACAAAACTTTTTCCTTTTGAGTAGCATAATTTTAGTGGTAGTGTACACAAAATTAAGTTTGTGTTTTAATTGTGATGAAAGGGTGTTGAAATAAGTATTAACCCGAACAAAATACACTTAGGTATAGTTATAAGGTGATTGCGAAGGGCTGTAATAACCAGCTGTTTTTGTTTCCCCGCAAATCATAAAAGTGAAGTGGACGAAAATCTAAGGACTCATATGAAAACGAGATGCGGTTGTCTGTGACTATTTTTGCAGGGCAGAGTTATATCTCTGCTAGCGATAAGGATGTAATTAATAGAACTTATTTATGCAAGCTAATAAAGATCCAAATTTCCAGTATCTTAGTATTTTTATTCTTTTTTCCATTATTACCTATTAGGCTTTAACTACATATTTGGATGACCGAACTGCAATCAGTGACGTTCTCCAAAGACGATTAGTTGGTTTTCGTGTTCCTAAGTGGCCAACATTAGTGTCAGATTTGATAAGCTGCCTAACGGCATCTGACATAGCTGAACGACTGCCATCAATAGCTTATCGTGCCTTTCGAAGGATGGAGGAACTCGATAATCGAATTGTACATCCATGGCATCACCCATCCTAGTGGGGCTGGGGACCGGGGTTGCGCTAACATTACGCCACGCACACAAGACAAGACATGGCATATATATAGATTTCTTGCTCCGAATAAATATCTCTAGGTATTATAGGTACTAAACTATATTTCATCAAAATATTTCCCTGATGCAGATCAGCGAATACGAGTAGGTATATACCTACTTACCTACTTCAATCCAATACAAGAAATGTTATTTACAATATGTCACTGCTACACAAAAATAAAACAAAAATGTTCGTAAGAATTTTATTAAAGTAAGCCTTTCACAATTATTTTGACTTTGTTATAGTAAATTTACATAATTCTTCCTCTTCTTATATTTTAGGAACTATATAAAGTTCTCTGTGAGAACAATGTAGCTCTTGTCGATGGAGTATGCGCGAAACTCTTTACCTAGTTTTTTCTGTAGTTTTTGATACGACATGATACTAGTTTATAGGTCTATGCTTATATGCCGCTGCTTCTTCTCTATAGGAAACTAAGAATGCCATCAAGGTGTGTGATGCGATCATGCGACGCGTTATAAAGCTGAAAAAAGTAAATCACTAAAAATCCTGACTGTATTTTATTCATGGTTAGAACAAATAAGTCCCTATTAATTAGTGTTTTATTTTACTAACGCCATTCACAATTTACTTCTTACGTAATTGAAACAATGTAAACACAAAAATAATACACTATAATTAACTTGCTTTAGCGACAGTTGTGGTAAAAGACGAATTTAATTATATATTGTCCAAAAATAAAGACATTTTATGAACCAGTTTTTCACTTTTCAGTAGGCGCGCGAACCACAGATAACGTCACGTCTTGATGTACAAAAACGCTTCGTATCACGCTAGCAAATCTAATGTTGTTTAAAACCGTAACTAAAATCCTAATTACTTTTTATGATATTAAATGTATGTTATAAAAAATGCATTTCAAATGTTTGTGTTACTTAATAAAAATTTTAAACATAATTTATAAAATACAATTCATATTTTATTAATTTAAAAGGTGGCCTCCTTTTAAATTAATAAAATATGAATTGTATTTTATAAATTATGTTTAAAAATTTTATTATGTAATGTTGGTTATAGATCGGAACGCCACGTAAAAGGGATGGAGCTATACAAATTGTATATCCTTGTCTCGCTCTCACAATCTTCAGGCAATAGAATTTCATTCGTTCTTTCACATCACTATGCAGGAATAAAACGATCTTGTTTAAAGTTTCATGGTACGATTTGAAACAATATTATAATAAGCTTGAAACAAAACGGACCAAAACCATGATGGTTTTGTCAAAGTTCATGGTAGGCCCCCAGATATTAAATACACTATTTTAACCATTATGTTAATATCTACTCAATTGAGAGAAAGTAATAATTGACATTGAATTGTTATCTAGCTATTTATATAATATCGTGTACGACTTGAGTAAAGTAATAAAGGGGACTTCGGATTTATCTGGCCACGGAAACCAATCTCTGATTTTATAATTTAGCCACGAGAAAATGAGAACGTTCCGTACGTCAAAAGGAACGTTTTTTTCCGTTTTTTTTTTCTTTTGTGGTACGGAACCCTTATAGGATCACTTTGTTGTCCCTCTGTGTGTCTGTCAAGAGCCTTTTTCTCAGGTTTTTATTTAGCATATTTACTTTTACTATCAAAAAATATATGTGTAGGTGAAGTGGTCAAAATTCTCTCCTAAAGAGATAAAAGGGGAGTAAATTTGTATAGAAATTTTCAGATTTCTGGACTCAGAAGTATGAAAATAGGTATTAGGTATATAATTTCTCGATTACATTTAAAAAAGATCTACGTAGGTGAAATGGTCAAAATTCCCCCTAAAGGGGTAAACCTGGGAGGGAACTAACTTTTGGAATCAACAGTATGAAAATTGATAATTTTAATTGGTATTGGGGTCCTAATCAAAAGCAACATAACATAAAATGTACGCGAATGAAGTCGCGGGCACTGCTAGTCATATAATAAAATACTTAAAAAAATTAAAACTTATTATAGATATTGGTACGGAACCGTTTCGTGCGCGAGTCCGACTCGCACTTAACCTTTTTTTAAATGCCAATCGATAAAACCCCTAATTAACAAAGGGTATGATTTAAGCTATCGCCAATTTAATTCGTTTTGTGTTTCTTAAATAATAGGGTTTGCTAGCCAAATAATAGATTTGTCACCAAAATGTGGTCACCAAACAATATAAAAAGAATTCCACAATAAATCACTTAAAATCATCGAGATTTATGATCTAGTACCAAATAAATGTTTTTGTATGTATTATGATAGGTTTGTCCTAATAAGTATTTAACCAAAGTAATTTAAAGCGATCATCGATAAATCATATGTCGCTTGAAAAAATCACGAAGCACCAAAAAAAATTAGGGTTGTCGTCATCATCGTTTCAGCCAAAAGAGTCTAGTGCTGGACATAGGCCTTCCCCAAACATCTTAATTTCCACAGGTAGTATAAACATATTTCAGTAAAAATTTATAATAGAATAGTAAATAAAACATAATAATAATTAAAATAATCGATATATATTGTTATAAATAACAATCACTGAATAATCAGGGCTGGTTTTGACTTTGTTTGACATTTTATTGACTATTTTATATGCATTTTTTTTTGGTTTTTATCTATTATATTTGCAATTTTAATAATGATAAATTTTAATATAATGTTATACATATTTGCACACAATAAAATGTACTGGGAAAAATAACTAAGATCATCAACTTACTGTACCTACATTTATGCAAATAAATACTTTGAAGGGTGCCCCCTTTTTCTTTTCTGGCCGATAGTATTTTTTTGATTTACATTAAGTTTATAAATTAATGTATTAAATTGGTAACGAAGTAACGAATACTTTTATTTTAATAACTAAACTAAATAAAATGTAGCTAAGTACTGTAGCTGTGTACTTGTATTGGTGACATAATAACAAATAAAAAGTAGTCGCAGTCAGGGACCGATAATCGATTTATTTGGTGACAGCTCTACCATTCTGAGCACAAAGCTTTTAATCAAGTAATAAAACTATTATTAAAGGAACGAAGTTAATATTCATCTAATGGACTACAATTTTATTGGTAATCCATGTCTTATATTAACATTAATTTGATAATTCATACCTGGGAACACTTTCTGATTATCTGAGAACGAAAATATTTCGTGGTGATAGATCTATTTATTTGGTGATTCAAGTTTTTTTTTTTTTATGTATATCCGACGGCAAACGAGCAGACGAGCCACCTGATGGAAAGTGGTCACCGTCGCCCATGGACATCTGCAACACCAGAGGAGCTGCTGATGCGTTGATGATCAATATAAACTTTGGTGACAAAAATATAGTTCCCATTAGCAAAAACAGCTTGGCCACGGAGGGTAGGTTAGGTTCTTTAGGTTTCCTTGTGACCAAAACAGGAGGAACTTAGGGCTTTACAATTTAATTAACTTAGGGCGTTACAATTAACTTGAATTATTACTTAGGTTACCTTTGACCTGCTATTATGAATGATATCCGGAGAAAGTGATTTAATACCCGTGTTTAATACATTACATCGTCTACACAATTTAATCATTATAAATTATGTATACAATTAATTATGTATAAAACATATTTAATCACTATGGCTGTAATATCTATATACAAAAGAGTTTGCATGGAGAACGTTTCATTGTGTGTGGGGGTGTATGTGTGTCATTTGTCCATATTAATTATTAATTCATGCGTACTTAAACACCAAGGGCCCATGCAAGAAACCTAGTACGTACACCAGAACACCAGTTTTATTTTATTTATTAAAGTTGCTTTCTTCATAGATTAAAGATCTTTAAGTACTTAATTAATATGTACGACTCAAACAAAACACGAGGAATTCAACTCGTATATTAGCTACAACTTAATCCATTATTAGGGTTCATATTTATATTTATATGTCGAAAACCAATGTATAGAAATAAAATGTTACGATTGTGTAAAAAGACTTTTTAATTTATAATTGCTTTGTTAATAAATTAAAGATCTTTAAGTACTTAATTAATATTTACGACTCAAACAAAACACGAGGAATTCAAGTCATATATTAGCTACACCTTATCCATTATTAGGGGTTCATACTTTTATTTATATATGTCGACAAACCAATGTATAGAAATAAAATGTTACGATTGTGTGTAAAATATAATTCAAGTAGAAGTTCTCAGTATCTCCCGGAAAGCGTAGAGACATTTTGCGGCAATCGTAAAGTGCAGCATTTTCACCGAACGTCGCAACAGCACGATGCAGCGCCGAGACTGACGCGCCGCCGCGACCTGTTCATCCGGCAACGCCACGCGAATCGATATTCGTCCAGACCACGCGTCCCTCCAAAATGATGGAGATCCCGATCCGGGTCACATTTTTATGTCATTAATCTATACTAATATTATAAAGCTGAAGAGTTTGTTTGTTTGAACGCGCTAATCTCAGGAACTACTGCTTCAAATTGGAAAATTCTTTTTGTGTTGGATAGTCCATTTATTGAGGAAGGCTTTATGCTATAAAACATCACGCTACGCCCAATAGGAGCGAAGCATCAATAAAAAATGTTTTGAAAACGGGGGGAAATTGTATTTGTATGGAACCCCTTCAATTTTTAGGGTTCCGTACCCAAAGGGTAAAAACGGGACCCTATTAATTTCGCTCCGCTGTCCGTCTGTCACCAGGCTGTATCTCATGAACGGTGAAAGCTAGACAGTTGAAATTTTCACAGATGATGTATATCTGGTGCCGCTATAACAACAAATACTAAAAAAATAGAATAAAATAAATATACAAGAAACGTGTATTTTTTGCTTAATATTGCTAACGGCAACAAGTAGACCCTTGAAAGATTCTCAGATTATTTAGTTATATATTAACTTTAAAAATAAATAATTAAATAAAAATATAATTAATATCAAAAAGGGCTTCCATACAACAGACATGATTTTTTTGCCGGATAGATAACGGTACGGAACCCTTCGTGCGCCGACTCGCATTTAGCCGGTTTTTTAATTTTATTCTCTTTTCATTACATATTGCAACAGCGTCTATAAAAACAAATTTTGTGAAATTTTTACTTTCTACAGTTTGTAATATTATAATTAATTATACTTCCTGTCAATATTTTAATGCCAGAATTCCGTTATCCGTGTATTCGGTAAAAACAATGTATAAGCACACCTTTATATCCCTTCCAGATGGACGAATAGTATGTTAACCCATTGTTTGTTGGACACTAAAACAAACACAATAAAAATAGTATTGTTATAAACGCTATAGACATTCACTGTCCAAGAATGTGTAAAATTATAGTATCATTATTATTTTTTTTACTATGTTCAAAAATTGCAAAATGTGCTTCAACTACAAAAATCCTAAGTGATTGGAGTCCACAGCGAAATAAAAACCCACGAATTACTTTTTACTGCCGCTTATCATTTCCCATAAATACATAAATATTATAAATAAAAGAAAATTACTAATAGTTTATAATAATATGAACTAGAAACTGTACCGGACACCGGGGAACCTTGCTTTTCTAGAAGAAAGATTCCCCTGGTAACTGCCTCATTCTAAGTGCCACAGAATGAGCATACAAAACAAGCAACAGCCTAATGATTACCTACAATGCAGCTTAGTGTTCATGCCCACTGCATTATCCTCATATACAATGTAAGCATAATATATTCGTAGTGCAATGTCTTTGCCTTGACTGATTTTTACCTTTGATTACATATGTCGAATGTTAAATATATCCATATCTTTGTATATTTTTCAATACAACATCCGCCGTAATTTTTTGCGCTGTTTTATCTGATAAGTACCCAGATTGAATACAACAATGTCATTTCAAGTAAGAATTGGTAAAATATTGAGCCACTCCTATTCCTCTCTTGGAGGCGAAATATAAGTCCATCCAAGGTTCAGGTGGTTGGGCACCTAGGAAATGTCATAAGATGCGCCATAGTGATACGAAAAGCCACACTGTAACGGTTACTTTAGCTATATACCAAAAGTTCAATTATTGTAGATTTATGCACGGTGTTAAACCAACTGAGCTCGGCTTTGATTGTCACTTCATCCACAGAATTTCTTCGTATTGTCCTGTAATATCTCCTTAATTTAAGGTAAACTCATGAAAATTCAGGTTAATCACTCTAACCACTGCAGTATCACTGTCACGCACTAAGGTACTTGGTGTTAGGAGTCTTCTAGCTGTTTGTAATGCGTCTTCGATTAAAACACATCTCTTTGCCTTGGTTTTCTTTGCCGTGGTGGGCCGTTCCAGCTTGCATTCGGCCAGGAATAACAATTTTGTTTAGGCTTACTTCATTACCACACTTGAAAACACAATGGCGTTTTCACTAGTAAGTGAGATACTAGTAGATTCCACAATTGTATCTCATCATATCTGTCATCAAAGATTTCAGCTACAATGTTATTGTAAGTTTAGGTTTTCACTCTCACGTACATCGTAACTGTCATCTCTCCTAGGACAGGTATTGGCTGGCCAGAGGCATAAAAAAGCCGACAGTTGATGTTCTTGCGTCCCTTAACCGCTTTAACTAGATAGGGCTTAACTATTCTCCTAGATGCACCTGTGTTTACTGTCATCTTGCAGTCTGTGCCATTTACTGAGCCACAAATCAGACTATTTTCATTGCTTGCCAGTGAGATGATTATTGCTAAGCCAGCCAGTACGCGCCCCTTCTTGACTGTTACTCGTTTCCCTGCTTCTTTAAAGAAGAGCTCATAAACTAATTGCTTAGATCATCTTTAATTATTTCTTGAGCTCTTCTTAAAGTTTTACCCTAAGCCCTTCCTTTTAACTATTTCTTTTTGCGGCAATTGAGCTGTAAATGGTCTTTTTCACCACAAGTCCAGCACTTGGTCCAGTTTCATTGTCCTTTTTTAAATTGGCCTTCACCGCCTTGACTTCCTCACAGTGTTAATATCTCTCAATGTATATACTTGCACATCTTGCCTTACCGCTTCCACTTCAAGGCGTCACTTTAGCCACGCCAACTGTCTCTAAGCGCAGCACTTTCTTCTCTAGTCCGGAGAAATTCGTTTCCAAAGCTGCCACTCGGTTCTCTACCAAATCTACGTCCTGAGGGATCTGATCTACCACGTTGCTAACTTTGCTGACGGTTGCTGACACCATTCATTGGTCGACTCATGTGTTGCAGCATTCATTGCATACGCTGTTGTTCTTCCTTTTGCTCTTCCTGCATATGTTGATTTATTTTATCCTGATTTTAACTCAAGCGATGCAGCTCAAGCTGCTTCGGTCAATACGTAGCTGTGCGGAGGAGCCGGTTAAGTTGCTTGTGGATAAGTAGGTGCGGCACGAATGGTGGTTGAGGTGCCGGTGATGTTCTGCTGAGGCACTTGGGCAGATGCGGCCTCTTGGGTGGTTAAGACATCTTGGATGAATGCGACATCTTGGGCGGACGCACCCTTTTGAGCGGAAGCTACTGATGTGTGCTCTTAGGTGACTGCAGACTCTTGGGCGGCTAGCACCAGTCGAACCGATGCAACCTCTTGGGCGGCTAAAGCGGTGGCCTTCATTGCACGTTCAGCCCTTGTCCTGACGCCTTCCTTATTCTCTTCGTCCCTCGGGAGCACTGACATTTCCAAATCCCACACCTCTGACACCTAACTGGTCTTCCAAAACGTCGAATATCCAAAACGCAAAGCACGCATAGTCCTGGTTCGTTACTGTGGTCGTAGAAATGATCAGCTGTTACCAGTCGCACACAAATTCGCACACACTCGTATTAAGTATCGCTCACTTAAAATATGCTTCAACCATTGAACCAATTTAAATTAAATTTGGTATGGAGGTAGTTTGAGGTCCAGGGAAGGTCATTGGGTACCTTTAATTCCAGGAAATTCTACTGTTCCCGAGGCATCGACACTAACGCGGGCGGAGCCGCGGGCAACAGCTTGTACAGAATAAAAAAACTGACCAAGTGCGTGGCAGGCTACGTGCAATGTAGAGTTCCATAGCTGCGAATGCCAGCATTGAGTTCACGCCTCACGGTTTAACGACACATAGGACGGTGTAAACTGAAGAAAGTGTTTTGGAATCCTACTTCACAGGGAAAATACGATTTTTTTTATCTATTTGAGTACCGCCGCGAGTTATTACCAGATTTCGTATATTACTTTGACTCCCGAGCGTGGTAGCTTAAGCACCAAATGGCCTCGTATCGTTCCGCCAAGCGCCGCACGCCGTCGAAGAATTCCTATTAATTTAGGTATTATTATTATTATTAAAGCTGCCATGATTTTAAGTTTACGTGGTTCGTAAATTTATATTCAGTAGTTCTTTTACATAAATAACAACTGTCTTATCTAATTTTTAATTAAATTTGTATGAAATTTCACTTTTCCAAGTACATTTTGAAGTTAGTGAACTAACTCTTTAATTTTTAAGCTTTCTAACTTAACTCTGATAATTTTGAATATAAGTAAATATACTGTGTACATTTCAAGTGCCTACTTGTTGCTGTTATCAATATCGAGCAAAAAATTACATTTGTTGTATGGGAGCCCCCCAAATTTTTTAGTCATTTTATTCTGTTTTAAGTATTCGTTGTTATAGCGAATACTATATAGAAAATTTCAACTGTCTAACTATCACGGTTCATGAGATACAGCCTGGTGACAGACGGACAGACGAACAGCGGAGCCATATGAATAAGGTCCCGTTTTAACCCTTTGGGAACCCTAAAAACGGCCCAAGTGCAAAGTCAAACTTACATCTATCTAATGTAATTTTATTTAATAGATTTTGAAAAGAAAAACGATAACTTAAATTGCATTACACAATGAGGATCAGTAAAGTTGTAACAAATTCAATAGGACTAATATCCACATTACTCTTCATGACATTACAATGATATATCTTTTTGAATTATCCAAATCGGACCATTACTTACGAAGATATTAATAATAAACATCATGCCGTTTCTGCCGCGAGAAGGCATTGCACGCCGGTGCGTGTGACGTCACTGTGACGGATCGAGCGCGGCCGGCAGTCGGCACTCATAGAGCGATCATTCGACTGAGCGACAGGGCGACGCGGTTAAGGTGTAAAATAAGGTGTCGTTAGAGTGTATTTTTTGTAATTTTTACGTATAAAACGTACTTATAATGGGAACTAATAAAGAAAAACAAAGTAAAGAAAGAATTTTTATTTTTACTCTTGATTGCTATATAGACAATCTTGTAAATTAACTAAATCACATGCTATTGTTACAATATTATCAAAAACAAAGTATTAATATGGACATATGCGTGAGGTCCGATCATTTTATAGTCTTTCAACTTCCATATGCTTCTTTCAACGAGAACTCTTATCGCTTATATCAGCGATCGTTTTTGTTTGCAAAACTCCTTCTGCTGTAGGTTTTGGGTTGGAACTGTCCGTACTTAAAACTCTTTAAAACTGTTCTATTTCTTATCTTTTCTTAAATCAGGTCTATAATTTTTAGGGTTCCGTACGTCAAAAGTAAAAAACGGAACCTTATAAGGGTTTCGTTTCATCACTTGGTTATCCGTCTGTCTTTCTGTCTGTCAAGACCCTTTTTCTCAGGAACTAAGGAGCGTAGAGGTATCACGCTGAAATTCATATCAAATATTCAGGTCTACTGTCCCTTGGAGCTATGAAAAAATCAAACCGTTTATGCCGCAAATTTTCGATGCCAACGCAAACTAAAGATACAGCTGGTTGTGCCGCAAATTTTCGTGTTTTTCGGTATTCGCAGGGAATCAATACCTACCAGGAAACTTCCCATGAACTCAGAATCTTAAAATTGCGAAAAACATAAATTTTAAGCTACATCATATAAGAAAAATATTTTTAATAATCTTTCGACATTAGCAAGGGAATCAAAACTTCAGGGTACCTACTTCCCGTGAAATCAGTGATTTTGGTACGAAGCAACGTCTTATGACACAGATAATGAAAAAATTGCGAAATGCATACATTTTTAGTAACATTATATAATAAAGATATTTATAATAACTTCAAACTTTCCTACTTTGCTATGCTAAGCCAACCACTATGCTAAGCCAACTAATTATAAAGAGTTCGTGTGTAGTATCGATGGTGTGTAATGTATGTGTAGATGTATAGTACTGTATTGTTGGTTAGATGGCTTAACATCAAATGGTAGGGAAAGCTATGGTTTACTTGCAACAACCCTAGTGCCTACCTATTAGCCTACCCTAACCATATACTACGGAAATATATAAGTTTAAGATATTTATAATAACTTCAAACTAACCTATCCTCTCCCTGTGTTCAATACTGAGTTCATAAAAAGATTCTTTTGTTTTTTAGGGCCGTATTTATATAAAAAAAATAATTCTAATATATGCATTTATACACTCAATAGTTATAATTGCAAAAAAGTTGTCACAGATTTTTTTACAAAACATGACATATGAGCAGACCGAAAGCTTTTTGGAAGTTATAACTTAAGTTTAATTTCTTTTTTATTTTATTTTCTTTTATGTAATAGCAATAATTAAGTGATATACCTATTTTAAGATTGTTTTGCTTGTCTATTATTTATTATTAATATATTTTTTACAATATTTTTAACCTGTTTATTCGTTTTTACATATTTACACAACAAGTTTTATTGATTATTTCTATATTTATGTTTTTGCTTTAATTGTTAAGTATTTTAATTAGTCATTAAAACAAAGACGAGTCCTGGTGACCCGTAATACAGGTTTTTTTTAGAAACCTAGCATGGGCACCAGTTCTCCACACTTGACTCTTACGTTTGTAATAAATAAGTTATGCATTGATTGTGTCTTAGTTATATGAATTTTGGAGAAAATAAATATATTATTATTATAAACTTATACGTGCGCAAGGCCAACTCGCACTTCGCCGGTTTTTATGAAAGCTTTTGACATTCAAACTAATGAGGGTGAATGAAAAACTCCCTTCTTCAGTTAAAATTACCGTAATTTTCCATGTCTTTTTCCACCTGAAATATATAAATATAAAATAATACCATATTTTAATCGGCCTCACATTTCTGTATGAAAATGTCGATATTGTTTTCTAGTCCAATCCTGGGTCCCATACGTTGTTCATTTAGACGGGCTGATTAAATGGTTTTAGATACAACGGTGTTCATCCTTACATCCTGTATTAACTTATTTACTTACAACAATCAGGCATAGCCGGGGCAGATACATATTTCACTATTTGCTTTTTACTCCAGTACGTCCCTGTCATTGTTTTGACTTTGGAATATTACATAGAAATGGAAACGGAAGTATTGCAAGGTAAGTAGGTTTGTCCACCAAACTAGAAAGAAATAAGTAGGTATGTTTTTATTAATACATCTGGCTTATAAAAAGAGAATACATAGGTACTAACTTATTTCCATCTTAATAAAAGGTAAGAATAGTTATGTAGGTACTTACATCGACATTATATTCACAACAATGTCTTCTAGCCTGGGTAGAGGGCGGAGTCTTATAATCATCCCTTTTTACAACGGAATATAATTTTAAATTGTATTCCGTTGTAAAAAGATATGATATAAAATTCACACAAAACTTCGTGAAAAATTATAATTTTTTCAGAAGTTTTGTGTCTTTCACACGGCACGTTAAAAGATAGTTTTTCTGGCGTTTTAAAAGAAGTGTATAGTTCGGCACTATACAATATTTTTACATAGTTAAAAAGATAAATTAGATATAAATAATTTGTTTTAAAGTCGCAATTACCACACAAAACACTGCGCGCCTTGTCACTGCCAACGGGCAACTAGCGGCTTCCGTCACAGTGACGTCACAGCCACCGCGCCGGCCGACCAGTCAATTTTGCTAGTAATTTGGTCATAACTTCGTCAATTTTTATCGTAGAACAATAATTTTTGCACTGTATGTTATGGATTTCTTAGCTATAATCCTGCATTCTCAACTAAAAACTTTACGGATCCTCATTGTGATAGAATATAGTAAATTAAAACAGTTTTTAATACATTTACCTTAAGAGTTTTTTTTTATTAATAATATTGCCCTCTCAACCACCAAGCGGGCCAATGATGATGCATAACAATAGAAAATAAATTGTGTCTGCGTTTCTCGCGCTTGAAGGGTTAAGTACCATAAGACATTTGTTATGAGGTCATTACCATAAAAAATATTGAATACTGTGTCCACCAAATTTCTCGTTCATCTCATACAAATACATGGCGCATGACGTCACAAGATATGCGTGTCTTCTGTTTGAAATGTTTAAAACTTGCGCAAAATATTTGCGCAAGTTTTAAACATTTCAAACGCACTTTGGAACATTTCTATATCAAAGAGTTTTTGAATTAACAACTACGAATTAACAAGGTAGGTATATCTTCACTGACATATCTATTTTAGGCAGGTCTTAAAAAATATGTTTAATTATTTTTAAGATTTCTTTTTTTATAGTTTATTAATTTCTTATAGGTTTCTTGTAACCCTATTAAAACCAGCCAAGTGCGAGTCGGCCTCGCGCACGAAGGGTTCCGTACCGTTATCTATAAAAACGGCAAATGAATCATGTCTGTTGTATGGGAGCCCCCCTTTAACCCGGCGATCGCACAGTTGGGTCTATTTTACCCACGCCTTTTAATAATGCGCGTATTTATATAAAATATTATTACGACGTTGCCAGACTTCTCAGTAGCTGGACATAACGGTCTCCCCTCTCCGTGGATTATCGCCATATAGTGGTGTTGCAGCCGCAGCGGAGCATAGACGCGGATGAACACGAGAAAGGTAAATAAGACCCAACCATACATTTCGTGTCGTAATTTCACGCCGTCTTTTTCAACCGACTTTTTAAAAATATAATTGACTTTTTGTATTGTTTTCAGTACCTTTGCAGTAATTAATCGCTAAGAACTCGAATGGCAGAGAATTTTAGCTATTCTGCAGGAATCCGACTCCAAATATGAAAATTCTACATCAGAAAATAAAGACGAAGAAGGTCATCGTCTTATCAGCCAAGAAAGTGACACCGATCAAGATATAACTATCTGACACGAATAGTGACGATGTGCCCCTTTGATTGTTGAACTACGCCATCGGCAAAATTCTTCAACGTCTGAAATATAGCACGATTTTGATACTAATTTGCATACCACTACTGAAAGCCAGGTACAAACATCTTTTTTTTTTTTTGAAAAGACTGATCCAATTGGCAGAAGACCCCTACCCGCCAAAATGTTCGAACTAGGGCGGAAAATATTATAACACAAGTGCCAGATGTTCGACCAGTAAATAGCTCAAAATGCTTTTACAGAAAAAGAGTGCTGGAACTTATTTTTTTATAGACGAAATGGTTGATTTTATTTGATGCGCAAAATGATAAGGTAGAACCTGATTTGAAACCACCTGTGAAGATACCTAATGTAAAAAGGTGTCAGGATTGTCCTGCCAAAAAAGATAAAAAATATAGTAATACTTGTCGGTGCTGTAATAAATATATCTGCAGTAAGCACGCTGTGTTGTACGGCAAGGATTGTGCAGATGGAGAAGAACCTACGACTGAATAATTATAAGACTGATAAAGACTATTGTTATGAGTCCTGCTCGTCCTGCTACAGATTTTATTCTTATATTTCCTATAAATTTTAAATTTTAAAGAAAGTTTGTTTACTTAGATTTTTTTTAGTACAAGACAGAGGTTACCTATTTTGTTAATGTTTTGTAATACTTATATAAAAATGACATTAAAAACATAATTTCGTAACGGGTTGTTTTTGTTTATTCTAAAATGTCATAAACAATAGTCTTTTTATCCAATTATTAAAACATGTTACTAAATTTATTATAAATATTGAAGTTATGGCATTTTTTTCTACGGGTCCCTTAGACCCAACCCTACTATAGTTGTTACATATTTCCACTGTGCTGACGCCGGGTTAATATTAATATATTTTAAGTCTAGTTACAGTGGTTTTGAATATAAAGTATGGGGAACTGTAAATTTTCGCCTTTTTAGGGTTCCGTAGTAAGCAAGGAACCCTCAGTTTCACTATGTCTGTCTGTCTGTATGGCCCAGCTAAGCTAAGATTATTAGTACTAGTACTTCCCACACATTTTTGATGTGTAGATTTTGAAAAATATGTCTGATTGATTACATAAGTATCTACCTAAAATGCAACTTTCAATAAGCACACTTTCAATTTGATATTGGTATTATAGTTTGGGCAAAAGTTGGTTGCACAAGTCCAAAAGTATGAATAAATACATAAAATATTTTACCATAAGATACCTATCCCTTAATATTTAAAGCCACTTTTATTATGAGGCCATTCCCATAAACGCAATATCTCACATACTTGGTGAAAAACTGTGACGTCACATGTGCCTGGTCTTAATTAAGGCAGTCAGGGGCGGCTTTAATAGACTTGCCCAAAAATGTGACTTTGCAATGCTTATATTTCAGAGTTTTTGGACTAATTAAGTACTTTGATCGATCACTGATATGCCTCCTATTTTTTGGAGGTATTTCCATAACCGTGAAATAAAATGCATTTTCTCCATTCCGGACTTATGAGGTAACATAACTTAAAAAACTAATAAAATTTTTGAAGTTGGTTGAACCGTGAAATTATTTTCCAATAGCAGTAACTGGGCCTGCATGTCTATTATCCCTGCAATATTAGAACAATCACATGGACACTTAAACTTCCTGTACACACTATAGTAATAGATACAGTTAGTTTACCAACATGAAAGAAAACTCTACCGAGTTTTCTTCTGGTCTGTAAGAAATGCAAAATGTCTTTCCACGCAGACCATAGAAGTGGGTTGACAGAATGGGCGAAAAGAATCATGGCACTAGGCGATAAGGTGCAAGCCATAATTTTTTTAGAACTTTACTCCCACCAACACACTAAACGTGGCATTTGTGTCTTATGGCCGATGCTCTGTCTACCCCGTAAGGGATAAACGGGTGATAATATGTTACATATATAGTTGATAGAGTACTTACTAAACATTAAAGGCGGGTTTTTGACGACCTAAAGTGAATTTGACACGTGAAGTAATCATGTATTATAAAGCATCATCACAGTAAATAAATCATGTATTATAAAGCACTGGTTTACAATAAAACGCGACTACAGCGAAGAAAACATAGTAAAATTCAAAAACTGTCTGTACAACCTAAACTTCATATGTGTATGACACAAAAGATGCAAATAAAGCATTCGACAATTTCTTCGAATTGTTCACACTATTTTATGACTTATGTTTTCCAACCATTAGACAAAAAAAGAAAGTAGACAATAAGCCAAAATGGATCACATAGGGCATTAAAAGATGCAGCAAAAATAGACGCGAACTGATGTGGAAATATAGATTAAATCCAAACATAGAAATGAAACAAAAATTCATAAACTACTCGACTCGTTACAAAAAAGTTCTTAAATTGACACAGAAATCTAGAAATAGTTATTTTATTGCTAAGAGCCACAACAAATCACAATCTACATGGAAAGTCATAAACTCTGTCAAACCAAATATTCCACAAGAAAATATAAAATATATAAACATAAACGGTAAAACTATAAAAGACCCACAGAAAATTGCTCAATACTTTAATGAATATTTTACCAATCAGGTAAAAACAAGCATAAATCAAAACAAGACAAATGTAAAAAACACATGCACTTATCATTCGCCTAAATCTATTTTTATGAGACCTACTATACCCGACGATATAATAAAAATAATTGACAATCTGAAAAATACTGATAGTACAGGATATGATGATATCAACACAAAAATAATAAAAAGAGTAGCAACAATAATAGCCCCATTATTATCGCATATCATAAATTTAAGCATCCAAAATGGAGTATTTCCAAACAAACTCTAAAAAAAGTATTATTAAGCCCTTATACAAAAAAGGAGATAGGAATGATATCTCGAATTATAGACCAGTAGCACTTTTACCAGTATTTTCAAAAATCTTTGAAAGGGTAATGTACAATAATTTATATTCCTACTTTGAAAACAATAATATACTATGTAAGGAGCAAATGGGATTTAGGAAAAACAAATCTATCAACACAGCAATATATAATTTCCTTGAAAACATTCATAAAAACATGGACAAAACTAAACCAAGTGCAGCAATGTATATGGATATGTCAAATGCTTTCGAATGTGTGGAACATAAGGTACTACTAAATAAATTATATATATATGGTATTAGAGGCAATGCGTATGATCTTATAAAATCATATCTAGAGGACAGAAAACAAATGACACAAATAGAGAAACTAAATTTAAAGACAAAAACATTAGAAATTAGTGCTTCAGGCACTACTACAATAAGATACGGAGTACCTCAAGGGGGTGTACTAGCACCTCTCCTATTTTTAATATATATATAAATGACCTCCCGAAAACTACAACAAACCAAATGTCCCTATTTGCTGACGATAGCGCAATCATATTTGACAAAGGCGAGTACAAAAATATTGACATGGAAATAAAAAATGATTTGACAACAATAATTGACTGGCTAAATGCGAACAATTTAAAAATAAATTTGACTAAAACGAAAGTTATGACATTCAAAATCCGACAAAATCCAAATCCAAAATTAAACATAACATATAAAGAACAAAAAGTTGATGAAACAAAATGTACGAAATTTTTAGGATTATTTATTAATAATGATATGTCTTGGAAAACACAAATAGACCATGTATGTTCAAAATTGCATAAATTTTCATATGCCTTGTATATTTTAGGGAAAATTGCCAATCAAAATGCTTTACTTACCGCTTATCGTGGATACGTTGCCTCCACGTTGAGATACGGGATTATATTTTGGGGAAACGCCACGGACAACAAGGACGTATTTATTGCACAAAAAAAATGCATCAGAGCGTTATGCCACCTCAAACCAATGGAATCAAGCAAACCACATTTTAAAGAACTAAAAATTCTCACTTTTCCGTGCTTATATATTTACGAAGTATCTTATTTTGTTAAAAAAAATTTGAATTTATTTAAAAAAGTTGAAAGTCAACGTCGCTCGGACAAACTTCACCTTACATCTTGTAAAAGTACCTTCCTGCATAAAAGTGTATACGCAATGGCACCTAAAATCTTTAACAAATTACCTACACACATCAGAGTTTGCAAAGAAATACATACCTTCAAACGACTACTGTCTCAATTTCTCATTGAAAGAACTTATTATAGTGTGGATGAATACCTTTCTGACAATTTTAATCACATTTAATTTTAATTGCAAAATCAATGACATAAATAATTACCATCAATTAAATTACTCTTAAACTGACACTTAACCTCGTCAGAGGAAAAAAAAAACAAAAAAATTCTATGCCCTAAGCACTAATAATTGTAAATTTGTGACGTTACGGTACCTTTATTGTAAATGTAAGACTTACTAGAATAAAAATCAACTTTTGTATGCCTGACGGCGCAGCATAGCGCACTATGTAATCAATACTAACACCTTTTGTAACCTATGTCTGACAAAAATAAACGAATTATGAATAATGAATTATGAAGCTTTTTTTGAATTTTTGCCAAAAAGCTACTTTTGGCAAAAATGCTTTGAAAAGCTTCATACTCTCACTTTAAATTGTAAATAGTAGTCCATAAAATAGTTTGAAGGGTAATCTAGGGCCACACAATACATTATTTTTAATTAGTTATTATCACAGTTTTCTTTCAAATAATTTATTTCAAATGGTGCCCCCATTTGAATCTAGTCCCGCACTGGACACCAAAAAAATTATGTTTCATCTTAAAGCCTACAGTGCAAAGCTCCAGTTGATGGTAGTTGAAGTAGTAAAGCCTCCAGTGTATTTGATGATTGACTTAAACATTAAAGAACATAAACCTCCTGTGCACGGGTACAGTTGGTGGTTGAGTTAGATGTTAAGAGTACTAAAGCGTCTGGTGCTTGGGTAGAGTTTGTGGTAAAATAAAATAATATGAGTACTAAAGACTCATGTACACAGGTAAAGTTGATGGTAGAGTAGACTAGCCTACTTCTATACCAATTCAGGCTACTCTACCAGTTTTAGTAAATGCATAGAGTTCACTGGCCACAGACATCACTGGAAGAGTACTTTAATATTGGCAAAGTGCCCTGTGAAGTAGAATTGGCGCAGTGGTTGCGAGAGAAAAGAGGTAGTGTAGCTTGCGCACATTGCCAGTCACTCTACGAATTTCTAGTACATTGCTCTATCAATACTTTATAGGGTGACATAGTTAGTAGCGTAGCATAGTAAGTAGAGACGGACCAAAACTAGATATTCTGTCAAAAACAAACATCCAGTTTACATAACCTAAACTAAAATTTATATAAATAATATTAGGTATAATAATAATAAGCCAGATATTCTGAATTTACAAATTTTATTTATAAACATACTGCTGGGCAGGGACTCAACACATTATACTATTACATAATTATTCATTTATTTGGGTGTTTTAAACCTGTTGTGCTGTTAAAACGTATAAGTGTTACAGTTATATATTTTCTGTAACCAACCTGTTAGAAAACTGTTTTTAAAATTTTCGTGCATTTTCTATGTACCTACGTGTTTACAAGGCATGCCTTTTAAGTTTTGTCGTTTGAAGAAAAAAGCAACTAGAACCTGGTAGTAATTTTTATTGTTTTTCAAAGTATTCACCACATAGCTTACATACACTTTTCCATTTGCTCAAACCAGTTATTATACCATTTATTCCACTCTAAAGGGGGGGTGTTCAAAATGGCTGACTTCCAGACTGGAATCTTTAACCATGACGAAAGACTTTTCTTAATTTTAGGAAATGTAAAGAAATCGTTATGGCTTAGGTCAGGACTGTATAGAGGATGGTCAAGAATTTCTTTTTCCTGCTTCAAATACTCAATCGTTTGACGAGCGCTGTGTGGGCTTGCGTTGTCATGATGCAGGATGATGCGTCGCTTTGAGTTAGATTTTTGAAGTTCGGCGATGACTTGTGGTAAACAAACTGTGAAATACCACTCTGCGTTAACCATTCTACGATCTTCATGTGCAATAGTCGCAACATGGCCGGTTTTTCCAACGAACGTGGCCACCATCTTCTTTGAAGTGCTTCGAGAACAAACAAATTTAGTCGGCTTTGGCTAGTCCTGAAAGACCCAGATTGTAGATTGTTGTTTGGAATCTTATTACTTATTCGTAGTTTGGAATCATAATCGTAGGCATAGGATCCAAGATTCGTCACCACTGATAATGTCGTAGACGTGATTTGACTCTCCTCGGTTGAACATTTGCAAAGTTTTCTTACACCATCTGACACGGGCCGCCTTGTGATCGTCGGAAAGCAGATGCGGTATCCAACGGCAAACTAGGTTTCTCACACCAAGCACTTAATACAAGATCTTCTAAATAGTTGTCCCTGAGATGCCTAATACAGCCTCTATCTCTCGATACGTTCGAGAGATAGAGGCTCTATTAGATATGTTCGAGAATTAGTTGTCTCACAGCAATGACTTCAGTGAAGGCGAATTTTTGCCGTCCTTCGCGAGATTTGTCACTAACACTAGTATGTCCGTAGTTTGGAATTCTCAATACCAGCGTTGGACAGTCTGCAGACATGGGGCTTCATCACTGAACACAGATGTTAGCTCTTCATAACACTGAAGCCTGTCAGGCCTCTTCTAAAGTTGTAGAAAATTTTTGCATGAACATTTTCCTTAGAAAGATTCATTTTGGTACATAACCTGACAGATTGCAATCGACGCTATGACTAAACAATAGCATTAATCCTAATTCTTTCAACTGTTTGTATTCAAAATTTAAACACATTCGAATATAAAACAATTCCAAATTCAAAATTGCCAGGAATAATGGAAACAACAGAACTTGAAAGGCATGCCTCTTACACAGTTCATATCCATATAGGAATTTCTGAGGCAAGTGTGCATGAGCTATCTCATAGATATGCCATGAACCAGTATTTTTAAAAACAGATTAAAAGTGTTACAGATTTTTTGTGTTTTACTTTTTAAACAGAAATAAAAACAGTGTTCAAAACATTCTATTTGGACACCGGTGAAGTCCCTGCTAAGGTTTCCAAAAACCGGTCAAGTGCGAGTCGGACTCGCGCACGATGGGTTCCGTACCATTATCTTTAATAAGTTTAATATTATTTTTATTAAAAAAGTATGCTTTTCATAATTTTTCCTTTGCCTCTGAGCTATAAAACATTCATACCAAATTTCAAGATTTTGAGTTCCCAGGAAGTACCCTGTAGATTTGACTCCCTTGTGAATGCCAAAAATATGCAGCGTAAACGGCTGTATCTTTTGATTGCATTGATTTAGAAATTAGATTTTTTACAGCTCCAAGTGACAGTAGCTGAGTATTTGATATGAATTTCAGTTTAATACCACATATTCCTGAGAAATAGTCCAGTCAAATTAGTCCTTAAAATAGAGGTAAGGTTACAATAATTCCCATAGAGCTAAAAATTGGTATGAATGTTCAGAATACCATTATAAATGAATTGTGAAAAGTCCCCATCAATCCCCCTTGTGCAAAAAATTTTATTGATGGTGAAAGTTTGCAAAAATAGGTTTTTCGCGTTTTCCAGCTAAACGGTGAGTTTTACAGCAAAAATAGTTCAGACAAAAATTGTAGATCATCCGATTCTCTACAAAAAATGTATCCACACTTTTTTTTATAAGTATTGCCATTTCCGTGATATAGCGGTTGAAAGAATTGAAAAAAATATTTTATTCGTAATATGCACGTTAATGTACTTTTATATACATTTTTGAACCGTTATATGAGTAAATACATGAGTCCCTATGTCTTATACTGGGTGGCGCAAAAGTACTGGCACTAAAGAAAATACTTTTATTTTTTTTATATGACATTTTCTGTCATTCTGTTTTTGAAAATTGTGTAGTGAACAAATGTAAAATACACTGAAAATAAACATGGACCGTTTTACTCCCCAAGAACGTGGAATAATTGTGTCAATGTTCTTACGGAATAATTCATCAGTGATAAGAACACAACGTGAATTTCGTCGACGATTTCACCACCGTCCGGCACCGATTGCCCGATCTGACCAGTCCAGACTTCTTTCTTTGGGGTTTTTTGAAATCTCGGGTGTATGTGAACAAGCCACAGACTCTCGCAGCTCTAAAAGAAAACATTCGTCAAGAAATAACGAACATATCGCAGGAAGTGTTACGGCAAGTTATGCAAAATGTCATAAATAGGGCTCAAATGTGTATCAACTCTGGAGGTCACCATTTAAAAGACATCATCTTTAAATCCTAATGGTACGAAATTTAATGGCACAAATATACATTTAAAAAAACCTAAATCTAGTTTTCTAATTTAGAAAAAATGTTATAGCTGAACCAAATAGGGTCTTTACTTTTGCGCCACCCAGTACATACAAATTATAAAATTCTTAGAATATAAATGAACGTCAAAAACTCCTCCCCTATTTTCATTTAGTCGCATGGCCTTGAGTAACATCTGTCTTCCATTCAATTGTCAGCGTGGCGATGCTCGTATACCTGCTCCGTTTCGAAGGTCTCATACTCAACAAAATACTGTTAGTCGTAAGCATTCCTTCGTAGTGACAACTCGTGGCTATCGCTTATATTTTGTAACAAAGTTTGTGCATTTTACTGTTTTTAAAAAAAAATGTCGCAATTCTGCTTTATTTGTAGTCAACCTTTGACTGAAAGTGGAGTTGTTACTGTTGATCGCGGCATGAAAGCATTAATTGATGCAAGTATTGAAAGAGGTGATGAGTTTTCGGAGTACCTGAAAGACCAGACATCTGTAAAAATTCATGTGCAGTGTCGAAAAAATTATACTCGAAAAAGTAGCATTGATGCCGTGAAAAGACGGCGCCAAGAAGAAGAAGCTGGTTCATCAAAAATAAGTCCTCCTCGTAGTAGAGCACGAGTAAGTGAAACTACATTTTGCTTCAACCAGTGTTGTTTATTTTGCGGCAATGAATTAAATGAAGAGTTGGAGAAGAAAAAAGCACTGCAGTACCGACGTAAGATTTTTAAAGTGACTACACTTTCGTTCAAAGACAGTATTCTAACTATAGCTAAAACTCGTTGTGATGATGTAGCCAAAGCTGTTGCTGCTCGAATTGAATTTGAATATGATTTAGTCGCTGCCGAGGCTAAGTATCATAACGATTGCTACAATTCTTTTCTGAAACCGACCACTGGGGGTAAAGTCGGTCGTCCTAAAGATGAAGCTACAAATATTGCGATGAGAGAAATATTTAAGTATATTGAAAATAGCGATGATTGTCAATTCACATTAGACGAATTGAAAAGTATTTGTAAAAAATCAACAATAGATAACAGAACCATTAAAATGCGATTGAAGTTGGAGTATGGTGATAGAATTATTATTACAGAAAAATCAGGATCATCAACATTCGTATGTTTTATTGATAGTCACCATGATATTTTAAATCAAGCTTGGTACGAAAAAAAAAAACCGATAAAAAAGAAGAGCGATTTCGCATCTTAGAAGCTGCAGCAGCAATTATTCGAGAGGATATCCAATGTGCAGTGTTAGATAATTCTAATTATCCTCCACCAGGTCGTATGTTTGAAGATATTGATACAGACATTCCAAAGTCACTGACTTATTTCTTAGAGAAGGTCATTTTAAAAAATAAACGCTCCAATTTAGAACATTTACAATTAGTATGCACGAATATTAGCCATAGTATTATGAGTGCTGTTCGGCCTAGGTCTTTCAAGTCCAAATTACAATTGGGTCTCTCCGTTTTTTTTCATCGGCGATTTGGATCGAAAAGGCTTATACAAATTTTTTCATCTTTTGGTTTGTGCGCATCTTATAATGATACGATGATGTACGAGGCAGCAGCAGTTTTTCATCGTCCACCTCATATCTTATCACCTGAAACTGGCACATTTATTCAATATGTAGCAGATAATGCTGATATAAATGTAAATACGCTAGACGGTCATAACACGCTTCACATTATGGGTATTATTCAAATTGTTACTCCAAAAACTTCAGTTGTATTAGAAGAGCCTATACAACGAATAAAAGTAGTCCCATCAGCAAAAGATTTTGCGGCAATAGCTCATGTGCCAATACAGGTGTATGAAAATAATGGTGTAGTAGGTTACAGTAAAATAAATGTCCGAGATTTTGAATATGGAAGTGGAGTAAGAGTATCTTTACTCAAAAAAGTCGACGTGATATGGTTCTATGGCATATGGAGAAATTTATCAATTCCCGGTTGGAATGGTTTCATTGAACATTTAACAAGTAATATTATAAATTTTTCAACATCGAAAATTTTATTTTTACCGTTTATTCATCAACCAGCTAGTAATTACAACACCATATACACCACTTTACTTTGTGCTTCAGAAAATGCAAAACGTTATGGTCATAATGTATGCGTTGTTACTTTTGATCAGCCTCTGTATGCAAAAGCTCGAGAAATCGTCTTAGCTGCACCTGAAGGATCTGAATTATCGAAAATCATAATCAGGCTCGGAGGATTTCATTTACTTATGTCATTTCTTGGAGCAATTGGTTACATCATGCAAGGAAGCGGTATAAAAGAAATACTTTCTTTGATTTATGCACCTGGGTCATTAGATAAAATGCTCAACGGTCATGCATACGCGAGAGCTATTCGAGCTCATACATTACTTCAGTTAGCTTTAACAATAATAATATTTAAAGAACTTGATATTGATGACGCCATTGATGAAAATCTGACGATAACTGTGAAAAATGTAATTGATAATACTATTTCATATAATGATGTTGAACATGATAATGAAACATCTGGAGCATTACTGAATAAGTTTAATGAAAAACTAAAAGAATATGAAAAACGAGGACCCACCGCAAAATTATGGATTCAATATTTTGATATGGTGTCGATTGCAAAGGAGTTTATAAGAGCTGAACGTATGGGAGATTGGCAAGCTCACTTGGACAGCGTTAAAGAAATGCTTCCTTACTTTCACGCGTCGGGACATTTCTCTTATGCTAAATCATCACACTTATATCTACAAGATATGCTACAATTAAAAAACTGCATGGATCCTGATGTTTACCAACGTTTTACAGGAGGATATTTTACGATTAGACGTTCAGATAAATTGAGTTGTGGAACTTCAACAGACATGGTGATCGAGCAGTCAATGATGAAAGTAATGAAGACAGATGGAGGTCTTTCTCGAGGGAGAAGTACGAAAGAGAGTGTCATAAGTAAATGGGTATATGGTATGCATGCAATGAATGCTATTTGTGAAGGATTGGAAGATTTCGCTAATGTTAAAATGGACACAACAGATCAGCATGTTGATGCAAGTGATTCTCGAATGAAGAAAGATTCTCAAGACATACAAAGCCTCCTAGAGTGGTTTTCTTTACATGATCCTTTTTCAGAAGTCAACAGAATTGTATCTATTGCCAGTGGAATTGTTGGTGATGACAAAATTAATTGTCATAAAGCTCGTGAAGTTGGGATTGCTTGCATGTCAAAAATAACAGGATTGACGTTTGATAACATTAAATTGAAACGTGCTGATAAAGTAGTCCCTCTTTTAGCTATGAGTAGCACTGTCAAAGTTCACGATAAGAAGATTCCTGTTGACCCTGTATTATTATTTCAACGTATGAGTATTACGACTTTATCTTTTGCAAAAAAAACTTATAATAAAAAACAAGTGCAATTAGCTTGTCTTCCCCCAACCTCTGCTGCTGCTCAACAACATCTATTCCGGGTATATTATCAAGTTCAAGTGTGGCTTGGTAATAAAATGGATCCAGAAGACTGGGGTTGGAAGTTAGTTGACAATGCATTGGAACCAATTCATACGTTACTCCCACCTGCACCAGAAAAACTCCTTAACACCATCTTTTGCAATTGCAAAAAAGGTTGCAATGCTAAATGCGGCTGTAAAAAGGTTGGACTGTTTTGTTCTTTAGCATGCTCCAATTGTCAAGGACAGTCGTGCTCCAATGTTGAATCGATACTAGATGAGGATAATTACGATATCAGTGATGAGACATATGATGCATCACTTTTAGAACATATTTGTATCCAGCAGGAAGATGAGGAAAAAGAAGATGAAGAAGAAAACGAAGACAATATACTAGAAGTTCCATTGGATTATTATGAATCCGATGAATAATTTTTCCAAATTATTTTTTCATTTATATATTACATAATTTACGCAGCTTTCATCATTTTCAATACTCCATTTGCATTCAATAGGATCATAATAGATCGTGGAATAGGCCTACCGGGGAAACCACGTTAAAAAAAAAGCGCCAAGCACACTACCTCATAGGTGGTGTGGAAACGTGTGCATATTACGAATAAAATATTTTTTTCAATTCTTTCAACCGCTATATCACGGAAATGGCAATACTTATGAAAAAAAGTGTAGATACATTTTTTGTAGAGAATCGGATGATCTACAATTTTTGTCTGAACTATTTTTGCTGTAAAACTCACCGTTTAGCTGAAAAACGCGAAAAACCTATTTTTGCAAACTTTCACCATCAATAAAATTTTTTGCACAAGGGGGATTGATGGGGACTTTTCACAATTCATTTATAATGGTATTCTGAACATTCATACCAATTTTTAGCTCTATGGGAATTATTGTAACCTTCAAAGTCTTATTTGACTGGACTAAAAAGGAGTCTTGACTTGAGACGGACAACAAAGTGATCCTATAAGGACTCCGTTTTTTTCCTTTTGAAGTACGGGACCCTAAAACTATATCGAAATTAATCATGGCCTCCTCAAGCATTCTCCATTGGGTTCTATTCCTGCTACCCTTCTTGAGTAATACCCGGCTGTGTGTTAGCTCTACCCAATTCACTTGCTTTTCTGTGAATAATATGAATTTTTCTAAACTAAAATTATTTATCTTAACATGCCTTACCAAAATCAAACCTGCAGTTGAACTCTAATAATAATTATGTGGGAAATAAATGTATATTTACCTAACTGTATATATGTATTTATGTATATAATAGATAAGTTGTTAAATAAAAACACCATGTGTCTTGGTTGTTTGTCGGAACAAGTGCACTTGTAGGATCACTAGTTAAAAGTGAGTGCCTGACTTACTGATCAGGACCACTAACAACCTACTGTCTGCAGTCGTGGCAACTGCATCTAACTCTAACACTAACTTTACTTTTACTGGAAGCTTTAGAAAAGTACTTACTAAACCAATGTAAACAGCATTGTTAGGGTAGATTACTAGAAAATGTACATGCGCTTCTAACTCTAATGTAACCAAAATTATTATTGGTAGAGTAGTAGAACTCTACCACCATATGTGTGTACCGGAGGTTGAAATCAATGCATCTTTAATGCAATGTCTATATTTATAATGAGTGCATATTGCTGTCACCACAGATTTCATAAAACCATTTTGGTTGCTACACTAAGCTGTAGCTAATCTATATTTTCTATGCTGTTTCTTTCTTTCAAAATAAGTATTGTATGAAACAAATCTTTAAAAGAATAGGCGTTAATTGTCCTTATAGTAAGGCCCGCATTACGCTAGCAGTAAATTTTCTAATATTTTATATAAAAGCTCCTGCGTTTTTTGGAAAGCACATTAAGCCATTGGTCCCGGTGTTGGAATATGGCAAAAATAAATCACATTTCTATTCCTGTCTAACTCAATAATCTTTCTCTCTCTCTATGTCATCAGTTGGTCATAAATATTGTATTTAATGATTGCAACTCGAACCGTCACTGGGCACTTGAAGTATCCCGACTACGTTCTCACAGCCATTGTGGATTATTCGTTGTACGGCTTTCTTTGCATAAACACACCTTCCTACTAAAAGGAAAATAAATTAGTATATGAACAATCTTGTGTTTCTCTGGTATGCCCTACATAACCCAACAGGTTATGGGCCCAGATCACTAGTTCAGTGCGTGTTATTAATAAAGGCTATCAGTTGCATCTTTGAAAGTAAAAACTTTTAGTGACAGGAAATAAAAAGTGATAAAAATGGACAGTGCGAAATATAAAAGGAACTTTAAACAATTCGATGGTGACAAATGCGGCGTGTGAAAGTACTGCATTTACAATTTATTAAGTGAACTCGTTGTTCTGTAAACTGTTAAGACGGTTCAAGCAGTGATCTCGGATTCGACTTCAAAACTCTAGGCTCCGGCGACAACATCTGGAGCAGTAACACGAACAATTGCACAAATGAAGGAGACAACTGACCACTTGATAAACCGAGAAAATTTGGCACAAAAAAAAAAAATTCAAACAGAGAATCTAATAAATATTTCTGTGGTAAGGAACAATACATATATACAAGCAACTAAGAAAGGAAATATTTCTGTCACGAATAATATGGGCATACAAGGCACTCTGCAAGATGTACTATTCTGCGCCAACATCCCGTACAACTTACTATCTGTAAAAAAAAAAATTCAAGAAGCCGGGTTGACTATTGTTTTCGACAAAAGCGGAGGAGTAGGTATACAATAGTGGTAAGCTGGTCATAAAGGGTAAGTCATTGAACAATCTAACTGGCATTATCTTCACTTTCCAAAAATGCTTTCATAGAGCTACACTTTGAATAGAGGCATAAATAATAAAAATGAATTATGGCATAATTATCTGGCTGCTCTGGCCAAGTATGGCCCTAGTAGTACAGAGAGGGTCGCTCCTGTAATGGAGATTAAAAAGGACCTGATGATGATGACGATGATGATGGCATAAAAGACTAAGTCATATTGGAAGTCTAAGTTTATAGAAATAAAAAGTATAGTACTATTTGAAGACATTGACAAAATTCAGAATGTCGTACTAAGTGACTTTTTGTGTGAAGGTTGTATTTATGGGAAACAAGCGAGTTTTCCATTCAATAAAACAAAGATGAAATATTTAAACCAGCCTCTATTTAAAGTCCACACAGATGTTTGCGGTCCTATGGACTTCGTCGCTAGATGGCAAAAAAAAAAAAAAAACTATTTTATTATTTTTGTGGATGAATACTCACATTATTGTGTGTACTTACTGACTCGGAAGTCAGATATGTTTGTTGTATTTAAAGAATACGTTGCCAAATGTGAAGCTCATGTTGACTTAAAGATTGTTAACTTATATTGTGATAACGGAGGTGAATTTATATCTAATGAGAGAGATAAATCGTTTTGAGGTGAGGCTTTCTTAACAGCAACTTATTAATGTTAGCCCTATAAAAGCTCTGATTGTTGAAGTAACACCTTTTGAATTGTGGCATAATAAAAAGCCGAAAGTATTTAAAAGTTTTTGGTTTGACTGTATACTTTATTAACAAGAGTAAAAGAGCTAAATTTGATCAAAAATCTTTAAAGGGCATTTTGGTTAGTTCCAAACCAAATGGTTATAAAGTATGGCATGTGGCAGAAGATAGGTTTGTGAGAGTCAGAGATGTGATAGTTGATGAAAGTTATTTCATTGACAGTAGACCGATTAATAGATTGGTTGAGCAGATTGACGAATCTGTAGAATTCCCTGAGGAAAATGTCAGGGATGAGTTAATGGATGGTAGACCGATGAAAAGGCGGTCTATCTGAGCAGATCGACGGATCTGTTGAATTCTCTGTTGAAAATGTCAGGGATGTGTAAATGGATTGTAGACCGATGGTTTGATTGGTCTGAGCAATTGACGGATCTGTTGAATTCCCTGAGGAAAATGTCAGGTATGTGTTAATGGATGGTAGACCGATGAAAAGGCGGTCTATATGAGCAGATTGACGAATCTGTTGAATTCCCTGAAGTTGGATCTGGTTCACCAGATGTTTCTCACAAACAAGTTTTAATGTCAAGTTCGTTAGATTTGATACAAAAATATATGCCAGAAACTCCGTGTCAAAATGAGAGTATCAGTTTATAAGATAAAAATAAATGTTTTGATAAGGATTTGAGACGAAGTAATAGGATCCGCAATATCCTTTCTATTTTATATAATGAAAACGATGATGAAAGTATTTCTTGCAATTATTTACTATGTGTGAGGTTGGTATTAATGATCAAAGGTGTGAGTGAATCATTGATATTTCATGTCTCTCAGTCAAATAAGGTAATTCAGTCTAGAAGTGATAAAAATGCTGTTAGAGAGGAAATTAACGAGTTTGGAAAACCTTTGAAATATAAGGCGAGATTAGTAGCTTGTGGCTTTAGTCAAAAATATATGATCGACTATGATGAAAATTTTGCCCGTGTAGCCAGAGTCACAACTTTTAGAATAATTTTAGCTTTCGCTAATCAATTTAATTAGCATGTACATAATATGGACGTGAAAACAGCATTTTTGAACGGGAAACTGGATAAGGGAATTTGTATGAAAATTCCAGAGGGTATCCCATGTGAAAATAATATGGTGTCTGTAAATTACAAACATCATTATATGGATTAAACACACGTTGTTGGTTTAAAATATTTGAACAAGCTTTAATAAACAAAGGTTTTCAATTCAACATCATTTCGAGTATGTGTTACGGTCAATCGACCATGCACAGGGTGTCACAGTTCTTCGGAACTGCCTCTCGACCCGATATAACGACTACCAGATGGCAGCGGACCAACGGCTTAACGTGCCTACGTGCGTGGTTTTCAATTTTCATCAGCAGATCGATGCATTTAAATTCTCAATGAAGGGCATATTTCAAAGAATATTTATGTATTACTTTCGGTTGATGTGTAATATGTATTACAAATATAAATACTATGAATAGTTATTAAAGGAGATTAAATGTTTTCTCAGAAAACCAAATCACTTTGGATCAAGAAGTTTACATAAAATCTATTTTAGAAAAATTTAATATGTTTGACTGTAATTCTGTCAAGACCCCTCTTGAAAGTAAAATTGGTTACAATGCATTAAATTCGTGTGAAACTACGAATGCCCCTTGTCGAAATCTTATCGGGTGTTTAATGTATCTCATGCTTTGCACAAGACCAGACTTAAGTTTTTCTGTTAACATCTTGAGTCGATATGCAAACAAAAACAGTCATTCTTTATGGTTACACTTGAAAAGGGTCCTAAGATATTTAAAAGGCACCATAAATCTTAAGTTAACTTTTACACGAAGTGATTATAAAGACATTTTAAGTGGTTTTGTGGATTCTGACTGGGCTTGTAATGAGATTGACAGAAAAAGTACCTCGGGTTATTTGTTTAAATTGTATAACAATTGTACAATCTGTTGGCAAACAAAAAGACAACAAACGGTGGCAACATCATCCACTGAAGCTGAGTACATGGCTCTTTATGAAGCAGTAAAAGAAACGTTATGGTTAAAATCATTAATGAATAGTATTGGGGTAGAAATACCACATGCTATTTCTATTCATGAGGATAACAATGGATGTATAAGTATTGCAAATAACCCGACTAGCCACAAGAGGTCGAAGCACATTGATATAAAGTATCATTTTTCTAGAGAACAGGTTGAGAAAAATGTAATTAAAATGGTTTATATTTCCACAGATCATCAACTGGCCGATATACTAACAAAACCAGTGTCTGCAACACGGTTTAATGAGATGAGACTGAAACTTGGACTGAACTAATAAATTTCAGTAACCATCTATGACTTAGTTATTAACACTAGTAATGATAGATAATATTATTTATTGGCCTGATTAGGTTTTTCTGGGTTTCCCTAATCCTGTGCAACAAATGTTGGGCCATGATAATTGTACCCCAGAAAGGAAGGTGTGTGATTTCATATTATTGTATACAGTTGTTTGATATGTACTATCTTAGGTATACTGTTGTAAAAGGGATTTATTTTGAGGGGGCGTGTTGAGTAATAATGGATTTATTTTTGAGGGGGCGTGTTGGAATATGGCAAAAATAAATCACATTTCTATTCCTGTCTAACTCAATAATCTTTCTCTCTCTCTATGTCATCAGTTGGTCATAAATATTGTATTTAATGATTGCAACTCGAACCGTCACTGGGCACTTGAAGTATCCCGACTACGTTCTCACAGCCATTGTGGATTATTCGTTGTACGGCTTTCTTTGCATAAACACACCTTCCTACTAAAAGGAAAATAAATTAGTATATGAACAATCTTGTGTTTCTCTGGTATGCCCTACATAACCCAACACCCGGCTGTCATTATTGATGATACCTAGTTGTTAAGCGGCATGCTCAGTGGCGCGTGGCTAATACGCCAAACTGCAATATGCCGGTTTGATCCCCGGCCAAGTCATGCTGGAAAACTATCTTTTTCAGATTGACCTGGGTCTTGGATGTTTATCTATATAAGTATCTATTATAAAATATAGTATCGTTGAGTTAATATGTTACAACACAAGTTCACAACTTACTGTGGGGCTAGCTCAATTTGTGTGATGTCTCCCTATATATTTATAAGCTATGTCAGATGGCTTTGGGCAGCTTGAAAATTCTGACACCAGTGTTGGCCATTTACACACATGAAAAAAAATGAACAATAAACCATTTGGCAGCTATTTTAAAACTTAAGTTTGTAGTAGACCCATATTGGGTCAGGATGGAGCGGGGCATGCAAATGAGTGTTACAAAATACTTTTTCCTAGTGTACCTGTTTGCAATGAGTCTAACAAGCGAATCAGAAGATGCATATAGCATTTAGAATCTTGATTTATCTATAAATTGTTAGTAAATAATGACACAATGAGGTCAAGATTTAACCAAACAAAACAACCACTGTTACATCCACAAGACATTGAAATGAGATTCTCTTTTGAGAATTTATGTTTTATCTGATTAGTTGATTGATGTACCAAGCAATAGGAACCAAACAAGATTTATAGTTATACATTAAAACACATAAGTGTTATAGGAACAAACAGGTAACAAAGAAAGAAAGAATATTAAGGAAATTAAATAATTAACATTTATGTACAGAAAATACGACTTCTACGCTTGCATTTCACAAATTGATAAATTGTACTAAAAATAATACAAATATCTCGAATATAGCAAACCTATTAAATTATTATGTGCAAATATCAAAAGAACTAGTAAACGAGTATTATTAAGCAAATTTCTTTTAATATTCGTGAATTTATTAGGAAAACGAAATATAATTTAGAACAGAAGCCAAAAAGCCTCTATAGCAACATTATTATGTAGTTGGTACCATGCACGTAGCAGTAAAATATGGAGGATGCTTATCCCAAATCATCCAAAAACTTGCCCCTAAAGAAATATATCACAAAATCAAGTAGGAATTAGCTCTAAAACTTATTTATGACCCAACTACAATCAGTTTTAGTGACAATAAGGCTGATAAAATGAGAAATGCTGTCAATTACCACACGATCGTACCGCCCTATGCTGATGTTGATGTAGAGTTATTTAGCACTTACCTCGCTGAAGAAGGACATATTCCACAAAAAAAAGAAACACACAATCACAAAGACTAAAACTATATTGATTTTTAAACGAAATCTTATAGAATTTAGTTAGGTTTCACAATTTTTTCCACAAAACAATAACACTACGCGCAATCACTATCGCACCACCACACTGAAGTTAGTTTCAGTGGGATCAATGAAGGCAACCTAACAACGTAAATAAATCAATTATTTCACGACAACTTCATGCCGTATCTATAGAATGTATAGTTTTTTTTACATTGAAAAAATCGATGGTCTCATTCTTGGAACCTCAAACAAGCTTGAAAAAATGATATTTCGCCACGGGCAAGACTACAAAATGCAAATTTGCGATTTTCACTAACATAGTGCTTTCATTTGATGGACTCATAGGTCCCTGAAGATCATCGCGTTCCTCACGTAACGTGAGGCCTTGACGACTGCTTGGCGACTGAGGTTTTCTTGGATTGGGAGTTTCTCTTGTGACTTCCAAGTAGACCGCGTACATACCATGCCGGGGTCGCTTATATGCAGTGACAGCTAACATAGGTCTTATAAATACCCAAGGAAAAAATAACAACTTTTGAGTTCCAAGTTTCCGTTATTATACCTAACTAGTAATGATGTCAAATTCTGTTTTTGATCATGTAAGTATTTGTAATTATTCAAAATTACTTATATGAAACATTTATAGAAACGTAGGGCATTGCATAATGCAGTGCTGCATACGAAAGATAAAGAATTTTACTGTCGTAGATAAGTTGGTTTACACACGTGGTATTTGAAGTTTGTCAATTGATTTATAATAGGTAGTTAGGTACTCTTAATTTTGTTCATATAACTGTTTAAGAAGATTCGTCTTATTATTTTAGATAATTACTTAAACAGCGCTTAACACCATAATATATAAGTATAGTTCATCTAAAGACACAAAAAGTAAATACTACCAAGTTTTGTTCTTAAAAACCAGCCAAGTGCTAGTTCTGTAAGTACGATGAATTTCATTCATTCAAACCAGTGAGTCCAAAAGAGATCCAGGTAGACCCCCTGGTTCGTGGTCCACGGGATACTCGGTAGGGGTCTACGCTGGCAGGAATGAAAATTGGGGGTTCACAAGTAGTAAGTGGGATACATGTAAAATTTAAAAAAATCGTTCACTCTTTATTTCTTCTAGAAAAAGAGTTTGTAATTTGTTTCAAACCTATAAAACCGGTTAACGATCACGTGAAATGCAAAAGTGAGTTTGTTTGTTTGTGACGCTTTATCACCTTTACTATTGAACCGATCATCGTGAAAATTTGCATATGATTTATTTGAGGTACGGAGATGGATATAGGTTATATTTCATCCAGGAAATATAACTGCGGGTAAATATCCCATAGGTCCGAGAATTTGACTGACACCTTTAAGGCCGTGCAGCATTTTTCAGCAAATTTACAAAAAAAATCCTTCATTTTAATACAATTTTAGAAGAGATTTTACTTATCCATAAACTTATTTTCAAGAGTTAGTAGAGTACATAAATACTTACACGCTTTAAAAATATTTTTTCTTACTCTAGTGTTTCAACATTAAGTTTCTCTACAGTTTTATTACAAAATATAGAAAAAAACTGTTTAAGTTTATCGCATTACATACAATCTTTCCTTTTATCCTGACAACTAGAGGTGGTCGTTCCAAAGACGAACCGTTTTTAAGAACAGTTTTGTGGTCCGCGACGATAGAACCATTTTACGTTTCGTTTCAAAGCAGTCCTCGTCGCAAAACCAGTCCTCGTAATGTTTCACGCGAATTTGAACTTACCTGCAATGTAAATACAAGCTAGAATACAATGAGACTATTGCGATTTCATGTTTCGTCTCGTCTCGTTCGCAACGCGGTGGTCATTGCTGCGTATCCTATAGAGATTGAAATAGAGTACAAAGTCGCTAAGCAATAAAACTATAGGTACCTAATACTAGTAAACTTAAGTCCGCAACGCAATCATTGCCGAAACGAACGAACTTTGGCGCAACGAGATTTCGTTCGATTTAGGAGACTGTTATAGATTCTGATGCTTCTTTTTACTTTTTTGTTATATTATTATTATTAGCCGTTATAAAAAAATATATACATAAATCCATAGATTCAAAAAAAAAATTTTCGTCTCTCTGAACATAAATCAATTCATTGTAATGGCATGGCACTTAAAACTTAATTGTATGGGAAAAGTTTACTACTGACTATTTATAAATGCACAGAAAAACGGTATCATGCGAAGAGTAGGTATTTGTGTACTTTGAGAATTTTCTCTTTTTGATATTTATCCGCGGCCCATCTCGGATCTAGGGCACAATATCGCCAGTCAATACATCGCCGGTCGCTGCATTTAGCCCGTTCCATTGAAGGTATGTACGTACCGTACTCGTCGATCTTTTTTATTGGGGTCGGTTAAAAACAGTGAGAAAGCCGCACATGTATGACGTATGATTGATATGTCTTTGCGTAAATTAGAGTATGACGTTGACATTTTGAATTTTGAGCACAAGCTATGAAAAGATTAGACTTGTCAAGTTGTCAGCTCACTTGAGCTATGAAAAAAATCTTTAGAGAAAATGTTGCGGAATAACATAATTCCTGAGAAAGAATTATTTCGCGTTATTTATTTACAATTTAGGTGCTTTCATAGTGTTTTTTCGTGTACCATATGCTAGATTTTAAAGCTCCACGTGCAGCATATGTAAGTTTTCTTCACTAGATACTGTTCTGAACTTAATTTTTTGTTTACTACATATGTAAAAAATTAAATATCGTTACCTTTGTTTTGCAGAAAAGCAAATTTACTAGAATATAATGTTATCTCTTGATTGCTATAAAAAAATATTCATTATGGCAGTGCTATGGAGTGTTCTTTTCTCGTTACTTCTTTGGACATACTTGGGAATACAAAGGTAAGTATCAATAATTACCTACATTCCTTCAGCCCTGACCTTCAAAATGTTTTTGTCTGTGTTCACTTAGGTATATGTCTGTATCTTGCTACCACTATTCAGTGTGAAGTACATGTGAAACTATTTTTATTAGGTATTTTATAAGTCTTGTCTTATGATGGTGATTGAACTTGCATGTTAAATCTTACTTTTGACGTTCCACAACATATGTTTGCCTGATATAATACAGTTACTATCTATTTTTAGAATCATCTTATCTTACAAAGTATAATAAATAAGTACTATTTAATATGAGTATTGTTCCACTATGATTAAGTTTGCTTTATGTGGCTAGTGTTTTTTAATAATATTTATTTTTAACGAAACAGGCTTTTATTATATCTCTACTAGGTAGTCCTAATTTACTTTTAACTGCTCATTTTGTACTTAACAATTTTTCAGTTTTGGTTGTGAAGGTTTGCAGGACATTGTTCTGAAAAGCAATGTCTGCCACACAAATTTCAATGATGAACGATTTCATTTGAACAACAAGACAGATCTTAAAATGATTTACTATGTGACACCTACATACCCAAGGCCGGAGCAAATGCCGGAGCTGACAAGACTGGCTCACACATTGATGCACGTGCCACGGTTACACTGGATAGTTGCAGATGATCAGCCTACCTGTTCGGATCTAGTACTAGACCTATTAAAGTAGGTGAACTTACTTGATATGCTTACATTATTTTTAGTACTGGAACAACCTAACTTTGCTAAACGATTGATTTATAGCTTGAAAAAGAAATATAGGCTTGTTTTAAATTGAACATGTCATTTCTCTTATTATAAATATTTAATGAATAACTATGTGCTTATCTCATCACAACCGAGATGGATAGAGGAAGCGAAAAGAGGCCTATGCTCAGCATCGGGCTAAAGACGGGCTGTGATGATGATGATGATGAAATAATTATGATAAGAGAACTGAAATGAAATAACTTTATTGGCAACTTATAATGTGACACTCAGAAGATTAACAATGAACAAAATGTTCCAATTATTAACATCCATGCAAATATATAATCATATTAAGTTAGATATCCTTCTTACAAACTAGATTATAATTATTGTGTGTCACGGTGGTTACATAAAGGGACCAGCCCAGCATAAAGCTACAACACATTCTGCAGGACTTTATTGTGAAGGAGAGATGTTTGGACTTGTGTATGATTTAAACATGGTATGATGTTAAAAATATACAATTACCTACATTTATAGTAGGGACCAATTAATAACTAAAAGAATGCTGTTCAAAGATTTTTATTAAAAATTGGATACATGTATCTCTTTTTGAAGATCTAATATGCAAAATCGAAATACTGCTAGCGTTTTGTAAAAAACTCTGGTGAGAAGAATATGCCGAAAGAAACTCAATCCAGACTTGGTCCCTCGATCATGTTGTTTACATTTATTTCAGACACAACTCTTCATAATATCAATTAATTTGAGTTATGCCTGTCAGATCCCCAAAATCTGGGGGTATCAGATTTAGTGGATCTGTTTTATTTGAATTATTTTTTATTCCAGTCTGATCCCCAGTCCAGGGCATCAGAAATAATATTTAAATATTTTATTTCAATCAGATACCCAAACATATTTGTGGTACAGTCAGTAACAAAATATTTGTACGGTTACTACTTAAATATAAATATGTTTTTTTTCATCTGGTAAATGTCAGCTATTTTTAGGTAATTTGTATTATTTTTAGTATATTAGTATTATAATTAGATCCCACCGTGTTTCCTTGAACACAGTGGGATCTATCTATTGTATATACAATAGAAAATCGTTTTCATCAAGTGCAAATCTATGATTACGTATCGGGGAATTCTTTAAAAAATAATCAGTTTTTATTAGTTATGTTAGAATCAGTAATATAACTAATAAAAAGTGATTATTTCTTAACTACTGTTTTTCTCTTGACTTTATTTACCCAGGTAAAAAGATAGGGGATCAGACCGGACTATCTTATATATAATATCTTTCTGAAAGTATGGGCCCAAATTTGGAACCCATATTCAAGCAAGGGTCGTATATATTTCTTATAGATTTACTACTATTTGTACTGTCATTGTCTGGAAGGATCGCTGTATGATGCAGATAAAGAAATTGGCTTACTTGACTATCTCTAGAGCACTTCCGCCTAGGCTGTATGAAATTCTAGTATTTGTGATAATTAGATGCAGTATACAGGGTAATAAAACTCAACATAACATTTGGATATGTTGAGTTTTATTACCCTTTCCTTGGTCCAGTCGTAAATTCAGTTCAGGTCTTCTTGGAGTTGTCCAGAATCAGGGAATTTTCCATTGTCAGCAAAGAAGGCGGATTGTGACTCATCATCATCATCCCTGTGGTAAGTGGTGTACCACAAGTTTCCTCTAGGAGAGAGAACTGCTAACTCACTTGGTATGTTCTATCTTCCAAATAGTTTTTATTCCATCTGTGGAGTGAGCTGAAACTTGACCACTTCGGAATGCGCGATTCCGGAGTGGTCAAGTTTCACTAGAAGGCGTTGATGGGGAACTCTGTCAAATGTACGCTCGAAGTCAAGGTAACAAACATTTATGGGGTGGTAATTGTTGTGGATCTTTTTTCGACAATTTCGAAAATGATTTAGGAGATAAATAATGATTTTCTTAGCAGCAGCGAATTATATGGTCACATTTAATCAGATGCTTTTTTTTCTGTAGCAAAGTAGATAGTATCTAAATCACACAAAGGCCGACTTTTGATATGTACTTGTAAAGCAAGAGCGAACGAGGAAAAAACCCTAATTGTCTTATAATGGTCTAAAAATGTAAAATACTCTATGCCATTTGCATTAAAATACATAAGGCGACTTTTTTAGATTTTTCAACACAATCTTAGAACAAATATAGAAAAGTCGCCGCTCATTGTGTTACGTGATTGATTACGGATCAGTTAAGGATTTTTTTAAGCAACTATTGAAGAATCTCCAGGTTTTGTCTTGGTAGGATAAAATTATTCACCTGCGGTTTTTTCTCATATAAAACTCCACCTCAATGTCCAACATTTTTCCTCAATAGGACCGTTACTCGGGGCTAGTTTTGCAGTGAGGCTCTGTTCTTTCATTAACAATACCTATGTGTTTGTGTTTTAAAACTGTAATGGTTGTTTCAACAAACAACTGTAATTGCAAATACGAATGTGCTGTGCTTGCGTAATGAGGAGACAGATATATTGCTGCAATATATCTCTCTCCCCTATTAGTTGCTTGCCGCCCACCCAAAATGTGCTGCCCAAGGTTGAAGTCTACTCGGACTATTGGTAAATTCACCACTGACAGTAATTGAGTCCTTAGGCAGCTGAAAAATCTTAACACCTATTTAACATACAACAAAAATTAAGTAATCAAAGACTGTATGAATATTTTTTTTTGTGATAGTTTTTAATCATGAGCGAACTCTCAAGTAAATTTTGTGGTTTGTGACTTGTGTGTTCAGCACTTACGAGTTCTTCGTTAGATCAGCTCAATATCTCAATAGCAATCCGCCAACTCATCAGCGCTCCCATTTACATATAGTGGTGTTACAACTCCAAGAAATTTATTGTTTTTCGTGTATGTAAATGGCCAAAACTGGTGTCAGAGTTTTCAAGCAGCCTAAAGACATCTGACATAGCTTAACGACTGCCATCAATTATGACAGTGGCTTAACGTGCCTTCCGAAGTACGGAAGAGCTCGAGAATTATTTGTACCCCTTGCGGTCACCCATTACAGTGAGGACTGCACCCAGGGTTGCCTAGCTTACTTATGCGCACTAATTCACACGACCACTATGCCATGGGGTTCCTCGATTCACCAATAATGATGAATAATTTTATTTACTTCCTATCGAATAAAAAAATTACGCACGCAGCTTATTTTATATATTTTGCCGCACTGAGCCGATGTTTGAATAGTTCGTTCAAAACACGCCTCCACATAGAGCCGCTCCACATAATCGACGTTAAACGACTTGGTTCTGTATTTTCAGGAGAACCGGATTGCCATTCACTCATATATCCAGCCCTAAGCCGCAACGGCACATTCGCGGCGATTTCTCCCGCGGCGTCGCGAATCGCCGCGCAGCCCTCTCCTGGCTAAACGACAACGTTCAAGAAGGCATACTCTACTTCGGGGATGACGACAACACTTACGACTTGCGGCTCTTTGAGGAGATACGGAACACGAAGAAAGTGTCCATGTTCCCTGTTGGTCTTGTTACAGCGTTTGGTGTGTCCTCGCCTGTCGTCAAAGATGGGAAGGTAAGCTTTTACCTCAATAAAGGAGGATTGGCGAAGTAACTTACGTTAGAACTTAGGAGGGGGGCATGTCCTGAGGAAATGCACTTGCGGCACTGAATTAATGTAAGTACCTGTATAATAACGTACAGTAGCCCGTGATCTTTAGGCGTTTGCCTGTATTCCCAGGGGTCGTGGGTTCGATTCCCACGGGAAGCATACTTTGTTTAGTTTTTAACTTAATTTTGACAATAAATAATGAGAAAAAAAACAGATACGAAAATAATTAGCCAAATTGGTCCAGCTGTTCACACGCACGTGATGCTGTGATCAAGAGGAAAAGAGATTCATTTTAAGTAGAATTTTAGTCAATAAACGCGGCTGGTTCGTGGAGCAAGTATTGGTGATTTAATGAGCACGTGTTTAGGCTCTGTTTCCGCCAAGGATATGCTTTGAAACGGTGAAAGGCGAGGATATGGGACCATGTTATGCAACAACCATCCAATCCACGTCGAGGTCATTCGATAAACTATATTTAGTTAAATATAGTTTATCTTTAATTAAGAATACGATTATTGCCTTTTCAATAAAAAGTTTAGAGTATGTGTCTTAACGTAAAGGTTTAATACTTAGATATTAAGAACGAGAACCGATTATGCAAAATAGATGTAAATAAAAAAATACAATAAACCTGACGATTTAAATCAAATATTAACCCAGATGATCGACGATGTAACTTCTTGGTTTTGCGACGATAACGATAAAATTAACTATACAAAAACAAAGATAATTGAATTTAGGCCATACCAAAAATCTCCATTAAATATAAAATTCACGTATAACGAAATAGAACTCGAAAGCGTTAAAACATTTAAATTGTTCGGATTGGTTATAGAGACCAACATAAACTGGAAAGCTCACGTTGATAAAATAGTCGCTAAGCTAGCCACAATTATATACGCATTAAGGCGATACCACTGCAAATAAGGTCGTTCTGAACCTCATTTATCTCGCAAAATACTTAAATTAGGAGTTTCAAATGTAAGTAATATGATTTTTGACTATTTCATCTCCAAAAATTGAAGATGAAAACACGTTTTGATAAAATTTTCTCGATAGAAATATTTTTTGAAAAATGGTCTTCGTTTGTAGAGTTTTCGTTATTGTAGCTCAAAGAGGACGAATTAAGTAATGATTTTTAGACTAAAAGATAGGCCATTAGTAATTCATCAAAATTGAAATATGAAAATACAATTAACCGGTCTGATTTTATACAAAATAGAAATAACGAATTTGGCGCTTACGTTTTTTTGTTTGAGCGACTCGAGACTATACCTATCTCATCATTCACGAGCTAAACCGCCAAGCGCTATCCCTTGCGCGCACTTGATCAGTCTGCGTACGCCTTTGCCGAGCGATGGTCTGTGCAAGTCGCTGCGTTGAAATTCTAATCTCGCGAGCTTTTAATTAAATATTCAAATTTAATCTATAAAATGTATGTACCTACCTAGTTTGTTATTATTTCGTTTAGTCTTCGTTATTTTAGTGTTTAATAATTTTATATAAGTATTATAGTTTTTAATTTCGGCATTACCGTGTAATAATCATGGGCAAAGTAAATAAAAACCTAGTCAACGAGAACGTGTCGGATATTACTAGGAAGGAGCCTGCCTGCCTAATGAGGGAAAATAGATGGTGAGTACCTACCTATCCTATATACCTGTGTACCTTCGTAAAATATTATATATAATTTTATTTTGTGGGGGAATAAAAGACTAAATCATTACAGATCATATTTAACTTATCAGTCATATTTATTTTAAATCGAAGTGGGTTGGCAACTACTTTGATAAAAAAAATCGGCATTTTTTACACCAGCTGCCTACCTGATGTCAATTCTTTTTGGGTATGCTTTTGCACGTGCTGTCAGAGCCTTGTTTTCTATTAGCTGCCTCATACGACATTCATGGGAAAAGACGGGGTGTTCCTAGTCATACTAATAATTTATTCATATATATGTTACGGTAAATATGATTAATCGAAAATTATTAATAATTTTATAACATTATTAATAATAACCTCGTGTTTTGGTAAATGTGAATAAAAAACTGAAATTAATTACTTTTGGTAGTTATTATTAATAATTCACTACACACATTGGTAAAAGTTATAAAAAAACCCAAAGTTATTAGTCCAGTAGGTATTTATTAAGAATATGATATGACGACGATACTACTTATTCGTAAGATATGACACATATAACAGTGCTTGTCTCAGATCACACAAACAAGGGTAGGTACTTGTTTTAAAGAAACTGACAACAATAATCAACTCTTAATCTGTACTCTTAATAAACAAAGTTAAAAGAGTGAGAGAACAGCCTCTCGGCAGCGAAAGGGAGTCGCTATTGCTGCCCTATCTTGAGCTACTGGAACAGAGTCTACGTTGACTCGAGACTTGCTCGTGTCAATGTAAAATAACTTTAGTTTTTAATATTTTTATTTGGCTCACTTTACTAACCCTAGTTTATAAGCTTATTTTTGGTACTAACCTATGTTATAGAAATGTATTTCTAAAATAAAACGTTATTAGTATTATTATTTGTATCTACTTTGGTTTCACGGGTGTTACCCGGGTCCTTTGGAGGCTTGCGTGGAGATATAAATCCAACATGAAGAGGCCCTTTGGAGAAGTTGATGTAAAGTTGGTCTCCAGCCAGAACTTGTTTTTGGAAATACCAATGTATGATATGTCCTTGAACAGGTCTAGGCTGGAGCAGAAACTATTGCATTATGAAAGACAAATTTATGGGATTGAAATGTAGCTGGACTTGTGCTAGGTTTGCCTGGATTGGACACCTGCTATTATTATAAAATGGCAAAATTATAGAATCGTCATCACCATCAAGAAGGCCTCTTGTGATGAGGCCTTTTTAATACTTTGATTAAAAAGGCCTCGAGATTACCACCATGGGAACAGGCATGAAAATATGTAAGTGTCTATTTTAGGGTAGAGATCTTGAAAATTATGTAATTTTTGGAATCCAAGATGACGGACGCGACTTTTCATGAAAAACCTGCAACCTGCAAAGGGGTCGTTTTTTGGGTTTTTACCTTAGTTATGTAATCCAAGATGGCGGGCGCGACTTTTCATGATAAACCAACATGAGTGTCGTTTTCTAGGTTCTTGGGGTGTAGAGGTGCATATCTCGAAAATGACGTCAGTTATACAGGGTGGCGCAAAAGTAAAGACCCTATTTGGTTCAGCTATAAAAATTTTTCTAAATTAGAAAACTAGATTTAGGTTTTTTTAAATGTATATTTGTGCCATTAAATTTCGTACCATTAGGATTTAAAGATGATGTCTTTTAAATGGTGACCTCCAGAGTTGATACACATTTGAGCCCTATTTATGACATTTTGCATAACTTGCCGTAACACTTCCTGCGATATGTTCGTTATTTCTTGACGAATGTTTTCTTTTAGAGCTGCGAGAGTCTGTGGCTTGTTCACATACACCCGAGATTTCAAAAAACCCCAAAGAAAGAAGTCTGGACTGGTCAGATCGGGTGATCTTGCAGGCCAAGGCAAATCGCCAAAACGAGAGATAACTCGGCCTGGAAAAGCGTCCCTCACACAATTATTCCACGTTCTTGGGGAGTAAAACGGTCCATGTTTATTTTCAGTGTATTTTACATTTGTTCACTACACAATTTTCAAAAACAGAATGACAGAAAATGTCATATAAAAAAAATAAAAGTATTTTCTTTAGTGCCAGTACTTTTGCGCCACCCAGTATAATCTAAGATGTCGGACGTGACTTTTCATTATAAATCGACGTGAGTGTCAATTTCTAGGTTTTTTTCGGTGTAGTTTTGGAAAATTACATCAGTTTTAGTATCCAAGAAGGAAAATCTTCGCGTGGCCTCTCGCACATCCCGCACGCCGCCTCGCCACCCCTGCCCGCACCTCTGTTGCCCGATCGAGAAAAAAATCGCCAGTGTACATCTATTTTTATCGATAGTTATTACATTTATCGGTACTAAGGTTACATTATTAATAATCACCGACAAATGTGATTAATTTCTCACTTTTACCTGTACTTTCGGTAATTATTAATAATGATAGACAATTATTAATAATTTTTAATTAATCACTCTAACCGTAACATATACATACTTACTCGTAATATAGTATCGAGCCCATCGGATGAAGTATCGGGTAAATAAGTATGGAAATAACAATGTACCTTATTACGTAAACATAAATTAGCTAATATAAAAATTCCTACTGTTTTCAGGACGAACAAAATGCCTCTGAGTTTAGAATCGGAGGTCCGTTTGTCCGAGTCGCCCCGCGCCGCTGTGCCGCGAACGCAAGAACAGGGAGGTGTAATCAAGATGGAGTCAAAGCTACGAATTTTTGATATGAATGAGCAAAGTACTATTCCATCATCAGCGTCACAAAAATGTGAAACGCTTAGTATCTGATATAGGTAATTGTAATCTAACAATTATTCCAAATGGGATATTTTTTCGTATTTATTTTATTCGTGTGCTTAAGTATATTAGTTAGGCTTAGGTGTGACATACGATATTGAAATTGATATCTATAAACCGTAAATAAACTTTAAGTAAAATTACTGTTACTGGTAAATTAAGTAGGGAGAGACATAAAAGGACTTTAATTGGCCATCATGAAAACCATAGAAACGATACCATAATTAATTTGATTTTGGAATAACATAGTTATTATTATGATATTCCTAACTATGAATGTGTGATTTAACGAAACCATAATTTTGATTTCGGAAAATTGTACAGCGTTTAATTTAATGTATGATAATTGATTGGTTTATGTTGTGTTGTGATTTTGTAATTTTTATTAAGTTGCAATAAAAACATGAATGTTTATTGTATGTTTTTTTTAATTGCCAATATTTGCCATTCAATAGTCGAATATCAAAAGATAACAATATCATTATAACATCGCTAGCATTATAACATCGTATATCGCTAGTAGGCGAGATTGCGGTTATGTCAACCATTGCCGTGACACTTCAGCGGGAATGGTACGGCAGTGGGACGCTTAATGTTGTCACTAGGTTAAGAATTTTTACTAATACTAAGCATAAGTTATACTAACAATTTTGTGAGACTTGTTTCTTGAATAAATAATATTTCATTCATTCATTCATAACACAAAAATGGTACGCAAACCCCATGCGTTCTAAGCTCCGAGTCGAGATCTCGTGATAATCGTAGTAGTTGCAGGCACGGCAGCGATCGCTGTGCGCGGGAACGCGCGTAAAGTGATAGCGGGGGCCGGGGGACAGACACCCCGCGCATTTGCTTAGCGCCGCCCATAACTAGGTACCAAACATTTCAGGCCTCGTCTTAAGAGAACTAAAAAAGACGACCAACCGTAAAACCGCGGTAACAGCTTACTACGCATATGCCTTTTCAGACGGGATTATACTGTGGGGTTTACGGACATGAACAAACTGTTTATCCTCCAAAAGAAATGTATACGAATAATTACCAACATTAAAGCTACAGACACCTGTAAACCGCATTATAAACATTTAAAAATACTAACATCGCCCTGTGAATATTCTCAAGGCCTGCAAAATATCCACAGTTCTATATGAAAAAAGATGACTTATGCCTACCTCCAAGTTAGAAATGTTCAGTTCTGGACCACTCGCAATGACGACAATAATACATAATGCTCTTCCTGATAGAGTGCAAGAAAGATATTCCATATTTTTATGTAAACTAAAACTCTTAGAAAAAAGTTACTACATGCTGGACGAGTTCTTCAATGACAAATAAAAAAAAACACGACAAAAGCAAACCCCCTTTTGACATTTTCATTTATATTAATTTAGATTTAAGTAGGTAGAAAAATTTATTAAACCATTGACATATAATAAACATCACATTTTAAAGAACTAAAAAGCTAAATTAATTTATGATAAATTCAACATCTAATTAACACCTAAATATAAATACCTAATGACAATATTCGCAATCTTGACATATATCTATATTATGTCATTATAACCTTTTGCATAAAGACTTGTGTTTGATACAAGACATAATAAATAATCCGCATGCTATTCCAGAACTATTTTGCGATGCCTACAGGGTTTATGTGCTACCTACAATTTAAAAAGCGACTGTAGTAATGTATAGTGTATTTTACCTGTACAATGTGAAAGAGCAATAAATTAATTGAATTGAAATTACGCAAAGACAAAATCGTTATTTTCTTTAAAAAAAATTCTTTTGTATAATTATTACAGTCAAGAACCTTCTCCTGCCACCCACATCGGTCCAGCCGTTCACATGTGATGCTGTGACAGAGGGAAAAGGGATTCAGGGATATTTTTATATATGATATTAAAATTCACCGTCAATAATGTTAAGAAGTTATCAACAAAATGTTATAATAAGGATATTTAAATATTAAACTGAACAGCCTCTGTGGTCCAGTGGTTAAGGCGTTTGCCTGTTGACCCGGGGGTCGTGGGTTCAATTCCCACCGGAAGCATACTTTGTTTAGTTGTTTCCAGTTTGGTTAGGACATTGCAGGCTTGAATCACCTGATTGTCTGATAATAAAGATGATTCCGTGCTTCGGAAGGCACGTTAAGCCGGTGGTCCCGACTGCCATCTGGTAGTCGTTAAAGGAATCACGTCAGAGGCCGAGAGGCGGTTCCGAAGAACTCTGACACCAGGGTGTGCATGGTCGATTGACCGTGACACCTACTCGAAATGATGATGATGAATATTAAACTTATTATGAAGGATCTAAAATTACAATGACTCGTAAGTATTTATTTTATCCAATTAATATTGCCACGTTGAATTCTTTCGATTGAGTAGAATATCCAAAATTATTCCCTTTATGATGGTACGCTATAAAAAAAAATATTGCTCTAACACCTCAATACTCAAAACCTTTTTATCTAATGTTGTTTTTCAGTCTCATGTCTGGCTAAATAATTGTCTAGACAAGGTTTTTAGTAAAAATGCTCTTGAGATCCATTCGAGCAACAGCCAACATCATTCATGGATTCCTTATTGTTTTGCCCACGTTAATATCGATCTTTCGGGAACAGTACTTTTTTCATGAGGTATTTGGTAGCGTTTAGTTAGAAGACTAGGTAAAATCACTGGTTCCAAAACATCAAACAATGAAAGGAGTTCTTCCTTGTGGCATATAGATTTTCTGCAATTCAAATATGATCATAAACTGGCATCGGCAGTCCATAATATTTTAAAACTAAAACTGGTGTCACGTCTTCATTCGGACAAGTACCTCGAGCAGAACTCTCCAAGCCAAATCTGATAGCAATAATTGGTGAATGGGCTCCCAATGGAATGGATGACGGTGATGATCGTGTAAAAGACGCTAGATTTTTATATGATTGACGTCATAATGAGCAACAGCGCGATGCTGGTTGATGGGTTATCTTCAAAATGTTCTAATACCGATTCTTCCAATTGAATGTTTCGAGATCGGCCACCCTTCATCATTACAGCTGTAAAAAGTTCACTACTAGCCAAAAGCCTCTCCCAAAGATACTTCATAATATCATAAAACCATATTTTTAAAACAGGTATAGAACTGTAGTTCGCGGTGTCCTGTGTCTGGATGACCATCGATAAACCTCTCCTGGTACATTGTTCTAGCCTGCACAAGGTTGCCACCAAGTTTGCAACTTTATTTCATAGTATTCGCTTTTAGTAAACGAAATTAATCCTCGTGATTAACAATAATAAAAAGCACTGGATGGCGGCATAGCCAACCATTTGCGTCTCACTGACACTTGCTAACTGGTTTCCGTAATAGCTTTGACAAATCAAATATCATTATTATAGCTAAACCTAGCTTAACTGACATACCGTTGTAATCGGCGTTGAAAAAGCATAGGTTTAAAAAAAGTCTTTCCAAACTAGTTTTTATTTGTTTTTCTTTTTGTATGACTTAATATCAATACGGCAAAGTTTTAAAAAGAAATTTATTTCAATTTATAAATCACTAGCTTTCGCCCGCGGCTCCGCCCGCGGCAATGTCGATCCCTCGGGAACAGTACTTTTTCCCGGGATAAAAGGTAGTCTATGTCCTTCTCCGTACTCCAGAGAACTTGTATGCAAAATTTCATGATGATCGGTTCAGTAGTTACGGCGTGAAAGCTTAACAAACAAACAAACAAACTCACTTTCGCATTTATAATATTAGTAAGGATTATGAACATTTCATTGATTTTCTTGTTATGTTATGTCCTAGTAGATCGAGACAACTTTGTATATTATTTACAATAAAAAAGTATTGATTCGATTACCGAATCAACTCTATGAAAGATGAAATCTTAGTATCACTTGTCAAATGTGTTTTTCTTTTACGATATCGGTAAACCTCAGCCGAGCTCAAGAAAACTTTAGAAATTGACTCTTTCAGCTTCCAATGTATATTTTAGTCTACGAATAAGTTCGTAGAGTTTAGAAGTATTGACATGACAACACTTTGAAAACTTTTTGACGTACGAAAAGATCTGAGATTGTTCTGAGGAAAAGCTTTTTGACATCATGAAATAATGCAATACTGGTAAAGTAAAAAAAAATGTGTCTGTAAAGTCGGTTCACGGACGATAATTTTATTAGATTAAGAGCCCGCCATATGCCAGGCGGCGTGGCGATACAAACGCGGATGGTCTAAACGCGTTGGCTACTTTGGATATTTTCGTTTTTTAGGAATATTCAAAGGTTATTCGAAAAAGAAAAACATATCATGGCTGCCTTATCTGTAATGCAATAAAAATGAAAAGTTTCAAGGTTAATTTTAATGTATTTGGTGAATTATGCTATATACCGAGTAAATTAGACGTGATTTGGAGGCAACTTTGCAATTTTTTTCTATCGAGAAAATTTAACGCAATCGTGTTTTTGAGTCAGATAGTTACCAGAGTTAGTCTTGAACTTTGCTGCATTTTTATTTCAACTTGAGTATTTAATTATTATTGATATAACAGTCAATCATGCAAAGCAGTGTGAGGTAGTACGGGCCCTTAAGGTGGAAGAGAGGTAGATGCGTTAGAAGCCGAACGCTTCCGATAGACGTGCCACAAGCCGAACGCATAGGTCGATCGTGCCTATCGCTTGCATGCGGAACGTGACACATTTTTCGTGCGTTCAGCCGAAGTTCATGGATTTATAAGATGTTCTTCATAACTTATGATTGCCTGGTGATCATTGTAAATTCTTGTAGCATTATTAAATATGGAACTTAAATGATTCGATCAAACGGAACCTTTGAGTAATATTCAAGAGTGAGAGATGAATCATGTTGTCTTATAAGTGGAAAGTAAAGCGCCAATTAGACCATCCAGAATTTAGGATCCGGAATTCAGTCAACGGATAGTCAACGGACAGTTTAATCGCATTCAGGACGGTCGATCCGTTGTCAGGACAGAATGGCTTCGGACGTCCTTATCGGAAGCATAACGGAAGCATAAAGTGAAACCATCCGGAATTTAGGATCGCCGCATGAGAGGGACGCCGCTATACGTTAGAAACGATACGGTAATATCTCCAATCGCATCGCACGTATAGCGGCGTCCCTCTCACGCATTCAGGATGGCCAACGGATGGCTCTATCAGGACGCGCAGTCTCCGTTCAGGACACGTTCCGGACGGTGTAATCAGGAGCTCTGACGACTGAATTTCTTGTCCTTATCGGATGCTGAATTCCGGATCCTAAATTCAGGATGGTATAATAGGCGCTTAAGACAATCTTTGTTATAAGTCTGATTGCTTAAATTTTAGTCCAATCAAAATAAAAGAGTGAAAAGCAATATTTTTTTCATTTCTGCTAACCTGCTAACCTTAAACTTGAAAAAAGACTCCCGGCTGCAATCTAAAGTATTAAAGCCGACAATGAAATAATAAAGCGGGGATTGGCAAGTAGCAAATATTGTCATACTCATAGCGAGAATAGGTACTTTGAGATACATACAAATAATTAAAAAAGTTCACCTAATCATTATATATTTTGTCGTGTTATAGGCACCTAAATTTAATTACCTGGTATATCAAAAATCCCGCTATGGTAAATACATGTTACCAACAGGTAAGACTATGCCAGCCACCTTTAGGTATTACTACAGCGGTAGAGCTACCTAAGCTCTACCACTGTAGACATAAAATAAGGATCATGTTTTGCTCAAATAGGTTACTAGTAAAAAAATCGTAAATCAAATTGAATCATTTTAACGTGGTTCTAGTTCTGGTTCCTATTGCCTTTAGAACACATATACACAACCAGTCGGTTGTTCGATACTAGTAATAGGGTACGTGCAAGAAAACAGCTTTCATTTCTATGTCCTCTATTTTTTTGCTTCAAGAAGTTGGATTTAGATCCAACGCCGGAACTTTATATACAGTTGATTTTCTTGTATGTTATGGCATATGCAACTCAAACATTGCCAATCTGTGGGTTTGAATGTTTTTGCATTCAAAACCACATGATCTATGCTAGGTCCATGTAACGGGTTATATTCAAAGTAATTGTTTTATTGACAATAACGCAATACACTTTACCAAAACCCTTTCCACCAGAGCGGTGCTAAGCGAGTCTGTGAAAATGAAGCGATACTATTGCTCAATTTATCATCACATGCCTGTCCGTTTTGTCGCTCAGCTGAGATGGAAAAAGTTTCTCTTTTTGACGAGGTGGGCCATCCTTTTAACGGCCACAATAAAAGCTCCTATAGCATTAATGACGCCGTCCGGAATATTCTTTCTTTTACTGCTTAAGCTGAATGGTGCATAGGTATAAAAACTTAGTTTTATTTCGAAGCATGTGAATTGAATGTGTACGTGATATTCTTGGATCTAAATACAGAATAATAAAATTTGCAGGTGGTCGGATTCTTCGACTCGTGGCCCGGTTCGCGGACATTCGCTGTGGACATGGCGGGGTTCGCAGTCAACATTGAGTACCTCAAGCCCTCCGCCAAAATGCCCTTCAAAGCTGGCTACCTGGAGGACAGCTTCCTGGTCAGTCTAGGATTTAAGATGGAAGACATCGAGCCGCTAGCGGACAACTGCTCAAAAGTTCTGGTATGGCACACGAAATCCCTAAAATTCAAGAAGCCTACCTTGAAATTTAATGAAGAAAATCTGAAATATACTAGCTTAGCTAATCTCCTAAAAGAAACTTCTAAGATGCACATGACCAGTCTCAACCCAGATACGGGCAGTAAGCTGTTTATAACGCGCGATCGTCGCACGTTCGATGATCTAAATGGAATCTAGTCATTCGTAGCGATTTTAGTTAAACGTTAACTGATACTTGCGTGATATGTAAATAACTCTTAGATATGAATTTTATACATAAAGGACAAAGTTAAAACGGGAAGTGTCAGTATGCGTTAAAAATGTTTTCGTTTCATCATTATTCCGCTTACTATATGGAAATCGCACGTTAATTATCGTAAGCTTTATATGTTTGTGCGTCAAGCTGAAAAGGTAAAGTTTCTCATTTCATTGTGAACTGCTTATTATACCGTTTGTAACTTTATAAACTTAGGAGCCATATATTGCTGCTATTTATGCGGAGTTTCGCGTGTTACGAGTATGTTATTTGAGTAGGGACAGTATGTATTCAAAGTGGGTAATTCGTAACTGAGTTAATGCAACCGCCCATTATACCTCTATTATCCAATTGACACTGCACACACAGGAGTGTGAGAGCAGGAGCTCTACGAGTATAATCTGTAATACATTGTAATGTATGTTTTAAACCCTAATGTGGGTGTGACGCGTCGTACTATTTGTGTACACGTGCAATTCGTGAGTTCACTTAGGGCTGATTCAGTGCCATTAAGTTGTTAATTCAACTTTCAAAACAGTAGAAAAAAATGGGCTATATTTGTACCATTTAAGATCAGATACACTTACCCGCTTCGACTATACAGACGAATTACTTTACACGGAAGCTGGCTTCAGTTGGCCATTTAGACATACAACGTAATGATTTCAATAGTTACGATATTCACAGCGAGGAATCTCCTGCATGACACTGATCAACATTCCTGTCGAAAAGCGGAATAGAAAAAATAATTTACCATAGATAAAATATCAATAATCGTTATAAAATAAATAAATAATGTTTTATTTCAGATAATCGTTATCCATACAACCAAAATAATTGAAATAATTAATTGATAACTTCTAATAATAGCAATTAATTTAATTTATAATTATATTACCTTACTCATTAGGCACTTTCAGGGTCCATTTATCAGCCAGTGTATGCTGAAGAAGAATACTGTTCTAAACTATTAATCAGGGATGCTGTCTTTTTTCGAATTATATAGCCCTGCCGCTTATTTGCTAACGTTTTGATAGTCACTTTAAAATACATTGCGGCTTTCGTATGATTGACTATTTCTATTTAAACAATTACTAGTAAAACAATAACTTTGTAAAAAGGCTTATTATAGGACCGAAGATTTTATTAATGATAAGAATATTTGGCTTGAGCGCGGACGCCTCGTAATTCTGTATACTGATGACTTTTATGTGTGGTACATTCTGTACGTGATATTTTTTAAAGATGACATTTTTTATTTTAATTTTAGTAGGTACGTACTTAATTTGTATATTTTTATTTCGGTGTTATTCGTTTCATTCATATGACATTTTTGTGATTTAATTTAAACATGACATTTAAATAAACCAATGTATACTCAGTCACCATACCTAGGTTCTAATGTTTTTAAAAATTGTGAGTTGACGTCTTTTGGAGAAAATGCAGTAAGTTGCCGCTTCTTCTGCACTCTGCTTTGGAAGCGGCATTAAACTTAGCCACTAGTAAATTTGTCAACAATTTGTTGAGTAGTGAAATATGACAATTAATAAGTGTTCAAAGAAACCTATATTCAAAAAACGTTTTTAAATAAAAGACTAGCTGAACCGACAGACGCAGTCCTGTCTTTTTTTTTTCATCTTTTTTAATAATTTCTTTTATAAGAACCTTCTCGAAAAACGAGAAAAAAAAAGAATTCGCCAAATTAGTCCAGCCCTTCACACGTGATGCCATGGCCAAGGGAAATAGGGATTCATTTTTATATTATATAGAATAGAAGATATATAAAACGTAATGTATTTTGAAGTGACTATCAAAACGTTGTACACTAAGTTAGCAAATAGGCCGGCAGGTTGGAAACAGCCCTCTCCATAGTCTTTGAGCGACCTTGAGCTTTCTTATGAGACCCATATTAAGGGACCACGTTTCGGATCCGTAAGTCATCCCTGATAACACACATTGTTATAGACTAGATACCGTCTTTAGGTACTGAGGTATTCTGGCCTGGCTTAACTCCATATTTCTAGTGGCTTTCCGAGATTTACTAAGATCAATTGAATATCTATGATTAGCTAGAATGTTCATTTTAAATTTATCTTGATATTTCTGACACCACTTAATACGACTTTAAAAATTTTGCGAGAATCCAAGTTTAAAAAAATATTGTTAATTAAAAGTATATAATTTTAGATCCAACGTATTTGTAGCTCTTGTTACAGCCAAACAACATTATCGAAAATGCCTTTTCCCCAGCGAATAGCCACAAACTGTCCGATTGATCCGAAATATTCTAATTGATCTATTACATGCCTTTTTATTTCTCTCCACAACAATAGTCTTATAATTAGAACAAAACTAAGTATTGTACAGTGCACACACATTACAATATAATCTGTTGTGGAGAACTGGAATGCCTGAAAGTGGTACGTCATGGGGAAGTAACCATGTCTCTTGAAGTAAAATAACGTCATAGGTTTGACAAAACTCACGTATATTGTCAAAAGATCAAAGTTATAGATCCCAATGTAAAAATGATCAGTTTCATCGAGAGGCATCGAGAGATATCTTTGATTATTGTAACTATTGAAAATTTTAAATCGATTGATTGTATATAATAATTTGTATGCTAAGGCTAACTACATCTGGTAATCATATGCTAATTAAAATATGTTGTAGCCTCCTGTATATATTTTGGGCTACGATTTATATAAAATTTATCAAGAAAAGTAAAAAAGAATGGTTATCAAATAGATTTCATGTGCTATGAACAAAAACGCATAGTAATATGCTGTTTTTAAGTGATGTATACATTTAGAGAGAAGCACGGCCAGTACGGAAACAAAGAACACTAGTCTCGTTATTTAATATAATAAGTAATGATACAGCAATAATAATTTGTCTATACCTAAGGGCCTTAGCAGGCATGGTGCGGTTATTTTATATCGACTATGTTTGTACAAATTTGTCACCAACGTTCTTAATTTTATACATAACGTTAATTTCGTCAATAAAAATAAAAGTTAGTTAACACGTTCTGGGACACTCGCTGCAGACGTACGTAAATCAATTGTTATTTCTATTGTTGATGGTTGAGTGGCCGTGAATGAGTTAATATTCGGTTTGAGATCGCCAAAAAACTTAGTAGGTACAAATTTCGATCCACGTTTTACGTAAAGTAAAGACAGACTGTATTTATGCGAAATTCACAAATTTCCCTTTTGATGACATAAAACATCTCTCAATTTCTTATTATAAATGCAAAAAATAAAACACTTCCTATTCGAAATTCAATCAACTCACTGGCATTGTAAGGAAATGTGAATTTGCAACTAAGGAACCAATGAAGGTTGAGATAATGTTGTAATGTCACATTCAGTCCATGAGTTTGGCCATAGTGAAAATCCTTCAAATTTTATTCGACCTTTCTGTTAGGCTGTACTGTATAGAGTGGTTGAAGCCGAGATTTTGTGCAGATTAAGCTAACCGCGCGTTCGAAACCTTTCCACTCGCTATAGACTCTTACCCATGTAACGCGACACCCACCACAATATTTATATCCTGATTAAAGTGCGAGATAGCGATGTTTGATTGAGTGCGACATAAACAGGACTGCGCGCATCATGTTACAGGGGCAGAAAGAGGCCAAGTACATCGCTGACAGCGTTGCGGAAGCAAATAATAGTTAGCGGGCCACTAGAACAGACTTACTGTTCAAAGCCTAATCTGCACAAATCTTTGACCCGCGCCATCTTGCTAAGTCCCTAGCCAGGTGACACAATAATAACGAAAGTGAGCGTATATTTTGTGCCTAATCTTCATGTTAAGTCGACTTTGCTCTTAGCTACTAGTGAGTTATTTGTGATACCTAGCTCATTCGGTCGTTGTGTAACTTTTAAGAATGACACTAGAAAATGAAATGTTTACGTGTTTACGACACTACTCTAAAAGCGATATCAAACCGGAAAAGATTTAGTTTGTAGCAAAAACAAAGATATGGGCTAAGTCCTGCATGTGTTTAATTAGGGAGTCGAAAAATTACACCAAGTATATTTATTTTTACATTGCGTAACGTTTATTCAACGCGAATTTTACTTTACAGTTTTTGGTAACAAGGTTTTATTATTTTTAACATGTCTTCCCTTAGAATAATGAAAAATATGGACAGTTTATTGGGATCTCTTCGGCTTGATATGTTTTTAGCTGGACTAGTTTAATAGTATAGTTTATAGATATCCTGGCTTTAATCTTTTAATCAGAGCTCTATGGCTATGTGTACCTAGAAACGGATTGTAGAAAATTACCTATGTTAGACTTCTTGCAAATCTTGACTATGATCCTAACGTGTGAATGATCCTTGGTGCAAGGATGAGTAGGACCATAGCAGGCAAACGGTACCAAGCCAGAACATCTCTCCTAACTTACGCTCAAGCAGCTTATATCAATAGATAGGTATTTTAAATGCTGGTTTGTCCACGACATACTTTTGACTATATTTGGTTTTATCCTGACGTTACGCAAATATTTATAAGAAATATAATACTGATGGGTTTTTTTTTTCAGTATTCGTTATATATATTTAGGCTCAATATCACGGTCTATATTCACGGTAAATATCTCGATGTTTTAATTATCTATATTGTATGGTCTGTAGTCTGGACTGAGGTCAGGCAGGATAAGACTTAATATGACTTAAATGCTCAGAATCATTCATTACGTGAGACGAATCTCACCTAAAATTATTCTGGGCAAAATTTCGTCGGAATGGCATTTCTTTCTGAATAAAATAATAAATAAAATAGGTACATCTACAATAACATTACATATACTTATATTCTGTGTAGTGCATGGTCAAGCGGCAAATAGCAGATAGAAAAATACATTTTTAGATAGATAGCATAACAATATGGCTGGTAGGCCTTGTAAATGTTTAATGTGATTTCTGATTCTGTAACGGCCTATATAACTAAAATATAACAAACATAGTATAGTCACACGTTTTTATATAATATAATTATTTGTATTATCTGTCCCGTGTATATATACGTCCCTGACTGAGACAAAATGTCTCACTCAATGACGTATAAAGCACAAATGTAAAAAATGCAAAGAACTGCTCATTATGGGCTAATTTCGTGCTGGTCTGGGAGAAAAAAGACAGAATGTACCAGGTGCTTGCGCAGACCGTAAAAACCAGCCGAGGGAATGGGCGAACATCTACGGAATTTTGTCAGTAGGCGATGTGGTTAGCAACCCACACTATTTTTATCTTGGTCTCACCTATATGCCCATAAAAACCCCTTAGGGGTTTAGGCCTGGTAAAACGGTTTATCTGCGTACCATTCCGCGAGACGCAGGTTGGACTCTCTGGCGTCACCAGCTTTTCTTGGCAATGGCTCCTGATAAATCCGCAAATATAGACGGCAATTCCGACGAAATAGAATGTGAGGTCCGTTTTCAAATACCACTATTTGAAAACGGACGTCATATTCTGTTTCGTCTGGTTCTATTTCGACAGTCTACTGGACCGTCGGTAATTCGATAATCATTTTTGAATTTGTCCGATTATAAAGCACTGTCACGTACACCACACATTCCGTTGTTTTTCGAAAAGAAAACCTTATAATCCAGCAAATCACAAATTGAAGTGATCAATTTATATCTAAACAATTCACATCTTTTGTATACGTTTACCTACGTCGATTCACTTCCATATAGCTTTTTCTATAATTGTCAGTGTTTTGTACTTGACTAAATACATTAATATGTATCTTTATGTGATATACAATGAATAAACAGTAAATAATATACATTCACTATTATAATGAAATTCAAACTGAAACAACACGTGTTAAACACGATATGTATAGAGGTAGCGCGTAGAAGTTATTTTGCCGATGATTATTTTTTGTCGTGGTAACGTCTTATAAATCGATGAATACCGGCTGTACGCACGAAAAATATCACGTTTCGAAGCAGCAACAGCAGCAGCTGTAGTAGTAGTATCTATCACGCATCTATTTCTCACCGTTATCACGTATATTTTACGATTTTTTTTGTACAATTAGAGGCATGTCAAATTGCAAGGTGCGCCGGATTAGACAGGATACGAATAGGCTAGTTTCCTAAAAAAATCTAATTAGTCCGTCAGTTAGATTGAGAGAAAACAAAAAATTATAAAGATATAGCCCTTTGAAGTTCCGTGTAACGTCATAGTTTGCTACAATTTTTCGCAAACTTTGACGTCACGAGCCCCCACTCCTGAACTTTGACACGCTTTATCTTTATTATTTATTGTTTATTTGACAAAAGAAAAAATACGTGTCCAATATTTTTTGATTATCTAACTGACGGACTAATTTAATGTTCAATTTAATTTTAAAGTTAATATTCAATTTATGTTATTATTACGACCCAGGAAACTAGCCTGTTGTCGGGAGTCCATTGTATATCAAACAGGCATTTTAAGGGGATAAAGTTCGTTTCTTGGTCTGTAGATAATTAGTCATAAGGACCGGTAGCACACTGTTGTGAAAACGATCAAAAATTGTGGTTTTGACATAAAGGTTTCGTGTTTTCTCATATTTCTCACTCGATTTTACACGGTTTTAATCATATTAAGTATAGTCTTCACATTCGCAGTCCATTATAATCATGTTGGTGAAAACTGCGAAGTTAGATTTAAGTTCTCGTCAAATAAATAAATAATTGTTTTGTGACGTTAAAATTCCAGTACTAATGAGTGAACAAATTTGTAATTTAAGTAATACATTGCTCAGTGTTTAGATTTTCATGGAATTGTAACATTTAGGTCGTAATTTCGATGTTGTGTTGTATTGTATTACCTTTTTGTATAACATTAGCAGTGGTACAAGTGAAGTATATTTAGCTAAACTTAAGAAATTGTATAATCAAGATTCAAGATACTGACGCCAGATGCCCGACCCGAGCGCGCTCTTTTCACCGAAGCTGTTATTGTAAATTTTTTATAAATTATCTAAATATACTCTTGTTCTGATCACTGGACTGAAGTGATATTGAATTAGTAAACAACGCACAAAGACGCTCCAAGGAGTACAGTCGCTGCCATACGTAATTCCAATGTAGCATATTTGAACAAAATGGGATTGATTGAATGAATGAATGATTAGTTTATTTGAAAACATACACAGTACATGTTGAAAGAAATAAACAATATTGAATCAGCACCGAGTCCGTAAATAGGTCCCAACTCAATTTATGCTGGCCTAATGCTGGCTATTACGCCTGTGCTGGTTTTCCATTAGGTAGATAGGTATAGATAGGCCCATATTGATGTCAAGCGTTTACGGAACTAACAAAAAATATATCTACATATAATAGGATTTCCCTAGAAAGTCTAAGTACATGTACGTGGTGTAAGTGAAACTGGATGAGATGACGTTTTCTCCCGGCTTGTCCGCGTAAATAAATAAATTAAATTATAAAAAATTGATCCGGTCTCAAACAAGGCGATGCCCTGTCACCGATGCTCTTTAATTTGGTCCTGGAATATGTCATCAGAAAGGTTCTAGTACTAAGTTCTGTAGTGGCACTAAATGGGAGTCATAAGGTGATAGGTTATGCAGACGACCTTGCTCTGTTAGGGGAAAACCGCGAAGACGTTCAAAAGTCCGTAAAGGTCCTGGAAATAGAAGCTGCAAAGGTTGGCCTCAGGATCAATAAAGAAAAAACGGAATATCTTCACATGAAGCGGTATAAGAACACGCGGGTCAAGCGAGAGGATCTCCATGTGGATGGTACTGTTTTTAAGGGAGTGGCGAAGTTTAAGTACCTAGGATGCACGGTTACAGACACAAACACGAGAGAAGACGAAATTAACATCCGCATTCAAAATGCCCTACGATGTAGTGCAGCCTTACATAAGGTGCTGACGTCCAAACTTCTTAGCAGAAGGACTAAAATACGGATCTATAAGACGATCATCCGTCATATACTAATGTATGATTGTGAGGCGTGGACGCTAACTTTAAAAGAGGAAAGAAGGCTGCTTGTAGCGGAAAAAAAGGTACTTCGTAAGATCCTGGGACCAGTGAAAGGAGAGGATGGTATTTGGAGAAGGAGAAGCAACGGCGAAGTACAAGACCTAGTGGGCGAGCCTAACATTATAGGCGAAGTTAAAGCACACCGTCTTCGCTGGCTTGGCCACGTCGAAAGAATGGAGGAGGATCGGGGGGTGAAGACAGCATACCTGGGCCGGCCGATCGGTCGCAGGCCGGTGGGCCGTCCCAGGTATCGCTGGAGTAACGTTGTGACGGCGGACCTGCGCGAGCTGCAAGTAGGCGACAACTGGCAAGAGCTAGCAAAGGACCGAAAGAGCTGGCGTTCTCTTGTGCTGGAGGCCAAGACTCACTTTGGGTCGCTGAGCCAGGATAGTAAGTAAGTAAGTATAGTATAAAAAATTGAAATAAATTAATTATTAATTAATTTAATAATATGTTATTTATCACACGTTCTATTCTGAGGTATGTTATTAAGTTACATCAAAATGTATCCATTATTTTTTTTGCAAAACAGTAACAAACAACCATACATCCTCTTCTTCTTCCTATTTAAGAGCTTGGCTCTTGTCGGTGGAGTGATTTCCAACTTTCCTTATTGTTTTATTTTTTACATGTTTTTACGTATAACTGATCTTTATTCAGAATTTGAAATTTAGTAATTAAAAAAAAAAACTTACAACAATGATAGAAAAAACATAATCGCTAAAACTAAACCTACCAGAAAAACCCTAAATTAGTGACAAAGTGATCATAAAAATATATCATGACTACGTAGAAAGAAAAATAAAAATAAAATATAATGCTAATCGAATAGCCCTCCCCGGAGAGTACCTGGCTCGAAAGTGCCCATCACACCGGCCGCGTTACCACGCTGGATGGCCAGTGAAATGTGTTGAGACAGGTACGCTCCAGAGCGGGGGTCACAACCATTGTCACGGAGGCGTCGTCCTAGCTCTCTGACAAAATGTTTGCCCTCGACACACCAGGGACCACCCGTTTCCACCGCGAAAGGCACAAAAATGTACTGGGATAGTTCCGAATATTTACGGTGTTTTTGTTTGGCCGCCTGTTCTGCGGCAGACCCCGCGTTCTGTGTAGTTAATGAGGAATGCGATGCTGCAAAAGTGCTGACGCAAGTGGCGTCCCACAATAGGCAACGACCTCTCTCCCAGGGCGTCAAAGTTAGGCCATCCGGGCGTTTTCCGTCTGTTCGACTTAATCCTGGAGGTTCGAGAACGCATGGTATGTTGGCTGAAACCAAAGCTCTCCGGATGATATTGTTGAGAGCATGGTGTCTCGGAAATCGGCCAGCACACTTTGAGCAGCTGAGACCATGGTATCCGCTTGTGTCAACATTTACACCGCATGGGCAACGGTGTGGTTCACAAATTTTGCACCCTAGCCTTAAAGCTACTGCAACCCGTAACGTGTTATTGTCCAAATGTACGTGTTGTTTTACGTGTTACTTATTTTTAATATATTTACATCCTCCTAAACTTCATATTTAAAATATAAAAGCCTGCTATTTTCGGACATACAGGCAAGCTTGGTAAATGAATTTTCCCGTAAAGTCTCACCCTGACAAGCACAAATACCTCGAATATTAAAAAAATACAGGCACGTTGACAACTCAGAAAGTTTTACTTACACACAGTATTATAATTTTGAAGTACAAAAGAAACTGTAGGCTGAATCTCATTTTAACAAGCAATATAGATGTTTAATTAGATAGATGTATAACTGAAGTTGGCGACCAGTGTGTTTTACATAAATTATATGTTATAAGTAATAACGTTAACAAATGTGAACAAGGAAATAACTTTAGTATATAACCAATGTTATCAAATAGTATGTTTCCAGCTGTGACATAGTTTTACGTGCTATCATTATCTCGATAGGTAATAGCCTAGTTTCCTAGAAAAATATAATTAGTCCGTCAGTTAGATTATAAAAAAACACTGGACACGTATTTTTTCTTTTGTCAATTATACAAGAAATTATAAAGATATAGTCCTCTAAAGTTCCGTGTGACGTCACAGGTTGCTACACATTTTAGCAAAGTCTGACGTCACGAGCACCCACTTATGAACAGTTTATCTTCATAATTTTTTGATCAATTGACAAAAAAAAATGTGTCCAATATTTTTTGATTATCTAACCGGTGGACTAATTTTAATATTATTATTTTGACCCAGGAATAACCTCTTCTCTAGATGTAGAGATAGTTTTAGTTTTAACTCAATGGTAAATTAGTGGTTTTTAGTAAAATTGATTGTGTGTTTAATATGTGACGAACCTGTGTTAATATAATAATAATATGTTGCGATGGCGACATTTTATAAATTCCATTTATGTATTTTTCTATTATTTTCATGTTAGATTCATATTGATTTGTCCACTATGGCAAGCCAATTGACTAAGGAATATTGTGTACACCTTTAGTAAAATTACTTACATTAAAGTACAAAATTCTTTGGTCTTTATTTTCTTTAAATGCTTTAAATTTTATTATATATTTTATTAATAATTAATGTAACAATAATATTGTTTCTGTACAACTCTGTATACCATGTGTATATTGGATATCAAGTTATATGGTTTATTGTTTTGGAAAAAATATGTAAAAAAATGAAAATATATAAATATTTGAAATTCAATAATTCTTTAAAATGTTAATGTGAAGACTAATTAGTCTTTTTTAAATAATTAGAATTTGGATTATCGCTATAACAAAGAATATAGCCATCCATTTGCACATTGAGCCAACGTGTACGAGGGCTATTATCTATGGATATTCGGAAAGTAGGCATCAAAGTAAATATAATTAAGAAAAACTAATGAACACGTCTTCCTTTACGCCCTCTTTTAAACGACTCGCTCGGGTCGCTACTTTGTGGATGTTAAATATTCAAACAATAAATGTAAATTTATTATATAGAGCTCGTGCCTTAGATTTATGTTTAGGTCATTTTTATTTGCTACACTTCGCACGGCGTCTAGGGGCGGTATTTCGCTACTTCGTTAAATGTGGTGGTTAGTGAGGCTCTGGATTTTTACCAGCGCGGAAGGTGCTTGTACTTTATTTGACAATTATTTAACGGTGGTGGAGGGTTCGTGGGTATCAGGCATAAAATAAATTATTATAATAAATTTATTTATTATTTATTTATTACAACACGAATTGTATATACTAACAAGCTACTATAATCGTATTATGGGACACCGGGACCCATTAAAAAAAGCTGATTTTCAAGAGTATTACGTAATGAATGTTAAGTGAATACGGGATAATATTTTATAATACTAAGACTAGTATGCCGCGATAATATAATTTTTAGTATAGAAGCTGCAGTTATGTTCAAAAATATTGATTTCATGATTGCCTATGGGAAAAGAAAAAACGTAAAATATATCAGCTGCTTCTCTTCCCGCGAAGACCGGCGAAGCCGGCTAAGGTATTGGCAAAAATTAACCGAATCATGTCATAGCGATACGGCTAGCATCACTGTTTTGATGCCGTTTTCCACCTACGCCAGCGTGATGTGGTCTATTGTCTTGTAGCCTCAGGCTCTATCTGCCCCGCAAGGGAAATACGTGGTAATAATAAATATTGAATGAATTAAGTATTAGAATTGGTCAACTAAGTATTTCGTACTTGATCGATGCTTTTACTAGTAAAACAATATGCTGTAATGTGATTAGAATTAAAAATCTGACATAAACAAAATCCAAGGCACGTTTTCGCCATTGCAATAAATACTAACAAAGTTGGTTCATGGAAGGGGCACTTTAGATTAGGTATGACTTGCAACGAGCGCACCCTTTATTGTGATTAAATAAAACCAGTGCAATATACTTATTGTTTTATTTAAAAATATCATTCATTACATACCTACGTACCTATAATTGGCAGGATATAACAGTAAACTTGATACCCGAGAATGCATAAGATCAACACTTTCGTGGATTAACCAGTTATATATTTTTATTTAGCCTCGCCATTGCTGAAAACTTGGAACTAACTTCATAAACTGGCAACGTAACTTGTACGAAATTGTAAAAATTTACATGTTTTCTTATCACTGTACTATGCGCTGAAAGACGTCATTAATGCCATCTCTCAGTTGGTGTCAAAGTGTGGCTTGATTCTCAGAAGAACAAAATTTTTCTGAGCAACAAACAGTTGATTATGTGTGGTCATCTGTCATTAGTGTGAAGGATTGGCTCAGAAAAAGGACTAAAGCATTCTGAGAGAATTAGAATATATTCCCATGAAGCTATAGTACCTATACCTAAAAAGGTATATTCCTCTATTAATAAAACATCACGGACCTTGTTGTCAACATGACGCATCTGCACGTACGTTTTCCTCGTGGACCAACTGCATGCACAACTAGTTGTGTCATTAGGAATATTTTTTCCAATCATTCCCATAGGCACCACAATCAGATAGGTATTTGTACGACCGTACAGTATTGTTATAACTGTAGTTAATTTAGCGCCCCCAATATTTTTCGTCGTGCTTTACATACTTATTCAAAAACGACACGTAAACAAACACCTAAACAACGAGCCTGGAACAAAATTTAGCCGATCATTTCCGCCCAACCTTGTGAATACTTGAGAGAGTCGTATTATAAAGCCCCGTAAACAACTGATGCGATTACGTCGGTGGGTCAAGCAAGTAAAAAAATCAAGCAAATAAACACCGAACCTTGAGCAAAATTTAGCCAGTCATTTCCTCCCGGGCGTTAAGTTGTGACATGCTTGGGAGTGTCGTATCATGAAGCCCCGAAAACAACAGATGCCATTCCGTAAAAAAATCAGCCCTTGACTCTTGATTGAAATTGGGAAACTTTTAAAAATCATCTGCAGACTGTAAAGTTGTGCAAAATATTTACACCAGCGTATAATAATCAGTAATTTCTACTCAATGGGACGAAAAAATTTGATAGGACGAAACGCTCAACTACTCACTTGCACAACTACAAACTCGTTAGTTGGTTATATCGCCGTGGAAAGATAACCAACAAGCTGATTGATCGGGCTCAAAAAAATAGAATTATAATATGACGAAAAAAGTCGGCGAAATGATCGATAAAACGTCAGCAAATATGAAAAAAAAATATTTTTAATTTTAGTGATTTTCTTTGACATATTTTTAAGCGTTTCTTCTGCATTCTTTTTGTATCTATTGCCCGAGTACTTTTTTTAGTTTTGCGCGATAAGCCGGCAACTCCACACCGTCCCAGTGAAGAGTTAAGTTGTCGAAGAATCTGGAAAAGAAATACTCTATATAGGACAGGTCTGGCGCTGCCTTGTAGCGGAATGAGTAATACCGTAATACCGTTTACCACAACTATTACTGTTCCGAAAAACTCTGACACCAGGGTGTGCATAGTCGATTGACCGTGTCACCTACACCAAATGATGATGATTACAAACAAACGACATTGCTGCAACATCACAGTCTTTTCAATAGACCCCCAGTGCCGTAGGAAATTTTGGGTGCAAAGATCACGGGGGACACAATTTTTTTCTGTAAAAGTACCTACGAAACGAGTAATTGGAGTTTGTTGATTAAAGCAAAGGTACTAAAGTGGATATCGCCTCAATGGATGGAAGCCAGTGTCCCTGAATAAAATAGTTCTTATATGTATATAGGAGAGAGCAGAGTTTAACCTTTCCTGCACGTGCCGTAGCACGGCTTGGTCGTGCGTGCTGAGCCCGGTGTTGTCGCATTCGAGGCTGTCCAACAGCTGGTCCTCGTTGAAGAACCCGCACACGGTGGTGTCGACGTTTGGCTGACTCACTGAGAACCAAGTGGCGAGGCGCGCTAGCTCCACGTTTTGGCTCTAATAGTAAAAACAAGGAATCCTAACTAATATTATAAATGCGAAGATGAGTTTGTTTGTTACGCTTTTACGTTGTAACTAATGAACCTGCATACGTTATCTGGGGTACGGAGAAGGACATAGGGTACATTTTATCCCGGCAAAAGTACTGTTCCCGAGGGATCGACATTGACGCGGGCGGAGCCGCGGGCGAAAGCTAGTTGAATAAATATGGGTACAATGACTGACTGTATTAACGCGCAAACAAAATACTATAGCCTATATAAAAAAAAAATACCGACTTTAAATAAGGAGGAGGTTATCATTTCGCTTGTATTTTTTATGTATGTTACCAAAAAAATCTTTTCTTGTTTGAAAGGATATGCTTTTTTGATCCCATTTAAATTTCATCAAAATCGGTTCAGAAGTTCGAAGTCGGTTTTTCTATATGAAAAAATACTTTATGGAACAAGAAAAACGTTTAAAATTTTATCTCAGCCGCCGACCTGACTTGGTTTCCTATTTGATCATTATAGCAGCTTTAACCAATTTTTAACTGACTTCGAAAAAAGGAGGTTGTCAATTCGGTTCTATGTATTTATGAACTGATTTAAAACCTTTTATAGGGTTTCGTACTCATAGGGTAAAAACAGGACCCTATTAATACCGCTCCGCTGTCCGTCTGTCTGTCTGACTGTCTATCTGTCTGTCTGTCTGTCCGTCTGTCACCAGGCTGTATCTCATGAACCGTGATAGTTAGCCAGTTGAAATTTTTTAACCGATGATTGAACAGATGTATATATGTTGCCACTATAACAACAAATACCAAAAAGTAGAATAAAATAAATATTTAAGGGGCATACAACAAACATGATAGTTTTTATAGATAACGGTACGGAACCCTTCGTGCGTGAGTCCGACTCGCACTTGGCCGGTTTTTTGATTTGAAGGAGTATGCTTCCCAAACGGTCCTATTTATATTTCATCAAAATCGGTTCACTAGTTTGATTGAACTGGGTTTTTTAATATGAAATATTATTTGTGTAAGTGTTATTGAAATCGATCCAGAAAATATTTTTTATTTAAAAGGAAGCAGACTGATTTGCACAGGCTACTCAGTTGAGAAGCCTAAGCGAATATAAATATATTATGAACTCATTAAGCCTTCAAGTTTAGGTTACAAATCATGCCAAAAAATGTTCATACAAAATAAGCACTCAAAAAAATACCGCCCATATGCCACGGGTAACTGACCTTGCAATATTCGGTGGCCTGTTTGCAGAGCTCCTTGATGTCACTGGATGCGGGGTGCCACGACGGCGGGCCACCATTGGACAGCAAGCCCATGCCGGTCGCGGCTGCGTTGATCACGCCCACTCCCTTGCTCTACCGAATACATTAAAAATCATGTAGGTACATTCATTAAAATGAAGCAACAAACTCACGGTTATCCCCCAAATGGTGTCGAGGAGCCCCCCTCGCCCCCCTAGCTTTACCACTGAATGTGAACCATAAGTGGGGTTCCTTGACATGACTGATCGCTAGTATTTTTGTACCCTGAGTCATTGAGTTTCTCTTTCAGTGGTCTATTGGCAATTGTTGGCAGTCTATGTTGAATTAATACAGTGATCTTGCTAAATATTGCAGGTAGGTAACCTAAAAACCCATTCATAACAACAAACTAGAATCTAGGCGTACAAATCAGTTATTGCTCTCCAGTCAATTGGCGCCCGTACCTAACTATTTCTAGTATAAGACAGTGTTTCTCAAAGTGGTGTAATATTGTCTGTGTGTATATATATAGGGGATTTTTTGTTATAATGTAGGACGGCATACGAGCAAGCGAATTCACCGGATGGTAAGTGATCTCCGCTGCACATGGACAACTGCAAAACCAGAGTGCGACAGGACCGTTGCCGGCCTTTCAAGGAGTGGGAGAGGATATGGGGGAAAGTTGATCCTCCGGCTCTCTCTCACTGAACGAAGCATAGAAGCAGTAAAGCTTCTACTCAAACGCCGATTTTCTGTGTGAGTGGTACTTCCCCGGACGAGCCGGGTCATTCATGATACTAGCAATAATGAATATTGCGTGGCTTTACCACAAACCACAACTAACAACTAATGGTACGTAAAATAATGTACATAATAGCTGTAAGTCAAATACTTGGCGTAGTTACTTGTTTTGTTTTATTGGCGTTTCTTTTCCATAATGACAACGACTATAATAACTCTGCTCATAATAACACATCATCACACTGGGCTGAGCCACAGGCAGCTCTTCAACTGTATAATTGTAACACGGAGACTTGTAATTAGCATAGTATTATTATTTTAGGATAATTTCATGTAGCTAATATATTGCTGCTGTAATTCTCCCCAACATGTCAGTTTGAGAAAGCTTGGTATTAGAGATATGTAGTTACTCAGTCGTTCGTAGGTCAACGTCAAGGCTAAATTACTCAACTGAGATACTAACGGAAGTTTTAAATCAAACAGAGACTCAAGCAAGACAAAACCAGCGTGGTTTACAAGTATCATTGATTTGAAGTTAAAATTAATATCCATAAGTATCTACTAACTTTACGCCCAAACCGCTTCAAATTAAATTAGAACACATCTTTATGTAAGGTTTTTTAAGGAAATTAGCGATTTCTAATACATTAGTGATGGATATTTAAGACCATTAGGTCAAAAAAAAAACTAGATACTTAGGTATAAGATTATTTTTTTCATTAAGTATGTTTTCAATTTATATTACGTACCTTTTTTGTTGATGTTTAAGGGGATCCATTCAATATTTAAGCTGCCACTGTCGGTCCGTACGTTGGCATAGTACTTATATTAATTCTGTGACGTTGGTATGTCCGTTTAACTAGGTAGTAATTAGGTAAGTAATTGATGGAAGTAGTCGTTGAAATCGAACCAGTAAATCAGTCATTAACTAATCATCGTCTCCTGCATATTAGATTACCGGCTTGTTTGATTTCTTAATAATTTAACTGTGTCATTTAGAGAGCGATTATAACGTCCAATAATATCCAAATATTGAATTACTGTTCTAGTTGGTTTCAGATATTATACATTCATCACGTCTTTAGCCCTGACGGGGTATATGCAAAGCCTGAGGTCATATGACAAAAGTCTCATTTAGCGTGTTGGTGGGTCTCATTTAGCGTAAAGGTGGAAAACGGAATAAAAAAAAAATTGGCCTTTTGACATGATTCCTCGCACAAGCGTGTTCCTGTTCAGAGCCCAGGTTCGCCATCAAAACTTGGCGATTATAGCAAAGTTACTTAGGCCAGCTGCTGGCTTCCTGACATCAACCATTAATGGGTTTGCTTTTTCACGTGATGTTAGCGCTTTCCTCTTTAGGTTGCCTCGTACGACATCTATACCATAGGAGATTCTACCCTAGACCGGCAATCATGTCGTCTGTTTGTTTCTTATGGCTAACTCTGGTGTCATTTTTCTCAAGCTGTGTAATGCCATCTAGCATAGCTTAACGGCTGCGCTCGATGACGACAGCCGGGACCAACTGCTCAATTGACACGAAAAGAAAATAACTTCATAACGTGCCTTCCGGAGCATGGAGGACGTCCAGATATTTTTCTGCCACTCGTAATTACTAGTCCCAGTTGCCAATATGCCTGGTGTTGCTTAACATTCGCTTAAATTGTCCATCGAGCTCTTTGGTGCGCTCAGGATGCCGTCCTTAGCTGCAATGAATTAGGGGCAGAGGTTATTTATTACCTTGAAGAATTTTGTGTAGTTTTGAAGTCTGTTGTCGATCAGAGTGGATTTAGCATACGACAGGATGGAGGAGATCTTGACATCGGACTCTTCGACAATTTCCTTCATCAAGTCGAGATCATAGTCAGCGAGGCCGATGAACCTCGCTTTACCGTCGCGGACTGCTCGCTCAAGGGCCGGCAGCGTTTCTTTTAAGATGACTGAGGTGTCTGGAGCGAAGGTGGGGTCGTGGATCTGTAACATAGACATTGTTGGATACAAGTTTTTGAGCACCAGTGTGGACTTTAACCAGTGTGGAAAATAATAAGTTGGTAGGTTAATATATGTAATGTACATTATATTTTTTATGCAGAGTGTTCCAGAACGGTGGCATACTATTTTAATGGAAAGTAAACACTGTAGCATCAGTAAGAACCTAGTTAACAATCGGTCTTTCCGTCCGTATTATCAATTACCTTGTATTATTTAAGTAACATGTTAATTCAATCAAATTCGTGCGATAATAGTACCTATTTAAGTTGCATTTTATTTACTACAACAGATGGCCTAGAGGATAATGTACCTCTTACTCATGGTTTGTTAATACAAGCACAAAATGACTTTATCCCTTACGAATTATACAGAGCCTAAAGCCCTTTAGCTTTTCTCAAAAGCAACATTTAGCGTTTTGGTGGGAGTATTGTAATAAAAGGTAAAAACCGCCCAGTGCGAGTCGGACTCGCGCACGAAGGGTTCCGTACCGTTATCTATAAAAACGGCAAAATATCTTGTCTGTTGTATGAGAGCCCCCCTTTAACATTAATTTTATTTTTATTTAAGTAATTCTTTATTTTTCAAGTGAATATATATTACTTACTAAATATTCTGTGAATATTTCAAGCATCTACCTATTGCTGTAATAAATATCGAGCAAATACAAGCAAAAAAATCACGTTTGTTGTATTCCCATACAACAAACGTGATTTTTTGACATTTATTTTATTCTATTTTTAGTATTTGTAATTATAGCAGCAACAGAAATACATCATCTATTAAAATTTCAACTGTCTCACTATAACGGTGCATGAGATACAGCCTGGTGATAGACAGACAGGCGGACAGCGGAACGAAAATAATAGAGTCCGTTTTTACTTTTTTAAAAGAAAGCAAAAAACTACATTAAAAAACAAAATTATTGATTAACATATGACAAAACACCACCCACAAAAACATTAAAAAACAAAATTATTGATTAACATAATGACAAAACACCACCCACAAACGTCTAAGCGAATTACTTAAGAATGTGAATTTGTTTTCTTTTATTAACTACTTCTATGATAGGTAATCGTAAAAAATTATACACGTATGTATATATTTTCGTAATATTTTCTATTGTGTTATCTATTTGGAATGAAATAAAGAGGACAATATTAATTATATAGGTACTTAACACTTGTTTTGAAGGTTAGCCAAGTTAAATAGATCAAGGGGTCTGAACTACACAATTTTCTTATAGAATAAAGTTGATAATTCTTTAAATATGTATAACGTTTACAAATATAGAAACCGTGTTAAACTTTAGTGATACCATTTTCACAATTTCTGACGTGACTTCCTTCAGTTTGTAGAAATTCAGGTTAAGTAAAATGCTCTAAAATATGGATCACTTACGAGTACACTACACGGTACGTTGGACGGAACATATTATTTCAATTTACTTTACGTCAAGGCTTTATTGACTGAATTATAATCGTAAAATACAGTGAGAATTTCAAGAATTTATTTAAGTACATAAGTTCGTAAATTTTGCAAATCTCTCTTTGCACTCGTAAGTGGATTGTGTTCTAAATAAACTTTTGTAAAACCCAAATATAACGTTAAAATCAATTTCGAAGTTGTAAAAAGTTTTTCTAAATTCATTGCAATTATTCCACATAAAGTCGTTAACATAAATCCAGTATATTTTCAGAACAGTGTCAGGTTGGCATATTGAGGGTTCTAGTCATAGATTAAAAAAAAAATTGCGTCTCTCTAGTTATGTGACCACTACTTCCTCAATATAGATTTCATATTTTTTTTGTACGCCATGATGTTTTCACAATTATTTTCTAAATATTTCCTTGATTTTGTAAACATATAGATAATGAACTGTTAGAAAGGACCACTCACACCACACACGTAATTTATGAATGCCCCCTTATTATTTTATTGCACCAGTGTGTGACGTGGAATAGTACATTACTGCAGAGGCCGGGAAGTAAGGGATTGCCGGACGAGTAGAGTTTTCAAGGCCGAGCGTCAGCGAGGCCTTGGCAATAAATACGAGTCCGGCAAGCCGTTTCCCGGCAAAGGCATGTATTGTGCTTTTCTCAATAAATGCGAGGAAATAATGAAAGACGTACTACTGGGAATAAATTAGTATAATATAAAAAAACGATAATAGTATGTACATTTTTATATTTGTTTTACGGCATTTGTTGTCCTACGCCTTTTAGACCTTTATATATTTCAAAGTTTTATCAAAAAAATTATGGTATAATTCATTTCGTTGATTCAATGGAGCTCCTGGCGTCATTTTTCAGGAATCCTCTGGTTTGATCATAGACGACGCAGTAACGCGAGCGACCATCAGCCCGCTATGTAAATCTCTAAATCCGCACCACAGCTGCACCATCACACATTGTTCATAAACATAGCCATTTATAACCAGTGTTGCCAGGGCCCTTGAGTCGTAAGTTACGTTTCGTTTCCTGAAATGTTACATTTTTGCGGCAAAAGTTACATTATTGAATTTTTTTGTCCGTATATATTTATTTATTTATTTTTAACACGTTCGCGGACACTGCCCGCCTGTAAACGTAATTCTATTGTTATTTCTTTTGTGTCTGGTTCAGAGTCCGTGAACGAGTTAATTTACGTGTTTTTTGGGTCGGAGTATAACCCACCACACAGCGCTATCCTATAAAATGGTCACTAATCGGTCAAGTATATCGCGCATATACCGGCCGGTGGTGACTTTTGTTTAAGACCACCTACCCTTTCTTTTTTTTTCTTTTTTAACGTGTGGAAAGACTCATGTCTCGTCCCGCCACGGGAAGCCGGACAGGTATGTGGGACTCGAACCCACTAAAACCACACGGTGTCATAATCCAGTCCGCATAATGCCGAGGCTGTGTGCTTCCATATGCTCCACAGCCCCGGCGCGGCGGCCGCTAATAAGCAGCCCCACCTAGCTCCGGTACCCTCTCCAATGAGAGGGTTCGGAGCGGCCCTCGGCCAGCCATTCTGGCCGAAACGGGTAGACGTCTTGACACCAGCGACGTCGAAATTCGGAGGGCTGTCTGTCGAGCGAGACGGAATCCCGTTTCCGCCGCTCAACCAACCCTCAGTATGGCCTCTATTGACCAAAAAGGTGACAGAGGCCCACCAGTTATCGGCCGCAGAGGGCAGGGAGAACGGCGCCCCATATCACCGAACATCCCACTCCCCTGCGGCCCCACCGACGCCGTGCCAAGCGCCACGGCCGCGCTCTGTCGCGGAGGACAAGGAGAACCGGCGTCCCATACCACCGAACACTCCTCCCCCCCCCGCGACCCACCAGTTGTCGGCCGCAGAGGACAGGGAGAACAGCGCCCCATATCACCGAACATCCCCCTCCCCTGCGGCCCCACCAACGCCGTGCCAAGCGCCACAGCCGCGCTTGGTCGCGGAAGACAGGGAGAGCCGGCGTCCTATACCACCGAACACTCCTCCCCCCGCAACCTACGCCACGACTGTGAGTGTGGGGAGATTCCACCCCCTCACCCACAGCCAGGCCACTCAGAGAGAGCGGCCCCTCCTGTAATTTTTTATAGAGGTTGTCTTCCTCTCCATAAGGCAACTCCAAGGTGGGTGCCCTGGAAACCCTCCTGGAGCGCCTACCGCCCGGTTCCTCTTGGCTACACCGCGGGTGGCAAATCTGCGGCTACTGAGCCCCCCCATCGCGGCAAGATGGGAACCAATCGGGGGGTGGGGGGGGGGGGGGAAGACCAGAACAACAACCTTGCAGTCCGCCGAAAATAAATAATAGTACATTCCCGCTTTATTTTCTTTTTTAATTGCAATTGTCATTTAGTATTAAGGAAACATAGCCCATACAGCCCAGTCATATTTAACCCCCAAAAATGTCATCATCATCATCATCATCATCATATCAGCCGCAAGAAGTCCACTGCTGGACATAGGCCTCCCCCAAGGATTTCCAATACGACCGGTTGAAAGCGGCCTGCATCCAGCGTCTTCCTGCGACCTTAGTGAGGTCATCCGACCATCTGGTTGGTGGATGTCCGACGCTGCGCTTGCCGATACGCGGTCGCCATTCGGGAACCCTTCTGCCCCATCGGCCATCGGTTCTACGCGCTATGTGCCCCGCCCACTGCCACTTCAAAGAGCTAATCCGCTGAGCTATGTCGGTGACCTTCGTTCTCTTACGAATCTCCTCGTTTCTGATTCGATCTCGCAGAGAAACACCGAGCATAGCTCTTTCCATAGCTCTTTGAGCGACTTTGAGCTTTCTTATGAGGCCCATAGTAAGGGACCACGTTTCGGACCCGTAAGTCATCACTGGTAACACACATTGATTATAGACTTTCGTCTTTAGGCACTGAGGTATTTTGGACGAGAAGACACCACGGAGCTTCCCGAACGCTGCCCAGCCGAGTCGGATTCGACGAAAGACCTCGTCCTCAAAGCTGGAACTTCCAACCTGGATCAAATGACCCAAGTAGACATATTGGTCCACAGCTTCAAGGATGGAGTTCCCAACAGATACTGGTGAAGGCACAACATGGACATTCGACATTATTTTCGTCTTGTCCATGTTCATTTTAAGGCCCACTTGTTGGGAAACTCCGTTGAGGTCATTGAGCATAGTACTTAAGTCCTCCAGCGTCTCCGCCATAACAACGATGTCATCAGCAAATCGAAGGTGAGTGATATACTCGCCATTGATGTTGATGCCAAGTCCTTCCCATTCCAGGAGCTTGAAGGCATCCTCCAGAGCAGCGGTAAACAGTTTCGGAGATATCACGTCTCCCTGTCTTACGCCTCGCTGCAATGGTATAGCCCTCGTGTTCTGCTCCTGTACTCGAACTGACATACTGGCGTTTCTGTATAAGCACTTCAACACTTCGATATACCGATGGTCGATGCGGCATCGCTGAAGGGACTGAAGCACGGCCCATACTTCGATCGAATCAAAGGCTTTCTCATAGTCCACAAACGCTAAGCATAATGGCCGGTTATACTCTCTGGTCTTCTGTATAACCTGCCGCAGCGTATGGATGTGGTCTATGGTACTGTAGCCTTTTCGGAAACCGGCTTGTTCGGGAGGCTGGAAGGCATCGAGCCTGTTCGTGAGACGATTCGTGATCACCCTCGAAAACAGCTTATAGACGTGGCTCAGGAGTGTGATGGGTCTGTAGTTCTTCAGTAGAGTATTATCACCCTTTTTGAAGAACAAAACCACCACACCCCCGTTCCACGCCTCTGGCGTAATGCCCTCGAACAGGACGGAATTAAAGAGCCTCTGAAGGACTTTCAGCACCGGGGTTCCGCCCGCTTTCAGAAGCTCTGCTGTAATTCCGTCCTCGCCCGGCGCCTTGTTGTTCTTAAGCTGTTTGAGGGCAATCCTAATCTCGTACAGGCTGATGTCCGGGATGTCTTCGGTATAGTGTCGGGTTAGCTTGGCTCTCGGATCTTTGGCCAAGCTGACAATGGGTTTGGCTATTGAGGTATAGAGCTGTCCATAAAACCTCTCAATCTCTCCCAGCACCTCGGCCTTTGTCGAAGCCACACCGCCGTCCTCCGTCTTCAGCTTTGTTAATCGACTTTGCCCAATAGACTCCACCCTTGCGAACACTTTGGAGCCTTTGTTTTGCTCTATCGTCTCCTTAATACGCTCGGTATTAAAGGAGCGACTGTCGTGCCGCAAGGATTTTTGAATTTGTCTATTGAGCTGTCGATGCACATCCGCGTCTTCCGAGGTCTGCAGCGGCATGGATCGTCGCGTGGCCATCAAATTTAGGGTTTGGGGTGAGATCTTTTGAGGTTTGTGTTTGGGGCGGGACCTAAAGAACTTCGATCCCACCTCCTGGACAGTCTTTACCAGCCCATTGTTTAACTCGTCCACTGAAACGCAATCCTTCAGGCAATCGAAGCGATTTGAGAGTTCCAGTTGGAAACTGTCGACATTTTGGATATGGGTCGGTGATGGTCGGAGCGTAGACTTCATCAAGCGAGTCCTCTCTCGTCTGAGATTGATATTCACGATGCCTCTTACGATTCGGTGATCACTACCGATTTTAATCCTATTGATCACAGAGACATCGTTAAATATCTCTCTCCTCGTCGACAAGATGAAGTCTATCTCGTTTTTGACAGGGGGTTGGTCCTTTCTGCTGGGCCCCATCCAAGTCCATTTTCTATGAGGCGGCTTCTGGAAGAAAGAGTTCATCGCATAGAGTCCCTCTTCTTCCAGAAAATCAGCCAGCCTATGACCCCTGTCATTCCGGTCTCCATATCCAAATTGTCCCACTCTGGACTCTCCATCGCTCCGCTTGCCAAGTATTGCGTTGAAATCCCCCATAACAATCGTATAATAGGTTTTAGAAGCGTGTATGGCCCTACTGATGTCCTCATACACCACTTCCACCTCTTCATCTGAGTGTTTCCCGGTCGGCATATATACCTGAATTACCTTCAACGAGTATCTTTTAGATACTCTGAGTATCAGGTATATTACCCTGCTGGAAACACTATCGATGGTTATGACGTTGTTGATGAGGGACTTGTGGACGAGAAACCCGACACCATGCTGTGACTTTTTTAAGTCACCCTCCCGGTGATAGAGTAGGTTACCAGACTTTAGGGTTGTCGTGCCCTCTCCCTCTCTTCGGACTTCAGACAGACCCATTATGTCCCATCGTAACCTACTCATCTCCTCTTCCACTTCCTCGACCTTCTCGTCTAGCCTCATTGTGCGAATATTGTGTGTCACCAGGGCCAGTCTCTGTTGGGGGTGGTAGCCGGATCTCTTCCGGAGATTTTTCGCACCCCCTGCCCCGCCGTTACCGTGACCGCTACCGGAGTCAGGAATAGCGGGGCCGCCGGGGACTGGGGGCCTTGGTGTATTCTTTAAATTCATGAGGGGTTTTGCCATACTCACCACGCTTGGCAAACGGGTTGGTGAGCGCAGTTAGTTTGCCTTATATCGGTTTCGATGCTGCTGCCCATCGAAACCACTTTGAAGCGTGGGAGGGGAAGGAATTTATTGTGCTAAGGGAACGGGAAAAGGTGTTTGGGATGCTACTTGCTCGGAAGGATTGGGGATAAGAAAGTAGCAGCTCGGGGAGGCCGGGTGCGCGTACCCGATGCCATACGTACAATCACCGGACTGGCAATTGAGTATGACACCCCTGGCCTTAGCCCAAAAATGTAATACCGTAAAAATCTACTTTCCCGCGTTTTTTCTTTTTATTATTGACATATTTTTGTTTGATATTATACCAACATTTTAATAAAATTATTTTCAACTTCATATACTTATGCTCGATGAGTGCATTTTTTTATAATGTGGTAGCCATGGCTGTATGACAAGTTACATAGTGCAAGTTACATAGATTAATTAAAAAGTTTTGAGCAGCGGCCAGGAATGAATTTTCATACTTACTTTCCTGGCCTAGGCCGGTAAAGTAATGGACGAGCCAAGAATTACCAACTTCGTGGCTTCATTTTACTCCAATAATGCCTACATTTCCGAGCATGTTTGAGAAAAATTATTTTTGTCAAAAATAGAAAAGGGCTACCTGTACTATATCGACGTATTCCAAGCCAAGAAGAGCCAAGGAGTGGTCCAAACTGGCGGAGACTCGCTCTGCGCTGAAATCGAACATCTTCTCCACAGCCTTGTCATAGCGGCCAACCTTACCGCCGATAAAGTACGAATCCCTGGGGACGCCTTGTAGTGCCTAAAAATTAAAACTACGGTGAGTAAAATTAGATTTAAACTTTGGGTGGAACATGATCAAAAATGTTACAGTTTTTGGGCAAGTAATTGATATTTTTTTTATGGTACAATACAGCGAAAATATGAGGTTCCGAAATACATATATAGTTACGAGCCTAGCATCAGTACGTAAAGTTTATTAAATAAAATTTTATTTGTAACGTAGGTACAGCGTTAAGTATTGAATAAATCTCGGGAATAAATACTTACCTTATTTCTCAAAGCCCAAAAATTTCTCGAGCTCCTTCGTACTTTGGAAGGCACGTTAAGCCGTTGGTTCCGGCTGTCATCACTAGATGGCGGTCATTGAGCTATGTCAGATGCCTATCGGCAGCTTGAAAAATCTGTCACCAGTGTTTATCTTTTTGGATGTCATGTGGTTTGCCCACATGAAAGGCAAGCAAGCTGGATACATTTTAATCCTACATACCTTTCCGATAGTTTTTTCGGAGCTGCCTTGTCCATACCAGGGGCTGGTCTCGATGTAATTTATTCCTCGCTTGAAGGCCTCTTTTATTAGCTTGATGCCTCTGTCTTCGTCGAAAGTTCTGAAAGTACGTAAAAAATTTAATAACAGTTATAAAGGTAGATAAAACACTAGCTAAGTAAGAGTTGGTTCAATCAAGGGTTCCGTACCACCATGTCGCTCCTCTCTTCTCATTACGTGATTGAACCAAGGTAATCTGTTGCTGTTGCTTTTACTTTTTCTGTTACCGGTGCCACTTTGGTACTCCCAGAGTGGCTCCGTGTCACGCCACACATCCACCATAGCAACCGCATTTTGGCAAGAGTGGAGTCACTTTTCATCCTGAACTTTCGTTGGCCAACACTGCGAGCCGTACAGCAAATCAGCCGGCCGATTTGCTAACTCAGTGACCAACGTTTTGATAGTCACTTCAAAATACATTGCGAGTTTCCTATGATTGACTATTTTTATTAAAGATATATAAAACGCAATGTACTTTGAAATGACTATTAAAACGTTGTACACTGAGTTAGCAAATAGGCCGGCAGGTCTTATTACCGATTTACATATAGATTTTACCGTTCAGATTCAGCGGAATTTTCGTGTCACATTTTGTGCTAGTAGCTTCTCTCCACTTCTGCCAGCTACGGCGTTGTGCCAATATCTCCGTCATTTTGGAGTAACGAGCCCAGAAATTTGAACTCAGAGCAAGTTGAAATTCAAAATTCAAAACGTTTATTTAATATAGGTTTCTTTGAACACTTACTAATTGTCATATTTCACTTCTCAACAATTGTTGACGTAAAAAAATTACTTATGGCTAAGTTAAATGCCGCTTATTGATTTTCAAGCCTACATTTTCAAGGTAGTGACGCCACATAATTAGTTTTCTCTGTAAAATCGCACCGTCCTCCTTAACAAGTACGATGTCATTGGCAAAAAGTATGCACCAGGGTGACTCTCCCTGTAGGGCCGTTGTCACAGCACCCATAACTAGAACAAGAACAGGTATTTAAAGCAGAAACCTGGTGCAACTCAACTGACATACTAAAACCCTCAGTGACTGCAGTGACGGATTTTAGAAGTCCATTTGGTATGTATCAATAATTTTATTGATTATCCTATAATGCTATTTGCTTTCAAGGACTTAAATTATTATTTTCTACTTTTTAGTTCCAGTTTGTACACTTATGTATAGGATTGAAACCGAGATTTTGTTTTTTGTTTAATAATAATTTTATCTTTTTAACTTTTCTTTTGACATTGGTGTACTTATCTTATGACTTGACGTTACAACCACTTACTAGCGAGATTGAATAGTTTTGGGAATAGCTGCTCATTACACTTAACGAATATTGCCATTTGACGTTTTCATTATTCTTAATACTGTTTATATTACAAATGTGCTCTCATCTGCAAATAGAGTCATAGGGTATTTCTTAGATATTGCAAGGTCATTTCTATAAATGAGGAATAAGAGTGGTTCCAATATTGTTCCCTGCGGAACGTCATATTTCGAGGTTTATAGATAGACTAGCTTTCGCCCGCGGCTCCGCCCGCGTCAATGTCGATCCCTCGGTAATAGTACTTTTTCTCGGGATAAAAGGTAGCCTACGTCCTTCTCCGCATTCCAGTGAACTTGCATGCAAAATTTCATAATGATCGGTTAAGTAGTTACGGCGTGAAAGCGTAACAAACAAACAAACTCACTTTTGCATTTATAATATTAGTGAGGATATTTCTTTTTAATTTCGGTCGAGTGCATATTTTTTTGTAAAATTTTGCTGGGTTCTATTTTTTAAGTGAGTATTTATCAATTTTAGTGCATATCTTGTCACTCCATAGTGATACAACTTATTTGATTTCGACATATCCATCCATAAACCTCCTTTAAACACAGTCTGTTGTTTGAATGAATAAGGAATAAGCAAGAAGTAGGTCGGTAGGCCGGGCGCACGTACCCGATGCCATACCTGCAACCACCGCTTGGCAGTTGAGGCTTAAACTTTTGATGATTTTCGGGGTCAACAAAAGTTTTAGGTATCCACCTATTATGGATCAAAATATAAAACTTTGAGACATACGCACAGGCGGACAGCTCACGACATGTTGGCAACCTTTGGGTACCTATTATACTAAAAACGTTTGGTTCAGTAGGGGTTTGACTGCAAATGAAGAATGTTAATGGCTCTGCAAATTTATTTGAATCTTTGTACCCAATAGTATCTATATCTTGCAAGTATACAAATATTTTTAAGTATACAAATTCACAAGCTTGTGCTTTATTGAAAAATACCAATGTTATTTTAAAAATGGCGTCACAACAAGTGCACCGGCTTTAACGAGTACACTGCGGGTGGCAGAGGTCGTCGTTCAGATAATATTCTGGTATCTTTGTGCTAAGACGTAAACAATACTTATATATGTATTGTTGATGTCTTAGCACAAAGATATGGATTTTATAAGATTGTTTTATTACCAATTTTATAAATACCATATCTTTCGGAAACTAATAGCTACATCTAAATATTTATTTCACACAATTATTTATATTTCATGAAGAATCCTGAAATCTAAAAATTTAATTTAGTTGTTATTATTTATTACAATAAGCTGATTTTAACGAGCTGCACTGATGATCTTCAATGCTGACTTTTTGCTTATGTTGTTTTTGTTGTATAGGTATTTATTGTCTCTCATTAATATTGTTAAACGTTACGTAGGTATGACAAGTAACTCTTATCTTATTGTTATTACTAGTTTTATCGTCGGCCATAAAATGCACATTTTAATGCTGTGCGTTTCCTTGAAAACGTACCTAGAGAATAACTTGCATGATTAAAAAAGTCTAAATCAACGAACTGTGTAAGAATGTTAAACTATAAGCTTATCCCTGTAGCCTTCTCTTGTGTTAATATAGGTCCCTCGAGAGCTGATTTTGCTTCTGGATGATAGATACTTTACGCTACGTTACTAACAAACTTTACTTGTACTTCAATTTCATATGTGGCTGCGATTCTGGAGCTACCCAAGGAATTAGCGTCGTACATGTATTATACGGATACCCAGAAATTAGGTGAACTAAAAAGTAAAATGTATTTTAAAATAATTTCGGTATGATGTGATGTGGTGCCGGTATTCGTATCGGCTTGTGAACTCTAGTTAACTTGGTTTTTGTTCCGTATAAAATCAAGATACTAGTTTATTTATCAATTCTTAATTATTTCAAGGCTTAATTATCTTTCGATGACGTTGGTATTTTTTTATTATTGATGAGTTATGACTAGCATTTTTAGGTATTACAACCCAAAACAAAATCAAAGTAGTACCTACTCCTCGCTGATTTTTTCAAAAAATACCGCACATTCAATGCTGTAATTTAAATAAAAAGCGGCCAAGTGCGAGTCAGACTCGCCCATGAAGGGTTCCGTAGCAGCAAGTAACACAATATAAAAGTTCTTGTTATATTTGAGTTGATTGAATGTAAGGTAAATTGCGGTTTACGATCTATGACGTATTAAAAAAAACTACTTACTAGTTCAAACCAATTTTCGGACTTTGCATAGTAATGTACATATTTAGAAGTTACAGGGAAGGGACACACATTTTACCACTTTGGAAGTGTCTGACGCGCAAACTATTCAGTTTAAAAAAAAATTATATAAGAAACCTCGACATCATTATTAAGACCTATCTATAGATACTCCACACGTAGGAGTCTAATGAAAAAAAATTGAGTTTCAGTTCTATCTAAGTATGAGGAACCCCCAAAATTTATTGCCTTTTTCTATTTTTGTGAGAAAATCTTAATGCGGTTCACAAAATACATCAACTTACCAAGTTTCAAGAACTATACTGAAACTTACCAAGTTTCAGTATAGTTCTTATAGTTTCGGAAAAAAGTGTTTGTGACATTCCTACGGACGGACAGACAGATATGACGAATCCATAAGGATTCCGTTTTTTGTTATTTGGCTACAGAACCCTAAAAACCGTGATTATTATCTCTAGTCTTTTATATTATTATTATTATTTGTTATCATGACATTTATACTAGTTTTCATAGTAATAACCCCTATAATGAGTTTAGTAAACGAATCATGCGATTTGAGGCGGTCAGGGGTTTCATCCTCAACTGCTTGGCCGGTGGTTGCATGGCATCGGTATGGCATCGGATGCGCGCGCCCGGCCTCTCGATCTGCTACTTTCTTGCTTTGCCCCATGCATCCGAGTAAGTAGTATCCCGATACCTTCATTTCCTTCCCAAATCCAACAAATTCCTTCCTTTCCTAGGTTAAAATGGCTTTTGATGGGCAGCAGCGTCGGAAGCACAAGAAGCCAAAGTAACTATGCTCACCAACCCGCCTGCCAAGCATTGTCAGTATGGCAATATCCTCCCATGAAATGAAAAATCTATGGGAGAGGCCTTTATCAGGCAGTGGACTTCTTGCGGCTAAAATGATGATGAATGATAATTGAGATGAATGATGATGATGAGGCGGCGTGGTGAGAGTATCAAAATGACTAATACTAGTTACTCAGTATCGCATTTAATTATTACTTGCTTTCGACCTCGGCCCCGCTCGCATCAATGTCGATCCTTCGGAAACAGTGCTTTTTTCATCGAGGTTTTACTTTTTAGTGTTCGGTACCCGAAGAGTAGAAACGGAATCCTTTTATCGTACCCTATGTCCGTCTATTCATCCATCCCTCCGTGTATCAGAGGGCTGTATGTTTTGACCTGTAATAGCACGGTAATGTGGTAATAGGCTAGTTTCCTAAAAAAATATAATTAGTTAGATATTCAAAACATATTGGAAACGTATTTTTTCTTTTGTCGATTAAACAAAAAATGATAAAGATATAGCCCTTTTAGTTCCGTGTGACGTCATAGTTTGCTACAATTTTCAGCAAACTTTGACGTCACGAGCCCCCACTCCTGAACTTTGACGCGCTTTATCTTTATTATTTATTGTTTATTAGACAAAAGAAAAAAAACATGTTCAATATTTTTTGATTATCTAACTGACGGACTAATTGTTATCTTATTATTACGACCCAGGAAACTAGCCTATAGGTCTCGGTGTTAGACTCGAAATTTTCACAAAATGTGTATATCTATCTATTGGTGCTATAACAACAATTTATATAAGCAAAATAATAAAAATAATGCGACCACTGAACCTGTTTTGGCGTCTTTCTTCATTCCGTCAAATGTGCTGTTAAATTAATAAATAATTAATGAGACGTCCTCATCAATCACAAATAGTAAAGGTATTTTTTGCTATTTTTTGCCTTATACATATTAAGTAAATAGGCAAGGCAAATGTATCTAATTTAACCCATATAAACAAATCTCATGTATTTACAGTTTTATTTTTAATTGCAAATAACTACCTTCTTTTCTTGCCAATATGCTTTGGCAAGATTATAAGTATACCTAACTAGGTACAACAACTAGGTGTAACACAACTGTGTTTATTACACATTTCCTGTTTCACTCACAAACTACTCGAGGCATATAAAATTGAAAAAACCGTCGTGTACCTATATCGCATGAACTTTAAGTTTTATTTTATAACTCAAATAAAAGAATAGTAAGTATTAATCATTATCAGTTTTTGACCTTGATAAAATATTTCAACTGTAGGTAAAACTACAGCCCCCAATTACAATAGTTCCTGACTCCTTATACCTTAACTTAATGCAAAGTCTAGATTTGAATACGGCACTTAATGAGTACTAGTACTTCAATGATCCGACTTAGATGAGTTTTATACTAAGGCAACTATGTCCTTCTCATTTGCAGTTGCACACAACGGGCGAGACCAAGACAAAAGGTTATTGCTGCATTCAATTTTCAACCACTCTGTTTAGTAAACAGCAAAACAGTAAACACAAGCGCAACGCGACGCCATCTAATAAAAAATATTTTGCGTAAGCTAATATGTACTATTTATACGTACCCATAAATATTGGTGAAGGAAGCTCCTCCCAAACTGATGTGGGAGACTTTCATGCCGGTAATCCCGAGTTCATTGTACTTCATTTTGGCGATCTTTTTAGATTGGCGAGAGACTTGTCCTGCGTGGAGCCTACTTGACGACTGAGCCGGCACAATACAGCAGCGTTATAATTGCTTGGCTCATTGGTACTTAAATATTAGATAATAAATATTATCTCTTATCGTCAAATGACCTCGTCTTTGTCGCATTTATCCGATTTCAATAATTCAATACTACTTACATATGCATTTTCATTCAACGAAAGAAAATGAATGTTATCCTATTAATTTGATTATAGCGATATATTGAATATAGCGTGTACAAAAAGAGGATAACAACTATTGAACAACTTTCCCCAAGGGACCAACAACGAAAAACAAAAAAAAAATCTTTCCATAGAAATTCGATTAGCTGATTTGATTGCCCATTTTGTATGGGAACTCGGTTATTTTTCGTACTTCTATGTATGTCCCCTGGAAAGTTGTTCAATATCATGGGCTGATCATGCTCCTCAAGTATTGTTACCCCACTTTGTTACACGTTGGAAAGATAAACTGATTTGCGAAATTGTGTGTGAAATATCTAGCATCAATGTTGGACACTAACACAAAAAACAAATGTAAAAACATTTGTAGCGTTGATTATAATGGATAAGTTCAAAAACGACTAAACTGATTTAAAACATTCCTACTTCTGTAGAATAAAAAGTTGGTACATAAAATGTCAGATTTTCTTGAAAAAGTTTTATTACCTAGGATTTTGTCAGGAGTCTGTTAGTCTGTCAATTATCAATTTAGGTCAGGTAGATGCCAATGAATTCAAATACACCCTGTATAAACTTAGTTAATCTGTTAAAATAAAAACCTAACTGTTTTATAATACGTTATTTACGTTCACTCCTCGGTATAGGTACCTACCTACCTACATTCGGCGAGTATTTAAAATTAATTTAGTACTTACCTACAGAACCAAAATCTTTATCGCTAATAACTAATCGTGGTTAGTACAGGACGGCGGATATTTTCGTCTTAATGCTTCTGTGTAAATAAATAAGTTTACTATTATAAAACTATGTGAAATATTACCCCTGATTAAATGCAAAAAAATAGGAACGACCATTGTCGAAAAAAGAGAGTTTGAAGCACAGATGAATGAAACAAGTTTTATAAAGAAATAATAGGAAGCAGGAATGCCCCGCCAGAAAATTACGTGTACCTACGTAATCCTAGCAGAAAAGTAAAGAAAATGCTTTGTGCAAAACGTCCTGCAAATGTGTATTAAAGTTTGAACTTTATGCGTCCAGTAGTTTTGGAGAAAATCGTCAAAAACAGATTCTGGTAGGCTGACGTCAGCCTATAAAGTTATTTTGATGGCATAAATAAAAAAACCGGCCAAGTGCGAGTCGGACTCGCGCACGAAGGGTTACGTACCGTTATCTATAAAAACGGTAAAATACATGTCTGTTGTATTGAGCTCCCTTTTAAAATTGATTTTATTTTTATTTAATTATTTATTTTTACAGTGTATATATACCTAACTAAATATTCTGTGAATATTTCAAAGGTCTACCTGTTGCCGTTATCAATATTGAGCAAAAACAAACTAAAAAACTGGCCAAGTGCGAGTCGGACTCGCGCCCTAAGGGTTCTGTAAATTATATATAATAAGTTTGAAATAAACGAAAATTCAAAAATAAAATGACGTTAGTTCGGAACGTTTATAAACATAGTAACTCCAGACCACAAGACTGAACCAAATGATTACTAAAACTACCAAAAATAAAGTTAGAAACGTGAGTTAGCAACTAATGATTGTAAATTAAAAACAATTTTCAATTGCTTACCGAGAGAATCAATATCACCGTCAATCGGATCGTCATTCAAAAATCCTATCAATGCCTATTGCCCGTTATTCACATAAACGTTGACAATCGAGATCGAGATTTATGGCGTATCAGAATTTCAAAATACTTAGGTTTCTTTGTATAATCCCTAATGGAATACATTGCAAAAAAAAAAATTACCTTACACAGAAATTCGCCTAGCTGACCGGCGAGTTTAAAAAAATTAAAACAGTATAAAATCGAATAAAACTTTTATTTCCCTTCCATCTGGTTTGCTTTCTATATATATTCTTTGACTATACTACATTATCATATAGAAATATTTTTTGCTTTAAATAAAAACAACAGAACTGCTTTAAATAAAAACGACAGGCCTATTTGCAAACTCAGTGTACAATGTTTTGATAGTCACTTCAAAATACATTGCAGCTTTCGTATGATTGACTATTTTTATTTAAGAAATATAAAACGTAATGTATTTTGAAGTTAGCAAATAGGCTGGCATAAGACTTGGCTGTCAACGTCATCATTATTTGACAGATTGACAATGACATTGACATCATGTGGTTACTCAGAACAAGGACTAAAGTGTGGTTTAGCCGGCCGACAATCTGCTAATATCGGAACGCAACGCGTAGCGGCCATCTTGCCCACTATCCTACATCTTTTCTGTGATTGGTTGATGCCTTGCTGACGTCATGGTCTGACGTTCGTCGCTGGCGCAAACGTAGGTAGTAGTTTGTGCATTACTGTCATTGTGTGAAGACCTGTGCTTATCCTCTCCACTTTACCAGTAATAGAGCCCTTTGTATTACCCTAGTGCTCCTTGCGTTTTGGAAAATGCCGTATTACAAGTGTTGTGTGTGTAAGTGTTTGCGAAAGGACTCTAGTTATTTACACCGTTAACCTAAAAGTTCTGAGAAAAGACTCAAGAGGTTAGAGTGCCTAAATCGTTACGATTTTATACCATTAGAGAAAGAGATAAACTTAGCGGTTTGTCAAAAACATTTTGAGAAGAGGTTCTTCAGTGAGACTAAACATCGGCCAAACATAAACTAAATAATTGTTTTGTAAAAATTCGAGTTAATAAAAATTACAATAATAATGATAAATGGTATTATTCATTTTCCTTTACCCCCCCATGTAAATAATGTATGCATGATATACAGTATGCATTAAAAAGCACAATAAGTATATATATGAGTATATTAGTTGTATATCTATATGTGTAGTTATCTATATATAACAGCAATGGAAATGCACGTGCACGTTTATTCTTTTGCTCCAAACCTTAAATTATAAAAAAAAAAAATGTCAGTTATGATATTGGAAAATTAAAAAAAAAAAACGCTATGGTTTAAATTTTTTGTTCACAGTTGGCAGTCTGATACGTAGTATCTCTTAGTAGTTTGTGCTCAGAACAATAACTAAAGCATAGAAACCGTGTTAAAATAACAACAAAATACAATATTCTACACTGTTTTTACTTATGGCATTGTTAAAGCATCAGAAAGAGATGCATATACAATGCCATTTGCGTAAATGTGCAGGTTGTCCTGGGGTACTGATGTGATCAGGGTTGTACTATATCGATGAAATATATTTATCGAGTAAATGTTTCATCCTAAGAAAGTCATGAGTACGATTCATAAAAAAAAACAACTAGTTGCACTCCAGGAGTGCCGGCAGAAGTGAAAACTCGCCTTTGCGGCATACTCAGGTCCGTGTCCTTCTTACGAATTTTCGATCAATTCACGTGTCCTGACGCGAGTTTTCTGTTTTACCCATCCCAAAAAGTGCACAAAGCCGCTAAAGAGGCTTTTACTTTAAAAGTTACGTCAAGATACACCTAAATAACTCCTAATCGCATGGCGCCGCTTGGCTTCATCTGATAAATAGGTAAAAAAAAAAATCCATACATTACCCACCGCGCGTCTACTGTCTACTGCTGGTCATTAGGCCTTACCCAGTATTGGTCGAACGGCAGAATACCTAATATGATGTCAATCATATTTTCGATTATTTCGAAATTCAAACAGAGCCTACTTACCTACCTTAGCTATTACCTATGAATGCGCAAAAAACCCAATGCATTCGATTTACAGTCCCCAATGTGAGGCAGTCCAACGTTGACATACTAGTTGAAGGTAAAATACTAGACTTTGTAAATGATACCACCTTCTTAGGAATCACAATAGACTAAATTGCAATGGGGCGCTCATGTATCAAAAGGTAATATAAGGTCAGATATATTTTTCACTTGATCAATGGGCCATTCAGCATATTCCAAAACCATCTAAAGCTTTTCCCAGCTAGCTTTGAGGAACAGTCAGTAAAGGAAAAATAATCAGGTAGGTAAAGAGAAACACATAATTCGAAGTGATATTTTTTATTTATAAAACTTTTACACTAGGGTAAAAAAGTGCCAGTGTGTTATTTGTGAAAAATTCACAGTGTTGGTAATAGAAAAACAAGAGGTGAAGAAAAACAAGAGATTACTTTACCCACTTTCATTACTGTCCAAAATAAAATATGTTTTTCATAATTTTAAATATAAATAATAAAACCGTTTCCGTAAACTTTCTTATTACCATTGATTTATAATTAGGCAAATATAAATGTAGGTAAAGCATCGTGTTTCAATCGCTTCCATTTAATTTTATATTCGAAATTAATGTATCGGCACGGCAGTAAAATATTTTGAACAAATTCGAGTATGTATGACATTTTATGTCCAATATGTCGCTTGAAAGTTCCTCGAATCCACACCTTTTTAATTTCCTTTTACTTCAGGGAGCTGCAATAAAATTTCAACAATAATTTTCTTTATATTAATAAAAATCGATTCTTTTTAGGGTTCCGTACCCAAAGGATAAAAACAGGACCCTACTAATATGACTCCGATATCCATCTGTCTGTCACCAGGCTGTATCTCATGAACCGTGATAGTGAGACAGTTGAAATATTACAAACAAAAATTTCGGGCGTTTTTATAGCTTACGCCCACGGCTCCGCTCGCGTTAATGTCTATCCCCGATAACAGTACCTTATTCTGAGATGTAATTTATGTCTATGTTCTTTTCCGTACTCCAGAGATCGTGCAATGGTGATGATGATGATGCAAAACGGCGTGGAAGCGTAACAAACAAACTCACTTTCACATTTATAATATTATATGTAAGGATGGTACGGAACCCTTCGTGCGCGAGTCCGACTCACACTTTGCTGGTTGTTTAATTACCATGATGGTTCAATTTGTTACATTACTATTGCATGGCTCAACACTAACAAAAATATCCCTGATAGCAAGACCGTCATAAAAAATATCGATATACTCGTAGATACGTGATTTTACCACATCACTAGCAAAAAAAACTAACCTAATTTGAAATAAGGAAAAAACGATAATTTTAAGCAAAATACCTATAAAAGTTGTCATTTATACAATACGTTATATAATTGACAATATTATTGTTGTATTTTGAGGTATTTTGGGTTTTAATTATGCACTTTTAACTGAAAAACTTACCGAAGAAAATTAAGTTTTACAGAATTTATTTCTGTTCGTCCTGAATGGGATTTACATCGCTCCATTGCACAAGACATTGTTTAGTATAATGGTCATTTGATAACGCACCAACCCAACATCGGTTAATACTTTTATCCGTGAGAATTTTAGCATAATCCTATATTTAATTTGCAGACATCACAATTCCGCCGCAATGTTTTTGTCGATATATAACCCGATCAAATCGGCAAGATGCTAATATTACAGACGTTGAACTGTAATAAGTTATTTTGAATTTAGTCGGATTTAATTGGAGTCCAATGGAGTCCATTGACATTTCAAGTCGGGACAACCATGAAAATAATAGAAACTGACTGAAGTTTTTGTCTCATTCTGTCATAAGCGAAAGCTCATAAGAAAAATACCGTGTCAACTATCTGTTTTCAGTTTATATTTTTATGCAGCTTCTATGTATATATTCTTCTGAGGGTTTAGCCATCTATTTAGTAAGCGGTTCCTTAGTACCCTGATAGAACTGTTTCAGATTTTGATATACGATATTAACCCTTAACGCAAATCAAGAATAAAGAGCATAATGCTGTGCAAAAAATTCTAGGGTAAAGTGAGACGGAAATACCTCGGCATGTTTTCCCTCTCGCACACTTGCCATTGCATAAAAATGTAAATAATGGAAGAAAATGGTAGTAAAGCAAAACAGCAATATTTAATTAATAATGAAATAATTCCTGTTTTATTTTACATGGAATAATTAATTTATTAACTAAACTGTATGTTTACAGTTAATTTTGAATTTTTTCTTATCGAAAATAAAAGAGCAATCTTAATATAGTATTAAATTTTAATTTAGTCTAGCAACCCTAGTACGATCTCAACATTGCCGCCATATTATTAATAAAAAATCCCGCAGCCTTCGAATTTTTTAGGCAGACTGAAAGAGTAAAATAATATAACTTGTTGTTTCAAGAGATCTCGAAGCGACAGTGCAGTGCATTGTGCATTATCCTTTCTCAGGTAGATAACATAACCGTTTTCAGTTAGTAAATGTTGTGCCTTGGCTAGGGTGTCCATCTTATCTGCCGAGTTTGTTGAATCTGATTTATCAGTAATGCGTACTTATAGTTACTTCGTACATAAAATCCATATTTCCATATTAATATTATAAATGCGAGAGTAACTCTGTCTGTCTGTCTGTCCCCTTTTCACGCTTCAACCATTAAACCTATTTGGAAGAATTTTGGTATGGAGGTAGTTGCAGGCCCGGGGAAGAAATTCTACTGTTCCCGAGGGATCGTGACTAAACTCCTTTGAATGGGTAAAATAGGAGAGGGGGGGGGGGGGGGGGGGTAAAGTTTGATATGGAGGTAGTTTGGGGCCGGAGGAAGAACACAGGTTACCTTTCATTCCGGGAAATACTACTGTTCCCGAGGGATCGACATTAACGCTGGTGGAGCCGCGGGTAACAGCTAGTTATAGAATAAAGTTTCGATCCATCAGGCGTACTATGAACATCTCTACTGTTGCTATTCCTTTCTACAGTTGCTATTTGTCAAAAGTGATCAGCATAAATGATCATAGCATGGGTCTTATCAATGACACCGACATAGGTACCTACCATAGAAATATATCAGGATAGAATGGGTACGCGTGGACTTTGCAAAGGGAACGCCTTTGTCAGTTTTTGCATAAGCCACGCCACCACCATTACGTCATTACTAGCGAAGTTTGTAGTAACTGCATCCGTGGTCCAGTGGTTAAGGCGTTTGCCTGTAGACCCGGAGGTCATGGGTTCGATTCCTACGGGAAGCATACTTTGTTTAGTTATTTTCAGTTTGGTTAGGACATTGCAGGCTTGAATCAACAGATTGTCTGATAATAAAGATGATTCCGTGCTTCGGAAGGCACGTTAAGTCGTTGGTTCCGGCTGCCATCTGGTAGTCGTTAAAGGAACCACGTCAGAGGCTGAGAGGCGGTTTCGAAGAACTCTGACACCAGGGTGTGCATGGTCGATTGACCGTGACACCTACTGGAAATGATGATGATGATGAGCGAAATAGTAATGTGACATCCACAGAAATAAATCACGTTATTTCGATAAATAGTCATTTGTATTTGTCGATTGGCTTGCCTTTCATTCATGTACATCAAAACGCGACTTTTGATGTATTTTATTTTTTTGTATGCCAAAGTTCGAATTCTTTTCGTAACATGCTTTCCATAATAGTTACTGATAAATATTTTAATCAACACATGGGAGCAACCTAAAAAAATTGAGATAATTATATTAACTATTAAATATTATCGATAATATCAGGTCGAGTGCAACGCAGTTTTCGTGTTGCTATCACGCAATTGAATTTACATTGCGCGTTCTCCTTGGAACGAGCTTTGGAACCCCTTTGGATGTGAATTAGTCGTATTGTCATTTTATATTGAAAATCGTGATAGGTCTTTTATTTTTTTTTCTTTGTTGTTGTTAAATCACGATTTTATTTAAAACAGAGTATTGATCCATGGAAAAAAATACCTTGTTTCGACCTATTCACTTTCATACTTTTGTTTTTATAATTAAACTAGCTTTCACCCGCGGCTCCGCCCGCGTTAATGTCGATCCCTCGGGAATAGTAGCCTATGTCCTTTTCCGCACTCCAGAGAACTTGTATGCAAAATTTCATGATGATCGGTTCAGTAGTTACGGCGTGAAAGCTTAACAAACAAACAAACTCACTTTCGCATTTATAATATTAGTAAGGATACCGCTTAATAAAGCATATGTTCAAGTAGGGACGTGCGCGCTGACTGAATGAACGTTTAACGAATCTCGTACGATCGTACAAGATTGAGAAACGCGTGTACCACCCACTTGGCTTTACCTAAGTACTTCACGTCCGAGAAATCTATTCTATAGTTGGTCACCCTACTTTAGAGCGAGATAGAATTCCGAAGTTTGTCTTCGCTTTCTGTTCCAATTATTACTATGAGAGCTCAGTCCTTCTACTATAACGTCCTTGGGTTTAGCATGGGAATATTGCTTTATAAATCCTACATTTGGGTTTTTTTTTAAAAAGTCATAAAACGTTCACATTTAAGGTAATTTGCGATACCTTTGCAATTTAGCATAAAAATTAGTTTTTCATTGTAATATGTAAACTATTGTCAATTTATATGAAAATAAATGTTAGGTAAAAATTGTTTTTAAACAGAACTATTGTTTAAAACCGTTTTTTTAATCTGTGGTTTTAACACTGTTTTCATATCATAATATCCATAGGTACAAACTATCTCTATGGTACAAACACCATTGCAATTTATAAAATTTGCCACACACGATTCATTTGTTAAATCAACAGATCCGGACAGACCTCAGAAGGACAGACCTATTAAATATACGAAAAAGATAAGTCGTAATCGTAAGGGTTTCTCGCTTTTACATTTGTTTGAATTGAACTGCAATATAATTGAAATAACTACCAATATAAAACAATTTAAATGCAACGGCAACATCAAACCAAACGCGCAATCCAACCTTAAATAAGATATTTTTATAACTGTCTGTCAAAAACCTTTACCGAAAACTAATTAAAGAGCTATAAAAAAAAGTTCTATTGAACGGAACTTAGTTGAAACGGGTATAGTTAAGTAAAATTTATTTACAGTTAACGTTAGATATAGTTGTTGATCCATTAGTTTGTTCGTGCGTGATAGTATAAAATAATATAATCAACATTCGGAACGTACCTGCGTAACTTTGGATGGTAAAATGTAAAACACCATGCTAAGCCTATGCTTGCTAAGCCTATCTAAATAAATACATCTACAACACTGCTTTCTACACTGGATATTTTTTGTAACAATTACCTTGTTTATGATGTGTTCTAAACTCCTAAGATCAAACGTACGTACATAATTCCTACCATTTTTTACCGTAGCAGAATTTGAAATCCCTTCGCCTGGCAACCCCAAATAATGCAGCAGTCAATCGGTATTTTTTATTGCTTCTGCATCAGCGTGACGCGAGGTAGTGCGTCCAGTACAAATAAAATTGCAAGTGCACTGACATATCGAAAATATTTAAAATTATTTAAGTGTTAATTATAATTTTCTGGGCTATAATATAAAATGTGAAATTTCTGGAGGAAGGGACACGATTAATCTAATTGTAAGTAGCCACCACCTTCTATGGATTCGTGACTATTCGCTTTGTTTACTATAACTTTAGGGAAGATAACAGTAATATTCTTAAGTTAACTTTAAGTTCGGAATTTGTGTTAACATTCGTTATATTCGCCTTCAAAAGTTATTATTAGTTAACTGTCTATTATTTGGCCCTTCGAACGTAAAAGAAGCCTGGCAATTTAAAGTAAGACGCGTTTTATTAAACAAGACGTTTCGACTTTTCTTACTTTTATTTATGTTGTAAATAAAATTTAAGTTTGTTTACTTTTTAATCGAGAACAATTTGAGATAGGTATGTAATTGATAGGTGTATTTAATGATGTTTTATACATTTTATTTTATAGGTACGGTATAGTAAATATTAATTTATGAAGTGAAGTCCGAAGTGATTCAATAAATATTAAATATCAATAACACCCCACAGGTTTTGATTTGTTTCAGTGATTGTTCAGAAACTGAAACAAATTATCTAGACTTTCTCATAGTTATAGACTTCTACGTGTACTACATGCCATCAGTACCTACCTAAGTATGACTGTTAGCTAAATAAATGAAACCATTTTATTTTAAATGGAACCAGTTAAAGAACATAGTATAATTTTTTTTTTATCTAAATAAAATCTCTAGAAAATGAAACTTGCCATAATAATAATAATTTAAGTCTTTTATTACACACAAAATAATATATATACATAGAATTATTCAAAGTTTCATAATAATTGGTTTTGCTGTTGCCCTCTATTGGCAAAGGCCTCCTCCAATTGCTTCCAAATTTCATGTTCACTAGCTTTTCTGACCAAGTTTTCCCTGCTACAGCTTTTATATTGTCAACACATCTGCGCCATGGTCTACTTCGCTTTCTTTTCTTATGTCTCGTGAACCAGTCCATCACAATCTTTGATCATTTGTCACCTCCTCTAATAGTGTGGCCAGTCCATTTCCACTTAAGTTTACTGACACTCACTGATACTTCTCTTGTTCTAGTCAGTTTTTATATTTTTAAAAGTTTTACTCTGTCATCTTAGTCCTAACATACTTCATTCCATAGTATTTTGGCATGTTGAGAGTTTCTTATAGTTTGCTTTATTCATAGTCCAAGTTTGACATCAATAGGTAAGCACAGGCGGTATACAGCAGTCGAAGAGTTTCCGTTTGATCTTTATATTTGTATTCTTGTTCTTCATTATCCCCTTCATACTCCAGTAAAGTTTCCATGCATTACCTATGCGCCTATCGATTTCCTTCGAGGTACGATCTGTCGGGGATCCTAGACATATATATTCATCGACATATTTGATGACTTTTTACATATTAATGTCTTTTTTCTCGTTTGTCATAATCTTTGTTTTGTGCATATTCATTTCCAATCCCACAGTACGGCTTATTTCATCTAGACTTTTCAGCATGGTTTGTAGTTCTTCTTTTGACGATGATAAAATTATCAAGTTTTCTGCGAATCTTAGATGTGATAAGTTTTCGCCGTTGAGTTTTAGTCCACATTCCTCCCAATTCAACAGTCTAAATACTACTTCTAGAACAGCTGAAAATAGTTTAGGCGACGCTGGATCGCCTTGACGAACTCCTCGTTCAATTTGGATTTCCTTAACTAAACTTGCCATAGCATTCAGTAAAAATGAGATTTTTTACATTTATATCTCAAATAAGACTATTACCAGTGATCAAATATTATTGTAAAGTAAACCCTTATATGCCATGCTCCTGTAGTGGAGACTAAAAAGGACCTGATGATGTTGATGATGATGAAACCCCAATAGCTGTTTTTATAAATGCACTAGCTGTTGCCCGTAGCTCCGCCTGTGGCAGTGTTGATCTTTCAGGGAACACTACTTTTTCTTGGCATGACAGCTACCTACCCTGTATTCATAAAATATTTTTCTACATTTCATGATGATTGTTTCATTAGTTATGGAAGAATAACAAACTAACTAAACAAAAAAATTATATGAAAGAATAACAAACAAATGCACTTTCACATTTATTAAATTGTTAAAAGCTGGATATATTCTAGACATTTTCTGAAATGTGAACTGTCTGAGTAGATACAAAAAATATAAATTAACCAACTAACCCAGCTATGCCCAATGGTCACCGGTAACCGCATCTAGTATGAAAAAGTTGTTTACCCCGCAACTGATGGGTTAAAAAGTAACTCTCAATTATTCTTTTTATTTTGAAATAAGTACTTATATGTAATAGTTTTGGATTAAAAAGAAGTCACCTGAATAATAAATATAGGGTGGTATTTAAACGCAAATCAATTAAAATACTTATTTTATGCAATAATAATCCCAATTCCCATCTAAATTACTAATTGCACAGCAAAATACTCAACTATTCCTATGTGTAATTAAAAATATTAGATAACTAAAAAAGTACTAATCAAGCAATAATTTTAGTTGATGAATTATTTATTTTCTTCATTAAAACTGTATTAAGTCCTAACAAAACTGTTCATGTTATAGATCAAGATGAGGACTCGGTTGCCTCGCTGCAGGATCTTCTCTTCCCGGTTCCTGATAATCTTCATCATCCTCCTCGGGTTTGGAGTGTACTGCTACTACATCAGCACCCCGTCCATGCCCAAACCAAGTAAGTGGCTGAAATAGACTACAGTATTACCAGTTCCAAATGCTCTAACTAACATACAGGCTACCATGCCATACAATGGTTTAGTCCATACATTCTATTCTGTGAAGGATATATACTTCACCAAGTACACTACCAAGTATATTTTTACAATTTACAACATATAATTGTCGGTATATCCCTCCCAAAATAATAATCAATATAAAAAAAAGTTATCAAAAGAGATATACCCAAGTTTCGTTTTAGGATTACGCTTTGTATACAGGAAAAACGAAACAAAGGGAAAACGACAAAAAATTGAGTTTACGCTTTTTAACAGTAAAATAAAATTATTTAACCAAAAGTTTGTAATACATGAAAATGTATAATTTTTTTAACTACACTAAGTAAAAAGCATAAAAAAATATTAAAATAACCTATAGCATTTATACTTATCAAAAGTTATAATAAACACATGGTACATAATTTAAAGAAGTTACGAAACTTTCTTTCAAAATACTTTCAGTGTTGATCAGTAGATGAAAATTGTTTTTTACTATTTTTTGTAGAAAAAAAACCTAAGATCGTAGAAAATGGCCGTCGTTATTGGCTACCTTAGAAATCCAATTTTTTTTTTTGAGTTTATTTTGGCTTGGAGAGAATGAGGAACGACCACATCCTTTTTTTACATTTTTTTTATACTTTTAGTAAATTTATTAATTATTCCTGATAATTTAACTGACTTCAAAAAAAGGAGGAGGTTATCAATTCGGTTGTATTTTTTTATGTTTGTTACCTCAGAAGATTTTAAAAATTATTTTTTGTTTGAAAGGGTTTGCTTTCAAGTTGATTCCAATTAAATTTCATCACAATTGGTTCAGTAGTTCGATTAGAAGTATAAACACCTATACCTTTTCTCTCTTATTATTGTCTCGTCACACCAGTCACAAAATCGTGTCTCACCAGTTACAGGCTTTTAACTACCTCACCAGTCACACTCATTATTTAATACAGTTATTTTAAATAAACAGAAAAACAAAGCAATTCTTTACCTTTAATTTAAAAATTATATCGCTGTACAAAGCATTTAAACAGCTTATTTAAAGACCGGATTAATCAAATTTTCAGAGTTACATGTCGTACATCTTGACTTGACCAAAGTGATGTCTTTATTAATCACAATGAATACAGTTGGAACTGGGAATTCAGTAGTTGGATATTTTATAAATTTATTTTTATTGTTTTCAGGGAAATTCAGTTTTCAAACGTTTTATTATCATTTGTTTTATGTTTTTGTGCATCGTTTTATCTTGTATTCGGATTTATTTATATTTAGTTTACATTTATTTTTTAATGGTATTTTTACGATTGGCTTTGCTATATTTAGAATTAGAACGAGCATCAGGCATGTTTTTTAGGTAAGAACATTCCCAACGTCATTATAAAATCATTTGGTGCTCTCTGTCACAATACTTTGAATGTTTATTATTTAAAATGTATCGTCATTAGCGACTTATAATAAATACGATGTCCTATGATAGATTTTATCTATTTTAGAAAGGTATCTCTTATATCTAATTAATAGTTGTAAACCAACTTAATACGAATCTAAGGCGATAACAAAGTTCAAGGCGCATTTGTTATCATTAATGAACAATCAGGCATGTAAAATATTATGCTATCTATATTGGTTATTCCGTACTCATCCCACTAATTCTCATCCAATGTATTTCTTGACTTTTCTTTTCCTCACTCATCCTATTCTTATTCTCAACTCATCCTTAGCATTATCCTTACTAATATTATAAATGCGAAAGTGAGTTTGTTTGTTTGTTTGTTTGTTTGTTACGCTTTCACGCCGTAACTACTGAACCGATCTTCATGAAATTTTGCATACAAGTACTCTGGAGTACGGAGAAGGACATAGGCTACCTTTCATCCCGGGAAAAAATACTATTCCCGAGGGATCGACATTGACGCGGGCGGAGCCGCGGGCGAAAGCTAGTTTTTAATAAATTAAATATTTTTAATTAATTTATTTAAAAAACTTCCCGTTTTTATTCCTCAGATATTACATTTTATTTTTACTACTATAAATTAAAAGATTAACAATTACAAAATCCTGAAATACCAACAAGATAGTGGTAAATAATGAAAACAGTAAAATACAAAAGCTCGGTTGATTGTTGACGATGACAACAGCGTCATGAACTGCGATGGCGTCGAGATGTTTAGCAACGAAGTACTGTTTACCCAAAATCAGAGTTTAAAACCAATTACTACAATAAATACGAATAGTAAAAATATATGAAAAGACCAACTCAAAGACATATAATAAAACAGTAAAAATATTTTGTCTGTACATTTAGAATTTTTGACTGAAATGGATAGAGGGATACATAAAAATAATAATAGAAAGCAAAAATATTTTTTTCGAATTTCTTGTCTGTCTGTTTGTATGTATGATCACGATTATATCCGAAAATACTGAACCGATTTACTTTAAACTTTCACCAATTGCTTTGTTTTAACTCAGCAAAACATTAAAAGTTTGTTTCATCAAAATCGTCGGTTTTCACGCTTCAACCATTGAACCAATTTGGATGAAATTTGGTATGGGGGTAGTTTGAGGCCCGTATGTTTAATTCCGGGAAATTCTACTGTTCCCGAAGGATCGACACTAACGCGGGCGGAGCTGCGGGCAACAGCTAGTAAGTTATAAGGTAGTGAATTTGTCTTATTCCCAAAGCGGCCGGCGAAATGCGGAATGTGTCAACCTTTAGCTTTACCCAAGCCGTGTGGTATCCGGCAGAGTAGAATAGGACCACTCCAAGTCTTCCCGTGGATGTCGTAGAAGGCGACTATGGAAATACAAGCTAAACAAAGCTTATAAACTCTGTAAGACCTCTCCAACCCGTCTGGCCAGCGTCGAGAGTGTAGGCCAAGTCCTCTGGCTGCTCTGGCCAAGTATGGCTCTAGTAGTACAGGGAGGGTCGTGCTCCTATAGTGGAGACTAAAAAGGACCTGATCATGATGTCAACCTTTAGGGTCAAGCAACATAGGTACATACCTAAAATACATTAAAGCTGTCACCACACTCAGAGTATACGTTAGGTTTAGGTTTAAGATATTTATTGACTCATAAAGAATACATTCACTTACAAATGAGTTTTAAACTTAATATAAACATATGTTCAATTAAACTAAATACACGCATACAAACTGTGTTTAAATAAGTACATACAATGTTAGGTGTTTTCGTAAAAATGATTTTTTAGTTTTTCTGTAAACATAGTCAAAGATTTACATTCTTTCAATTCTTTGGGTAATCCATTATACATTTATTAATTCGTTCTAGGTGTAATGAGTTTTATCTTGTTAGTATTTCTTAAATTGTGTTTATATTTTCTTTTGTTGAAATATACATACATGCGTATGAACTTTTTTAGTTAAAACGTCGTAGTACGTTACATAGAATCCCTTACTCGGAATGCTACACATATGTCCTTCGTTCAACTTCAAATTAAAAAATGCCCAAAAAAAAACCCCCTATTTGGCATCTAAATTTTAGATCAACTGCCAAAAAACTAGGACTTGTTTGAAGTGAACTCAGTTGTTTTTAAAAGATAACAATTGCACCTTGAACTGTGCTATCGTCGAGGTGGTAAGTAATCAGTGTATCAAGAACTTACATTTTCTGCTCATTGTCAATGTCACATTACAAATACTTTGAAAAGAAAATACAAGCATTGGTATTTTTTACGAAATAAAATATACTCTTTAATTTTGTGCTGATGATGGTGATGGTGTAAAAAAAAATAGTTTTCAAACAAACGGTATATGTCAACTTGAATTATAACTTGGAGCTTCAAGATGCGAAATTGTAAATCAATTGGGAATCTGGCTCTCCCTATGAATGTAGCGAACGCGGTTGTAGTCCGGTGGTCTGAAAGCATAACCCATAAACGAAAGTTCTTAGAATCGATCCTCTCTGAGCGGAAACTTGTTCACTAGTAGACTAATTTGTTAAATGATTGTTGTTATTTGACGACTGTCAAGGAACTAAGCCAGACGTCAAGCTCGAAAACTCTGACACCATTATGGTACCGAGGGATGGTAGCGGTTAGCGGTTGCAGTTGCTTTTGATTTTCAGTATAATATACAATTTTTGAATCAGGCTCGACTAACATAACTTGCCTAAATATTTTTAACTAGATCTCGCTGGCAGCTTCGCTCGCGTCAACGTCTTTCCCGCGGGAACAGTACTTTTCCCGGGATAAAATGTACCCTCTGTCCTTCTCCGTACCCCAGATAGCGTGTATGCAAAATTCTTGATAATCGGTTTAGTAGTAAAGGCGAGAAAGCGTAAGAAACAAACTCACTTTCGCTCACTTTTCTTTAAAATTAGTAGGATTCGGATAGTAAGGAACTAAGGTAGTAAGGATTAACGCTTGAAAGTAAACGACACGTGCGCTTCGAACTTTGACTCTAACTTTTTCTAGTAACAATAAGTTACGAAGCACGATTCATTCATTCCCTTTTCATTCTATTTTGTATCCATAAATATGACTGATAGGAGGTATTCTTCAATAACCTCTTTGAAGAGAAGTGACACCCGTTAAAATTCTCTGTATGGCAAACCATAGAATAAAATGTTTTGAAGTATGGATGTAATTCAAAACATTTCATTTGCTAGGCTTCTGGTGCAGCTATAACGGTGAATCAGTGAATGCTTGGTAAAGACGAGTAATTTTTTATTACGAGGTCAGGTGAACGATCATGTCGGGCCGGGGTTAGAAGTAAGAATTTAAAAAATATATAGGTCATTATCTATCTTCTTGTGGTTAAAATACAGCAAGATCCAAAAGTTAATGAAAAAACCTCTACATTTTTGATCTTTGGATTTCGTTAGCAAGTGAACCCAAACGACGCCACCGTGTATAAGGTAGGTATACATTTATGCTAAAATTTTTAGACGATATCTTAAATATTTTTTTTAATTTATTTATACTTTTAAAATTGAAAATCAAGGAATCAATATCAAATTAAAAGTGTGCTTGACAATATTTTTTAAGTGGACGCCAAGGTGGTAAACGGTTATGTATTCAGATTTTTTTTCAAATTCATCATCATGCTACTTATGTATTTTTAAATTAATGAAATTACAAAATCAATTCTTAAAAAATTAAACCAAACATCTGAATACGCGAATGTTGAATTTAAATTGAATAACGATAAAATATTTTAAAGTTAGTTTACTTAGTAAAGTAAGTTAGTACTTAGTAAAATATTTGAAAAAATGATTTTTAATCAGTTATTAGCTTTTTTTAACATAAATAGCCTTTTCCATCGTGAACAGTATGGATTTACAAAGGGTCGGTCAACTACAGACGCGGGTGTAGGTCTGTTGAAATACATATATGATGCTTGGGAGGGAAAACAAAATGCTATTGGTGTTTTTTGTGATCTTTCCAAAGCCTTTGATTGCGTAGACCACAATACCCTTCTCTCCAAGCTGGAGCACTATGGAATAAAAGGTAAATCTCGCGATTTACTTGAATCTTATTTAAGTGGCCGAACTCAAAAAGTTAGTTTAGATAGGGTACAATCCTCCGGATCATCGGTTAAGATGGGCGTACCCCAGGGCTCTATCCTAGGGCCTCTGTTATTCCTCATTTACATCAATGACCTACCTTACTGTGTCAATACATGTAAGGCTGTACTATTTGCCGATGACACTTCTCTTGTCTTCAAAATTGATAGACAAACTAATTCTTTTGACATGGTTAATAGTACTTTAGCTCAAGTGTTGGATTGGTTCACAGCGAACAATCTATTGTTGAACGCTAAGAAAACGAAATGTATTAAATTTTGCTTACCAAATGTTACAAAAATTCCAACACAAATAGTAATGGATAATGAACCACTAGATTTAACTGATAAAACAACATTTCTTGGAATAACTCTTGATGCCGGGCTTCAATGGGGTGCCCATATTACTACGTTAGCGGGTAAACTTAGTTCTGCAGCTTATGCTGTCATGAGAATTAGACAACTGACTGATGTTGATACTGCGCGTTTGGTATATTTCAGTTACTTTCATAGTGTTATGTCTTATGCGATTTTACTATGGGGTAACGCTGCAGAAGTAAACACCATATTTGTCCTGCAGAAACGCGCTATTAGATCTATATATAAACTTGGTGCTAGAGAATCTCTTAGAGAATTTTTTAAAGATATAAATATTTTAACTTTACCTTCTCAGTACATATTTGCGAATATTATGTTTGTGAGCTATAATCTTGATTTATATAAGAAAAATAGTGATATCCATGACCGAAACACGAGAAATAAAAATAAATTAGCTACACCAGTATTGCGATTGCAGAAAACTATGAATTCATTTTTGGGTTTAGGAGTACGCTTCTATAATAAAATTCCTGCAGAAATATTAGGTCTGCCTTTACTTAAGTTCAAAACGATTGTAAAAAAACCAGTTAATAAAAAAGGCTTATTACTGCATTGATGATTATATTACTGATAAAAATGCGTGGAAATTTATATAAATTTATTTAATGTTAACAATTATTAAATGTTAAAATTAATCTATAGTATGAAAAATTGTATTTAATGTTAACAATGTATTCAGAGCCCTTCAGGCACGTAGGGACCAAGGCTGGATTGAGTTTCTTTCGGCGTATTCTTCTCACCAGTGGTCGTTCCGAAACGCTAGTAGTATTTCAATTTTGCATATATAAAAAAAATATATAAGAAATAAAAATATGACGTTCAAAAAGAGATACATGTATCCAATTTTGAATAAAAATCTTTGACTTTGACTTTGACTTTGATAAGATGAAAAATATAATGAATTACAATAATTAATGCGAAACACTTATGAAAATTGTATTTATTAACGTATGACAGACGCAATATTTTTTTTAATCTATGCGTATGTATGGCATTGCCATTTGTTTCATCTTAAATACACGTTATGAAAATTTACTCTGTTCTCTTCGATGCTGGTTTGAGAGAAAAAAAAATTAACTGCTTCTCTCCCCGCGGAGTTCGTAAAAGCAAAAATTGAGGGAATGGGCGAAAATCTAACGAATCATTTTAGTAGACGATGCGGCTAGCTACCCATCACTATTTCAATTCCATTTTCCACATAACGCCCACAAACGAGATAAACGTGGCTTTTAGGACTTATAGATCCAGGTTCTACCACGTAACGGTAAAATAGACGTGATAATGTGTCAGTGCAACACAAGACAAAATGTGTTTTTAAAATATATTTTTGATACACTAAACGTAAATGTGAACAGTCACTAGCACGCAATATAATCTGTACAGCTCTCCTCCAGTTAAGTCTAAAATGAGCTGAACGCCCTTTTGACATGATTAAGTGGCACATACAAGAATATTTGGTTTTGTCGTAGGCCACAAACACTAAATGTTAGTATTCCCACTTCATCATCATCATCAGGTCTTTTTAGTCTCCACTGCAGGAGGGGTCATGCTCCTGCAGTGGAGACTAAAAAGACCTGATCTCTGTCCTACCGGAGTCATAATTGGCCAGAGCAGACAGAGGATTTGGCCTACACTCTCCTCGCTGGCCAGATGGGTTGGAGAGGTCTCATTGATGTTGATAAGCTTTGTTTAGCTTGTATTTCCTAAGTCGCCTCTTACGACCTCCATGGGAAGACTAGTAGTGGTCCTATTCTACTCTGCCGGAAACCACACGGCACCCACTTGTTCCATCGAAAATCGATAGTTTCATGCAGTGAACAACAGTCAAATGGGTCTATTCCGTCCGTCAGAAATAAACCTATGTCTATGTAATACAATAAGCTTCGGTGAAAGTGAAACTCAACAAAACCCTTGCGGTTTCTCTAACAGTCTAACTTATACTTTAGTATTTAACCGTACTTTAGTTGTTAGGAGTTCTTATTTAAAGTTTGGTGGAGAGCATGTTTCAAACATATCGCATTACCATAAGAACTCGATCAGACGATTAGTCGATTACTAGATACACTTATAATGTATTATTATGATGTACTGTAGACATCGAACTGCGACTCAGGTATAAACTTAATTCAAGAAGCAATAAAATATAACACGATTCTAGAAGCGGTATAAAGAAATACCAAAAATGAAGAGGCTTCTAGTGTAGGAACGCCAGAAATACATATATAAACGAAGATTCACGCTAATTAAATAAATAAAATACATATACGCCGTTATATTCTATGTTTAATAGCTGCAAAGGTTTTTAGTAAACCTCAAAAGACATTGCTAAGCAAAGTGAGAATCCTTATCCTAAGTAAAGAAGTAAATGTGGTTTTCCGAGCGTTTGAAGGACCCGCGAGCGGTTGGTGCGTGCAAACTTGAGTGGTGAATTAATAAACACTAAATATTATGACTCTCGAGAAAAGACGGATCACCGAAGGCCGCCACGGCCACCCCAATGACCTAAACATTGTGAAGAGCAGCGATAAAGTAACTGCAGAGGGCTACAACTTAGCCCTTCCCAATCGACTTACCTCCTCACTTAGGGAAATAGGGAGACGGCCAATTATTTCTAGAAAATTAAAATATCCAACGTCATTACGCGACTTATGTTGAGTTGGGTGTGGCCTTCAACGAAACAACTTTAGTGCGAAAGAAATAATATATTGGAATAATCCTAATACATGAATGATCGAGCTTAAAGTTAAAACGAGAGTGAGAGTCCGATGCAATAGAGCTTGCGCCCCGCATTGATTACGTCACTATGCACTGCACTATACACAACACTATAACACCCCGCGCACTAGTTAGAAGCCCTTTCTTCTCTCGAGAAAAAGGGTTGACCGCTACGCATCTCAAGCGCTGGAGCTGGAGTCCCTTGGTTTCTTCTCGATCCATACAATTTCAGTAACATATATATCAAATATGAAATAGCTGCAATGATCAATATTATATAAATGGGTGCTGTCCAAAAGTGATAACTTGTATCTCGTGGAATCTCAAAATTAATCATATTTTCTTTCTCTATTAAGTTTTCCAATTTATAAATCTCGTCCAAAGGAACATTATCCAGTAGAAGTGGTTGAACAGCATTTTTTATTGCTATATTAGTCATATTAAAAGACAGTAGTTTAACTGGTGATCCTCTTAATTTATTTTTGTAATTTCTCACAGCATGAGTTTTAGTAGCAAAACTGCAACTTTCGGGAACCTCTATTAAGTAAGTGCCATGAAAGGATCCATAAGTTTCCTCGTCACAAATAAGCTGAACTCTAGTATTTTTCGTACAAGAAAGAATATAATGAGCATCATCTAGTTTCTAAAGAAACTCTGCATCGGCCTTAAAGTGAGTATAGGTACAGAAATCGCTTATCTCTTGCTTCAATATCAACAAGTGTATGCAATCGTTTTCGGTTGCAGTGACTGTTGTATCGCCTTCTTGGCAATAATAGTTCTGACGGAATTTCTTGCACTCTGCGTTTGTATAGCGATGACTCTCATTTAAAACAGCCAGAAATGGTTTAGGTGGAATCAACACAGTATTATTATAAGTTGGGGTAGGAAACAGATGATAATAAGTATACATTTTTGAGTACATTATGGGGAACTTAAGTACGAATACAACTAAATTATCTACATAATAACTTGCACATCCTAGAATGTCATAATAATCTCTCATTTCTGTATATTCATCTACAAGTAATTCGGATCTGTCATACAATGTTGTTAAGGTATTATACATATAATTAATGTCATTTGAACGGATCACACTATGATGTGTTACACCAAGTTTCACACATGACTTAATATATTCTGCAAATTAATTTTAAACAAGTTAAATAGCCCGTTAATCTGAACATAATCTCTTAATCTAAAATTAGTCATATTTATTTCATTTACAATCTCATTTAATTTCACATGTATTTTATATTCATTATTTGTTATCGTAGACAAAGTAGTATTTAATTTTTGTAACAATAATTTGTTTAAAGAAATGCCAGAATTTAATTTATTTTTTAGATTTTCTTCATTCTTTTGCATGATGTGTATAGCATGACTATAATATACTGCGTCTTCATGATCAAGATTTCCCGTTATAGTTTTTATAATTGTACCCAAACCATCTATAAGTCCGCGTTTTCTTGGAAATCTTTTACATAGCAAATTAAATTTAGTGTGTATGGTTTCTAGAATATTAACCAGTATTCGATTGGTGCGTAATGACACGTCACTGAAGTACATAGGGTCCGAAGACTTTATATATTCTATATATCTATCTAAATACCCCTCTATATTTTTAATACTATCATCAAGCTTATCTAATTCGTAATAATGTAAAAACACATGATCTGTTTTCTGGAACTTAACACTACCTAACTTAAAAGGAAATATTCCTGGGTTGTTCATCAACAGTGTTGTCGTGATCTGACGACCCTGCGTCATTCCCAGGATCCTGTAACAAGGCGTTTTGACTTCTCAGAGGTTTTCTTAAAATACGTTTATGGTGAATAACGTTTTTATCGTCTATAACCTTAAGATCTAAGTTTTTCTTAATTCTACGTCCTAAATATCTAGGTTTCGTTTTATGACGGCCTGCCAAAGGGTTTTTTATATAGAGTGCCTTCCCTGATTCGTAAGTAATAGGCTCTTCTCTATTTTTGTTAATATTTGTCATGGTTATTTCCTGATTACGGTCCAGTTTTTCTCTTATGGTTTTGTATAATTCTCGTGTCACATCTTTATGCCTATTGACATAATTTTGCATATAAACAGCTTCTAAATTTATATCAAATATATCAATAGTGTCAGTGTGTCCGTTGATTACATCCATAGGCTTTTTATCAATTACTGAATGTATACTATTATTATATCCTATAACGGCGTATAACATTAGTTCATTAGTGGTTAACTCATTTTGTGTTACAGATAGTATGCGAATATGTTCTAAAACTGTTGAGTGAAATCTTTCGATGGCACCATTTGATTGAGGATTATTGACGCTTATTAAATGTAAATCTATTTTGTGTAATTTTGCAAACTCTTTAATTGGCAGATTTTTAAATTCGGTTCCTTGGTCGGCGGTTACACTGTGTGGGACACCGTGATGAGACATATATGTTACTAAAGCATTCATTACACTAATACCTGTTAACGATTCCAGAGGATATGCTTGTGCGTATTTTGAAAATACATCAATAATAGTCAGAAACTTTTGACGATTTACAGTTAATGTATCAATATGCAGTACCTCAAAAGGTTTATTTGGTATGGGAACTACCTGAAAATTTTGTTTATTTGGATGTCTTTCATATTTGCAAGTTTGACAGACATCACAGTTATTAATGAACTCTGAGACATGTTCTTTTAATTTAGGCCAATAATAATGCAATCTTATACTTTTTTCTACTTCTTGAATGCCACGATGATTAGTTTTTCCTAAATGATGATTTTTTATAATTTCATACTGTTGATCTTTGCAAGTTATATCTGTTACTTTCGTTTTGCAAAATGTGAGTTTATAAGATGAATTTTTAAACGTTCTTTGTAAGATGGAAGTGATGTCACACATAAATTCAGGTTCAGATAAATACATGCCATATTTAATCCCAGTTTTAAGATTTTCTTTAAATAGCGTAATTATATCTGTTTCTACATTACTTTTATTTATTTGGGCTGTGATTCGTTTTTTGCCAGGAAAAATTTCAACAGTTTTAGGTTTATTCGGGGAATAATGAACAAAATTAAGAAATAGTTGATTATCAAAAGTATTAACATTTTTATCAGTTATAGGAATTTCCAATATGGGATTCTCTAACTCAGTATGAATGGTGTTATTGTCGTTAGAGATTTCTTCAGCTGTCATATGTCTATTGGATTTATTTACAAATAAAGATAAAGGTAAATCATCTTCGTCGCTGTACTGCATATTTTCGATTTCATTATTATTTATTTGTAATCTTGATAAAGCATCGGCATTTCCGTTTCTTTTTCCTTTTTGGTAAATAATTTTGTAATCAAACTCTTCTAAACGTAACCGCCACCTAGTCAACCGACTTCCAGGATCTTTCATATTCACTAAGTACTCTAATGGTTTATGGTCTGTTATTATGTTAAACCTGCGGCCATATAAATATGGGCGAAAATATTTAGTTGCCCAGACAATCGCCAGTAACTCTTTCTCGATTGTGCTGTATTTAGATTCACTGTCGTTAAGTGTACGGGAAGCAAACGCAATGGGCTTATCGGCTCCTATTGGCCCTTGTGATAGAACCGCACCTAAGGCCACATTACTTGCATCAGTCCGTAAATTAAATTCCTTTTCAAAATTTGGATATTGTAAAATTGGGTCGTTGAGTAATAAATTTTGACAAAGTTTGAAACAGTCGACATATTCCGGAGTAAGTGTTATTTTTGCACCTTTTTTTAGAAAAGACGTCATGGGTTTGGTTAAGTGAGCGAAATTCGGAATAAACTTCCGGTAATAGCCAAGTAGCCCGAGAAATGATTTGATCTCTTTTGTTGTCTGGGGAATGGGATAATTTTTAATTATTTCAATTTTATCGGGATTTGGCTTTACACCGTCAGCCGTAACTATATGACCTAAAAAAGATGTTTCAGGTTTCATAAATTCAGTTTTATCAAGCTGTACCTTAAAATTCGACTCACGAAGTCTTTGAAAGACCGATTCCAAATCTTGTATGTGTTCTTGTAGTGATGAACTATATATTATGATGTCATCCATATAAACAGTAACATTTTTAAGGCCACGTAAAATGTTGTCCATGACTCTTTGAAATGTCGATGGAGCATTTTTCAGTCCGAAGGGCATACGTAAAAATTCGTAATGCCCTCGGTAACCATCATGAATACTAAAAGCTGTTTTTGGAATATCATTGGGGTCTAATTCGATTTGATGAAATCCAGATTTTAGGTCACATACTGTAAAATACTGACTTTTCCCTAATTTGTCTAAAATATCAGAAATATTTGGTATTGGGTATCTATCGCTTATATTTTTCTCATTGAGTTTGCGAAAATCAATAACCAACCTCCATTTGACTTCACCGGATGCGTCCTTTTTTTTTGGTACTATCCAAATTGGTGACGACCAAGGACTATGTGAAGGTTGTATAATTTTTTGTTGTAACATTTCTTTGATTTGTCTTTCAACTTCCGATTTGTGAACGTGAGGGTACCTATAAGAGCGGGTAAAAACCGGTGTTTCGTCAATAGTTTTTATTTGGTGTTTAATTTGATAAGTAAATGATAACGGTGTGTTTTTTGTATAGAATATATCTCTATAGTTCTGACATAATCGCATTAAATTATATTTTTCCTCTTTATTTAAATGATCTGTTCGAATAAGAGACTCTAAGTTTTCAATTTCACTATTATGTATTTCAAAGTTATATATTTCAAAGTTGTTATTAAGTGTATGCGCCTTAAGTGGTGATTCTAAGCTAATGATGATGACATTATTAGTGGGATTTGATATCTCCAGGTGCACATAGCCGGACTTAGCATATGCGATAGATGCTGGAATGTAACATTTGTTAATAGTACACTCAGGAATAAAAACTTCACCACACTGTATATTGACTGGGACGTTTACTAACTTGGTAGATTTTGATCTAATTAGGGCTTCAAAAAGGTTATTGGTACCTGAGTCTAAAATTTTTATAGGTATTTCCGTATTTTGGGTAATCATTTTTTTATTTTTAAAGTCAACGTTCGCCTTAATTTTTTCTAACATTTCATATCCAATTAATCCGTCAAATATATTGTGAAATTTGTATATGTAAAATTTGGTAGTTGTGGTTTCATTAAACTCATTAAAAGTTGGTAATTCTATAGAATAGTAATTAGAGGATTTGCCGTTTACATTAGTTACTGTAAATGGTTCAAAAATAAGGGGAACTTCTCTATAATAACTTTCAATAACGTCAGGAGACAAGAACGACTGGTTTGCCCCTGTGTCGAGCAATAATTTTAAAGGTGGGTTTTTATTTCAATATAAGGCAACTGACGTTTTATGTGTACATTCATTTCTGTTATGTGTAAGTTTCTATGTCGGAATCCAGGCGAAAATTTTGCATCTCCTGGTTTGAATCGTCATAAGAAATGGATTGTATATTTTCATTAAGGTCGTAATAATTAAAATTAGATTCCAACTGTGTACAGTTATCGCAGTGCGACTGTACCATTGCAGCGTTATCAGTTAGGCTGTCTGCATTGCATGCGACGAGAGCGTCTGGGATGCGTGGGCTTGTTTGTTCCATGTGCAATTCTTCGAATTGACCGCCCGGGTTGGAACATTGTAGGTGATGATAATTATACCCCATAGGCTTAGTGGGTAAATTAGCAGAACGGTATGATATACCACTCATAGGTTCTGGTTTTTTCTGTGAATTATTATGGAACTGTTGAGAGGATTTATACTGGTTTTGGACCCATGAATTTGGATTATTTGGTTTTTTATACTGTTGGTATTTTAGATTAAAATTATTTGAATTATTATTTGAAAAGTTTGGCCGACTTTGATGAAAAAAATTTGGTTTATTCGATTGAAATGGGTTATTCGTATTAGGGAAAAGTTGTCTTGGGTAAAAGTTGATAGAAGAGGGTTTATTAAATTCAAATGGTTTACTCAGGTTATTTCTTTTTTGTAGATAATGTGTACTTTGCTCTTCTTTTATATAATTTAGAGCTGTAGGCATATCGACAGGTCGCATAGCCCTAATTGTAGAACCTAATGGATCTTTGAGACCAGACAAAAAGGTTCTTAATGTTTGAGCCAAAAATAATTCCTTTTTACACTCTTTCAATCTATCGTCACATTCGTGTAAGTTGACATAATTCATAATAGTATTCAAAATATGCATGCAACGATTATAATAATCCTGGGCCGATTCATTTTCTTGTCTCATATTAACTAAATCGCGAGTTAAACAATTTTCGTCTCTTTGATCTCCAAAGTTTTTTAGCAAAACATTTTTAATTTGTATCCACGATTCTACTCCATTAATGTTAATTATTTCTTCAGCTTTACCCTGCAATCTATTTAAAATGCTATGTAAAAGCACAGAATTGTCAAAACAATCGGGTGCAGACACATTATAAAATCGTGTTAAAACAACTTCACATGTAGTGATGAATCGGTGTAATTGATTTGGGTTTCCGTCAAAATTGGGTATAATACGTAATGCGTCTTTGATTTGCAAGGACTGATTCGTAGCCATTATGCAAAAGAAATGAAAAAAAAAGAAACAAAAACAATGTTAATTATAAAATAAACATAAATTCGTTGATAACACACAAAAGATGACTCTCGTTTATCATACACCGAAACTCAAACCACAAAATTTGATCTGATATCGTCAGTATGTCTATAAAGTAAACACATGCAATATAACAAAATTTCTTAATATTTCTGAAGTTCTCCAAATGTATGTTTGATTATTCTTATAATAATACGTATGTTAAAATCACGAAAACAACTGAAACTGGACTTACGTTATGATGACGAAACAGGTCCTCTGCTGCAGCATTATAGGCACTTTTATTTTCACACTTGTTAAAGGCTTTTTTTTTTATACTAGGAGTTCGGTTTTAATTGTTGCAGATAAATGAAACTTTTGATGTTTAAAAAGTCAAATCCTCTAACAACATCCGACTAGACTGCGCCACTTATGTTGAGTTGGGTGTGGCCTTCAACGAAACAACTTTAGTGCGAAAGAAATAATATATTGGAATAATCCTAATACATGAATGATCGAGCTTAAAGTTAAAACGAGAGTGAGAGTCCGATGCAATAGAGCTTGCGCCCCGCATTGATTACATCACTATGCACTGCACTATACACAACACTATAACACGCGTGATATCATATATTACATACCTACAAAATATGCGAAACATAACTCTTCCTTGGCAGTCGGGTAATATATTATCAATACTCGATAATATTAAATCTGTAAGGGCTGGTCATAAAGTAAGTTAATTTGTTTTCAGAAATATCGTTTTTCTAAGCTCTGTACATGATTTGACGATTTTATCGAAAATGTTTTTTTATGAAACTCGGTAAATAAACATTTAGACATACAGGCGGTACAGGACACGGGATAAGAATTTTTTTCCTTTTTGCTTAGTTACGCGAACGGGTCGCGGGCACAGCTAGTTATTGCATATAACAAACAATTTTTACCGAAAATGTCTTAGTCTTTTACAATTTTCTGGAAAAACTAGACATTTTCTAAGTTTAGAGTAATTGACCAGTGAAATGGACATTTACTGGACTGAAATGGACGGATATCGGGCGTTTATTATCTCCGACTTTTCGCCCGGGCCGCAACCCATCACTATACTACATATATCTTAATATATATAAATCTCGTGTCACAATGTTTGTCCTCAATGGACTCCTAAACCACTTAACCGATTATAATAAAATTCGCACACCATGTGCAGTTCGATCCAACTTGAGAGATAGGATAGTTTTTAACTTATGGCGAAACGAAGTTCGCCGGGGCAGCTAGTACTTATATAGGATGGCTTATCGAGATGGGTAAGTAGGAAGATTATTTTCATCTATTGGAGATTGAGAAAAATAATCAATGGAAGGAAAAATCCGATTTTTAAGCAAATAAAAATTACAATTTTTGATTTTCAAAAACTGACATGAACCCGCTCCAGGTATCGAACCATATCAATTTTTAAAAACCTTATGTTCATTTATTTGTGAAAATAAAAGATGTTAGTATGACAGAATATTTTAAGAAAATGCTGTATGTATAGCACGGGAAACAAACGAGGAGGCTAAATTGATAGTAGCTTTTCCATACAAAAATTAGACTCGTTCTAGTATTTAGTCATATGGTTGCGCCGCACTATAGTATCGATTCCTTCGCACCGCTCCTCCCAGCCCTAATATCAACTGACTCGCATCAGCCGGCCTATTTGTTAAGTCAGAACCCGCTCAGATCGCAAGCCGCGCGCGCGCGTAATAGGCAACACACGCATACCGCGCCGCTATATTCGATTCTCAACGCGAACGACATTCGATTGATTTGTCGCATGAACACTAATTATTTGTGCTATTGTGTTTGAGAAAGTTAAGGGGCCCCTTCGAAAAGTGCTAAAACCAGGACGTTTGGACATTTGCGCACGTCGGAAAATGCAGCCACGAGTTGTGACGTGATCGTCTGTTGCAGTATTGCGAGGTGAGAAATTCCTTCATTTTTTCCTACATAATAGTCCCCTTTATCCCGTAATTATTCCCTAAAATATACAGTCCATTAAACCCCATTCGCGCAACCATTATTTTTGGTCCAATACGAACCGGATAAATCCAGTAATTTGGTTCCATAACGGGATATTGAACAATCTTTTCCCATAACATTTTTTACGAATCAACGTCAGTATTCCAAATTCGGATATTAATATTCGCATTAGTAAATTAATATTGTGTTTATATAGCATGCTATTATTGCTTAATTCATGTCTTACTTGAAAATCGCAGTGGAGTGATAATTAATTTCAAATCTACCCCACAGTTTTCAACATTAATTTCGTTGTCTCATGATCGTTTTATACGATTATCCTACGTAATCAAACCTGATCTAGTGATACTTTGTCTATTTTATTATAATACACCCCCCGCTCCGCTTCATTCAAAGCTATTCACTAGGTAATGGGTCAGTTACATATTAATGTCATTTTACATAATTGCAGCTATTGTTAATATATACGTATATACGCGCCGCACTATACATACCTAAATAGGAAGTATAGCTGCTGCAATTTGTAAATGAGCCGCACCGCAAAACTTATGTGTTATATATATAATACAAAATACATAAGTTTAATTTTCTAATAATAAAACTTTGTAATTAAGTTTTTAGTTACATAACGAGTTTGGATACACGTATTTGTTTCGTCGTTGTGATCGAGGTTAAAAAACTTATATATTTTCTTTACGCAATAACGCTCATTAATTAATAGTGTGTTATTGCGGATTGATATTGCACAGTTTGTCATCAATTATGAAACTCAAGTCAAAGTACTAACTTATATAAATAAAACCGCGCCGCACCACCGTTATACAGGGTGTTACCGTATACAATATACAGGGTGATCAATCGTATAAATTATACAGGCTGACAAACCGGAAAGTGCAATATTAATTCGTTTCTTGTTGTTTATTTCGCGCATAGTTGATCATGGAGAAAGACGAAAGCAAGTTGTCACTTCTTCACGCGAAGCGAGATACAATTTTCACACGCATACAAACTATCGCTAATAGGTCGAAAGATTTATCTGATCCACGCATTAAAGAATCGTTTTTATGTGATATTGAAACCGTAGACAGGTTGCGTACGGACTTTGAAAATATTTTGGATAAAATTAATTCCATTGAATCGAGCTTAAATCCTAAATACATGGTTAACTATCAGCCGCTTCTTACTTTTGAGGATTTATATTGTCGAATTAAACGCGCCGCAAAATCGCTTGAGCCTATGCCTGAATTACAGAATAATTCACTCTTTATCAAGCGTGACAGACCAAAACTGCCACCAATTCAGCTTCCTGAATTAAATGGAGACATTAAGTCATGGCCGCTATTTTATTCTGCATTTAAAACTGTCATACATGATAACCCGACCCTGTCGGACTCTGAAAAATTACATTATTTGATAGGCAAATTGACAAATAAGGCTCAATCGGTATTCGCAGGTATTACTCCGTGCGCTGAGAACTACAAAATTATTTTAGAGACTTTAATAAATAGATATGAAGATAAAAGGTTGCTTGCAACTTCATATTTAGATCAAATTTTCGAGTTAAAGCCTTCTAATTCCGCTCATGTAAATAATTTACAGATATTTCTTGATAAATTGGTCACTTCGGTTTCAGCACTCAAAAACCTGAAGGTTGATGACCTGTCAGACTTAGTATTTTTGTATATTGCTTAGAAGAAGTTGGATCCCGAAACCGCTCGCTCCTTTGAATTAGATAATAGGGGATCTAATATTCCGTCTTTAGACAACCTAGTTACATTTGTCCGCGATCAACTTAAAATTTTGCAACGCACTTCCAAGGAAGTTAAGAACGAAGACATCAAAACCGCATAAATCAACGCATAGCTATATCAATACGTCTACCGCGCCCTCTCAACCTCGGTGTTCATTATGCAACTCCGCGCATGAACATTTGTATAAATGTTCGAGCTTTCAAAATTTAACTCCTATCGAGCGTTTTAAATTTGTTAAGTCGCAATCGTGTTGTGTTAACTGTTTGAGCGCGAAGCACCGTTTATCTAACTGTAAGTCTAATTCGCTTTGCCGTAAATGTCAGCTTAAGCATCACACGATGTTGCATTTCGAAAATGAATTCGCTACGCCTACTATAAATGCCAATGATGTTAGTGGTAGTACAGTACCCGCGGCGCCACCGTCGCATGTGAGCAGCCCATGCTCACGGGCACCTGTGACGTCGCCTGCTGGTGGCCACACGGATGATGTCTCGTTGTGTACTTTTTCGGCAAATAACCGACATGTTAGGTACATGTCGGTTATTTGCCGAAAGTGCCACAGTTTTGTTGGCTACCGCGCGCGTTGTGATGGTTGACACTCAGGGTCGTGAACATTACATACGCGCTTTATTAGACAGCGCTTCGCAGAGTAATTTCGTTTCTAGAAAATGTTGCGAACGCCTAGGATTAAATTCGCGTCAAAGAGCGACTAACACTATTGTTAAAGGTATAGGAGGTACCACTAAGACTATCCAAGGTTCCGTACACCTGGAATTTTATTCGCGGCTAAATAAAGCCATAAAGTTCAATATGGAATCACTAATCGTCGATAAGGTAACCGAGCGTCTGCCTACCGTCAACGTCAATGTGTCTATGCTCACAAACTTTGAGGGGTTGCCATTGGCCGATGATACATATCACATTCCAGGAGAAATCGACGTTTTAGTCGGTGCATCAATTTTCCCGCACCTTCTATTATCTCAAAAGATTCAATGTGAGTCCGCAAATATCGCACCTTTCGCATTACAAACCGTTCTAGGGTACGTAATTATGGGTACCGCTCCCGCTACCGCACCGGCATCCACTACTGTTTCAAATTGTTGTATCGGTGAGCCCATGGAGGCCGCCATCCGCAAATTCTGGGAACTCGAAGAGGTAGACGTGCCGCCGATTCTGAGCCCAGATGATAAGGAGTGTAAGGATATTTATCGTCGCACTACGTCACGCGATGTCGATGGTCGTTATACTGTCGCGCTCCCATTTAAGGGCGACCCATCGACTCTCGGTGACTCGCGCCGCTTAGCAGAAAAATGTTTTTTCTGTCTTGAACGCAAAATGCTTGCTTCACCTAAATTGAAACAAGCTTACGATGATATAATTCGAGAATATTTAGAGAAGGGCTACCTCTCACCCGCACCTCTCGAAGTGGAGGAACCATCTTACATAATTCCGCATCACGGAGTCATTCGGGAGGATAAGCTCACTTCCAAGCTTCGTATTGTTTTAAACGCGAGTGCTAAAACTAGCACATCCGTTTCGCTTAATGATCTTTTATATAATGGTCAAAATTTACAAGGAAATTATTCAAAATAATCATTAATTTTCGATTGTTTCCTATTGCGCTTTCAGCCGATATTAGGCAAATGTTTTTATGCATTGGAATCCGCGAATGCGATCGTAGATTCCAGCGCATTCTTTACCGCTTTTCGCCTGACGAACCACTTAAGGTTTATCAGTTTAACCGCGTTTGTTTTGGCCTTAAATCAAGTCCCTTTCACGCTCTCCGCACAACAAGACAGTTGGCTTCTGACGAAGCTGAGACCTTCCCCAACGCGAATGAGACGTTTCAAACGGGGATATATATGGACGATTACGTCTATTCCGTAGAAGATGAGGCGAAAGCCATATCTTTAGCAGCTGAAGCTGGTCAATTCGACCTCGTGAAGTGGACCAGCAATTCGCAAACTGTCTTGGACTCTATACCTACTTCGCACAGGCTCTCGTCCGTCAAGGAATTTGACGAGTCTGACTCGCATTAGGTTCTCGGTTTAAATTGGTCACACAAATCTGACTTGTTCAGTATTACAATTTTTAAACCCGCTGAGAAGTGTACAAAACGCGCCATTTTGTCCTGCGTCGCTAGAATCTGGGATTTAATGGGATTCGTAGCCCCAGTCGTGTTATTTGCAAAGCTACTCATTAAAGAGCTTTGGTTAAACGGTTGCGGTTGGGATGACGTACCTCCTGACAATATTGTTTCCTCATGGAAGCGCTTCAGAGAGGAGCTATCATCATTGGAACGAATTGAAATCCCACGCCACGTTGGCATTACCAGAGGTAATGAAGTAATCATCGTCGGCTTCGCTGATGCTAGCGAAAAGGCATATGGAGGCGTGGTGTACTTCCTAGTCAAAGTCAATGACGTCCACAAGGTGTATCTTATGGGTGCTAAATCAAAAGTTGCACCTCGCAAAGTAGTCTCTTTGGCTAGGCTCGAGCTCTGCGCAGCACTCTTGCTCGCAAAGTTATTAAATAACATAATAACCGCTTGTAACAACCGTATACCTATTAAGAGCGTGTACGCGTTTTCTGACTCAACATGGTCGTTCAATGTTCCCGCTGCAAGTCACTTTGGAGGCAGCTGGGACTCGAATATAAAAACACTTCAAATGCACTTATTTCGCGTGATAGGTGAACAAATCTTATCGTTTGAAGAAATGACAACTGTACTCGCACAAATCGAAGCTATAATGAATACTCGACCTCTTTGTAGAACGCTCTCAAGCGATCCTTCTGAACCGCTTGCGCTGACGCCCGCACACTTTTTAAATTTAACTTCTGTAAAATATTTACCCGCTCGCGACATCGATGAGGATAGACTTCATGTTCTCTCTCGTCATGATTTGTTGGACAAGTTAGTCCAATCGTTTTGGAAAAGTTGGAGGTCCGAGTATTTACATACCTTGCAGTCTCGCGATAAATGGAATACACCTACTAACCCGATCACAACAGGCACTGTCGTAATCCTTATTACAGATAACGCGCCTCCTCTTCATTGGCCTCTAGGGGTTATAGAGGAAGTTTTTCCTGCCACTGATGGCATAGTGCGTGTTGCTCGAGTGAAGACTGCTACTGGTTCGTATTTACATCCAGTTGTACGTCTGTGCCCGCTACCTAGGCAATAGCTTTCATTTCAATTACTTTTGTTTAGGTTTAGTTTATTTAGTCTTACTTCTTTAATTTATTTGTTTCGAAGACATCTCAGATCCCTTCAAGCCGGGGGGAAATGGTTGCGCCGCACTATAGTATCGATTCCTTCGCACCGCTCCTCCCAGCCCTAATATCAACTGACTCGCATCAGCCGGCCTATTTGTTAAGTCAGAACCCGCTCAGATCGCAAGCCGCGCGCGCGCCTAATAGGCAACACACGCATACCGCGCCGCTATATTCGATTCTCAACGCGAACGACATTCGATTGATTTGTCGCATGAACACTAATTATTTGTGCTATTATGTTTGAGAAAGTTAAGGGGCCCCTTCGAAAAGTGCTAAAACCAGGACGTTTGGACATTTGCGCACGTCGGAAAATGCAGCCACGAGTTGTGACGTGATCGTCTGTTGCAGTATTGCGAGGTGAGAAATTCCTTCATTTTTTCCTACATAATAGTCCCCTTTATCCCGTAATTATTCCCTAAAATATACAGTCCATTAAACCCCATTCGCGCCACCACATATGTATAAGAAATGGTTTGTATTCAAATCATTTAAATAGTACTGCTGCTACATTTTTGAATATGTTAATGAAGCTTTTAATTTTAGCATAACCCCTTAATAATAAACTCCTTAGTAAATGGTACAAATAGGCTTGGCATATTTGTAAGAATACATGACATTTTTATTTAAGTTACGTATAACAAATACCGTTTTCTTCTTTGAATTATAGATACTAAACTTCTAAGAAATATTAATTACTTACAATCGGCTCAAAGATAAAGATATTTTTTTTCCAAAATTGCGTAGTTAAGTGTAGGATAGTTTTGAAAAATCTGTAAATGTAGCGTTTCTATTTTCTCAATAATCGGATTGCTCCATTGACCATTTTTCTCTAACACCTACATGCGACAGCTCTATAACAGCCATGATTCAAGTGAATCTGAAAAACATTAATTTCCACCTTGAATTGCGGTACCCTCTGAGCCACAGAAGACGTTCAATCGTCCTCATCTGAGCGTTTGTGCCAAATGCATCCTCTGTGTCATGAGTTAGAACCCGGGGTTAGCTATTACGACAGCATACATATTGTTATATGATTTGACGAAAGCTTATATGGCCGGCTGCCTGACGCAAACCCTCCTTGGGTAATTGCAGAACCGCAGAAGAATACCTGAGAAAGCGACGAGAATCAAACGCGTCGTGTGTTCAGTGCCTCGTAAACCGTTTATTCAATCATGACCTCAAAATGTCCAAATGGGGTTAATGACTGAATCCCGCCACACTCGTTTGGAATCTAGAGACGGGATAACATCTGATTGCCGACGTATTGCGAAATTTTCAGACCAGAAATAACTGAGTCAAGTGTAGGAGTGCAAAACTGTTATAACGTACAGTGCCAGCCAAAACGGAAAACTAATTTCATATTATGATCTCTCCGTCTCTCTGTCTCTCATTATCAACTGTACCAGTCATTACAAGGTATAACCGTGGGATCTGACATACTAATGATTGTTTTACACTTGCGTCTTGCACATACCAATAATCAACAATAATAAACAAAAAAATATTACCTGATATAAACTATTTACGCAAGTTGTTTGCTTTTAGTGTGTGCAAGTGGCCAACACGGGTGGCAGATTTTTTAAACTAACTAAAGCATATGACATAGCTTTACGACTGTCATTCATGATGACTGCTGGGTTCAACAGCTTATCGTGATTTCCGAAGCACGGAGGAGCCTTAAGACGGTACTGCACGAAATTGTGAAAGTTGACGTGTTTTTAAATCACTAGTAATATGCGCTGAATTAATGAAATACATCGAAAGTATTTGTTTAATTTAGATCAATCCTTGAACAAGATCGCCCCATTGTTGTAATTTGCAATAGACACATATGAAATTAATTTTATTCGTGATCTTTGTAATTATTACGTTTAAAACAATAATTATCACATGACAATATTTATATTAACATCTCGGAGGTCGCCCACTTTCTCATTTTTTTTATAAAATTATAAATATGAACATATTAAGACTTTTCATCTATTTTCCTAATCGCCTAATGGTTCTGCGCAGCCTAATGGCACGGTAAAGATATCTAACAGTATTCCGTCTACATACAAACGGTCAAACTCGCGCTTCGAGTTCATTACACACTCAAGTACAATATTGGTACGCAACTAGCGATTCGCAGTCAAGGATGCGCTGTAGTCGGTGACGGACGAACGAGTATGTGATTGTTTTAAAGTTTATTGGTAGATATTGTTATATAAAAGCACATCCATTTTGGTGTAAGAATAAAATGGTTAAATATAGATTATATTGTTCTGTTTTTGGTTGCGTAAATTCACCATTAAGCCACCCATTATAAAAAGTAAGATTATAAAATCGTTTTTTTTTACCTACTTTTATCAATTTATTTCTTTTTAGTACCTAGGTAAGTATTTTAAGAATTCCACATACAAAGTAGGTACCTATAATCTCCTTCTTGTATCAACAAACTTATCAATTGCTATTCGTGTGTCCAACTGAAACTCGGGAACGGCTTGACCGATTTAGCTAAATTTGGTTTTTAAATAACTATTTGGGGAAGTCTAGGGTAGGTTTATATGGTAAGAAAACATGGAAAATTTAACGGTTATACGAAGTACACCGAGTCGGCTAGTTATAAATAAATAAGTGGAGGAGATAAAAACAAGTGACACGATAAAAAAAAACTGGAAGTTTCCTAGGCTATATAGATACCAACTAACTGCCCCCGCGTGTAGTGGTTAGAGCGTTTGGCTTACACTACGGAGGTCACGGGTTCGATTCCCGGCGGGGGCAACGACTTTGCGCATTGTTGTTGTTCCAGTTTGGTTAAATCATTGCAGGCTGATCACCTGTTTGTCTGATAAGAAAGAGGATCCGTGTTTCGGATGGCACGTTAAGCCGTCGGTCCCGGTCGCTGCCTTTGACAGCCGTTGTTACACAGAACCAAGTCAGAGGTCTATAATGCGGTTTAAAAACTCTGACACCAGTGTTAGTCATTAACACACACGATAGATACTTAATAATTTACTGCTACTTACATATAATATTGAAATACGCGAAATATCATTATGAAATAATTATACTAGTTATTATTGCTAGTTAACTACCTAGAAGATATTTACATTAAATGTGATGACTTCGATGCTAGTCTGGAAGAAAATGAAAAACACTGTAGACGTGGGTAGCCCTGGCGCGTGTTTATGTACCGCGCGGCGGTAGGCATTTGATTCAAGAACAGGCCCGAGTTACAATACTGTTAGATATCTTTACCGTGCTAATGGCTTGCGCAGTAGCGACGTTTTGCGTTAAGAGGCGACCCCTTGTTGGAATTTGAAATAGATACATATGAAATTTAAAAAATGATATATATATGGTATGATGTCTAAAAGCATTTTTCTTCGAAAACTTTGTAACTTTTACGTGTAAAACAATAATTCTCACATGACAATATTTATATGTACGTCTCAGAGGTCGCCCCCTTTCATATTTTATTAAATAATTATAAATAAGAAAATATTAAGACTTTCATCGTTTTTCCTAATCGCCCAATGGTAACGACGTTTTTCGTTCGCACGGCACCCGCTTTAAAAATGAGTTGATTTAAAACGCGGAATAAAGTTAGCATTAGATGAACAAAAAATTGTACGCCCTATAGCCCTGCGTTACCTCATTTCACTGACAGGTCAAACTGAGTTAGCGGAGACATTTTTATTCATTGGCGTTAGATAAGGTGTTCTAATTAAGCTTAACACAGATTTTTGAGAAAATAAATCGATATGGGTACTTTTCCAGGCTGGTATGGACTATTTTTAAAATCTTTTATTTTTATATTTTTAGAAAATCGGTGTCATGGCTTTGATCACTTTTCTCCATGCCCTATAAAAAATCTCACTAGTGACCCAGACTGATGGGTCACCTGTATAATGCTCTTAGAAGTGTCCATTAATAACATGATATATTAATTTTAATCAACGTTTTAGATCCCTCCCGCTGGTGTTTTTGTTAAGGGCCCGTACTTCCTCACACTGCTTAGCATGATTGACTGTTATATCAATAATAATTAAATACTCAAGTTGAAATAAAAATGCAGCAAAGTTCAGGACTAACTCTGGTAACTATATGATTCAAAAACACGATTGCGTTAAATTTTCTCGATAGAAAAAAATTGCAAAGTTGCCTTCAAATCACGTCTAATTTACTCGGTATATAGCATTATTCACCAAATACATTAAAATTAACCTTGAAACTTTTGATTATTATTGTATTACAGATAAGGCAGCCATCATATGTTTTTCTTTTTCGAATAACCCTTGAATATTCCTAAAAAACGAAAATATCCAAAGTAGCCAACGCGTTTAGACCATCCGCGTTTGTATCGCCACGCCGCCTGGCATATGTCGGGCTCTTAAGCTCATAATTAAATATAACTAACTACTGAAGTATATTTAAGAACAAAATGTTCGCGCTCCGCCATCTCTTTTTGCACTATGACGGCTTCAGCAAAAGCCTGCATTGCCTTCCAGCATCTACCGCTACTAGTCATAGACTGCACTACAGCCGGCAGCGAAAGGTCATTGCCCAATTCAGCGCATAAGCTGAGACGTTCTCTGTCAAAGGCCGGGCATACCTCAAGGGTATGCTGGGCCGTGTCCTCTAGATACCCACAATGATGGCACTCAGGGGTTGGCTCCCTTCTAGTTACCCGATGCAGAAACCTCCCAAAACACCCATGTCCCGAGAGGATCTGCATCAGCCGAAAGGTTAAGACACCATGCTGCCTACTTAGCCATTGATCTAATATTGGTTGGATAGCTTCAATTGTCCTATGGCCTGCACTAGGATGTGTCAGCCTTTCCGCCCAAATTTCTGTAAGCTCCGTTTGTAGGTTTTCCCGGTACGCCACTACTTCTCTCGGCGCAGGTCTCTGGCCTTGAGCCATTTCTTCCTCGCGCCAATAATATGTACTCGCGAGGGCTCTTGCTTCTAGGTCCCAAGGCAGAGACCCAGCAAGCACACATGCAGCCTCATTGGAGACCGTGCGATACCCTCGTATTACTCGGTTCGCTAATACTCGTTGTGTCCTCCTTAGCAGGGCAATATTACGAAGATTCATATTATTAGCCCATACGGGAGCTCCATATAATGCCATCGATCGTACAACTCCCATATACAGGCGACGCACTGGCGCATTTGGGCCCCCTAAATTTGGAAGAATTCCTCCCAGGGCCGATGTGGCCCCTATTAATTTGGGAGCCAAACCTCGGAAGTTTGCATTGAAATTCCACCGACTGTCGAGAACAAGTCCAAGGTAATTCATGGTCTTTCCGACAGCAATATTAACTCCATCCACAGTAATACTCATTCCCTCCGGCGGTGCATTTCGAGGCTTATGAAAACATAAAGCTTCTGATTTCTCCAATGCAACTTTGAGCCCTAGAATGCGAATCCGTCCTATTACTTGCGCTACTGCGGCTGTGGCAAGAACGCTAGTGTCTCGATAAGTTTTTCCACAGGCAGTCACTAGGGTATCGTCTGCATAGCAGACGATACTGACACCCTCCAGATTCGCACCACGCAACACATAATCATACCCTATATTCCACAGGAGTGGCCCAAGGACCGATCCTTGCGGAACACCGCACGACATTTCCCACCGTTTCCAGCCATCCATCCCAGGATACTCTACGTATCTTTCGGAGAGGTAGGAGTCTATTATCCGATACAGGTATTCAGGGACTCGGTGATACTGCAAACCCGCCATAATGCATGTCCAGGGGAGAGTATTAAATGCATTGGTTATGTCAAGCGACACAGCCAGCACCATCTCACCCTGCGACATTGCATTGTCCACCGATTCCTTCACTCGTAATATTGCATGAATTGTAGCCTCTCCGACAACCAAACTGTCCATCAGACAAATCAGGGCCAACAGTCTCTAAGTGTCCAACAAGTCGATCGACGATAATACGTTCAAAAAGCTTGAAAACCTCGTTGGTTAGAACTAAAGGTCTGTACGCCGATGGTGATTCGACTGGTCGGCCTTCTTTTCTCACCAAAACAAGCTTACCATTCTTCCACTGTTGCGGAAACTGACTTTGCCATCACAGAGTTTCCCTGCCATCTGACACACGTAAACTCAGATCCTACATTGACAAGCAGTAACCCACTTGCAACCATCCATTCTTCCATCAGTCTTCCTCTCGGGCATGTTTCAGGAGAGCCCCATGCTCTAGACTTAGCATTAAAATCTCCACCAAGTAGTACAGGGTTGGACCTATTTTGGTAGACTATAGATCCAACTACATCTAGGAATCGCTCAAACTGTGCGAGGGGTCTATTCGGGGAAAAATATACAGAGATAACTGTTGTCTCTCCCCAAAGAGCCGCAACACATCCCGAGCGTCTAACAATGTTCCTGAGCGGCGGGTATCCAATGTCAGTCCTTACCAAAATAGCGGCAGTTTCGTCAATGGAACTTACCCAACTATCCCGTGGTGGTAGAAAATACGGCTCCGATATGAGTACTACGTCAATCGACCACTGTGCTACGCTTTGGAAAAGCAAATCCTGGGCTCTAGCACAGTGGTTAATGTTCGCCTGGAGAAAACGAATGAGGGTCATTTTTAACCGGTAGTCATCTCTTCCACCCCCCTCACTTCAGCAATCTGCGAGCGAGTTTGTTGCGAGGGCAGTCTCAAGCCTCTTCTTGGTTTGTCAGCAGATGGAGCAGAACATCCATTACTACCAATCATATGCTCTGTGGGTTTACCTAATGCAGCACATACCACACAACGCAGTTTCTCTTTGCAGCTGAAGGCCATGTGTCCTGAGTTTCCGCAGCGGAAGCAAAGATGGCTCCTGTCCACTTCAGATGTACATTGTGCCTGAATATGGCCAGTCAGTAAGCACCGCAAGCATCTGATGGGTCGACGCTGAAGGAGTTTTACTTGCGCAGATACCCACCCTACACGAAGTCTGCCTCCGTTCTTTATCCTAAGCGCGGCTGCAACTGGGCATCGCACCCATAAACGAGCTAAACCAGAATTGTCTCGACGTATTTCTCCTGCCTTAATTTGGTCTTCTCTGCAATTTCCTGCAGCAGCTAGGGCTGCCACAACCTCGTCAGTCTCGACGGCATCATCTAGTTCTTCTATGAGTAGGTCTGCACATTTTACAGGCCTAGTTACTTTCACGTCGTGCCCATCGAGGACTTCTTTCAATTTATTAGCTAATGCGTCAGCTTTCTTGGTACTACTAATGCCTGGCAGTTCAAACAATGCTGCCCCAGTGGCAGCTTTTTTAAACCGAACACTCTCAATACCTAAGCTCCCCAAGTCCAGTCGTTGTTTGGCTTCTTTTATAACTGCTGAATATGTGAGGCCTTTCTGTTCTCCTTCTGGTAAGAGAGTGAGCATCACTGCTGAGGAGCGAGGCACACGAAGCTTGCTCTTTTGGGATTTTTTCCTTTCCTTTTGAGTTTGAGTTTGTGGCCTCGTGTCACTTAACATCTGCTCTTCTGTGGTAGCCATGCGATCTCGACTCTGCTCTCGACTCGTTAGTTCGTTTTCTGGATTCTTGGTCACGGGCCGAGTTGGTTTGCCCGATTTATCTGCCCTTTTCTTCTTTTTCTCTTTTTAGAGTGCGACTCTACCGTAGTCCATTCCTGCTCTCTGATAGGAGCTGGACCTGGTCTCACATTTGGAGTTGTTTCCAGATTATCTACCTCTTTATTCTTTTGCGCCTTATCTGCCGCTAATGGCGGACGGAGACGTGGTTCAGGTGGTAGGCGTTTCTCTATAGATGCTATCCTGGTATTGACCATTGTTCCCATTTGAATCATGATGTTTCTTGTAAGTGTTTCGGTATCAATCGAAATCGAAGATCCCACAGTTCCCTCCATACCTTGCCGTTTGATAGCTTCCAATTCGCTGCGGAGCACAGATACCTCGTTTCGAAGGCAACGATTGCTCTCCCGAAGTTTTTGTATGTCGTCATCGGCCGAGCGCCGGCGAGCTTCCATAAATGTGGTTTGGATAGCCTGTGCCGCTTGTTTAAGTTGATCTTTATACTCAATCTTAAGGTTGCGTGATTTAGTGGCCACCATTATAATTTTATTCACATTATCAGCAATCTGCCGGTCAAGATCGTCTCCGTCTTCAAGCTCGCTCAGATCACTTACGAGATCTAAGTTGACTCTATCAGTTCTGATAGAGCTGGGTGGTACCGTTACCCGAGGTGTTCCTGTTAACTCGTTCTCTTTAGTTTTTTTAGCCATTGGCGGCACATGTTTGGCAGAGGCAGACAACTGCCGTTTCCTGCGGTATGTCACTCTTTGCGAAACCGTATTCTCCGTGCTCATTCTAGAGCTCGCATCGGAGGCTACAAAATCTTCATTTGCACGTAAGGGACTGTTTACCCTTGAGCGCTCTCCCGTACTTAGGTTGCAATCTTCTCGGTCTGCTTCATCAACAAGAAGAGAGAAGCGTGAATTAGCTGTGATGGTACTAGCAGCTTCTTGGTTTGTTTTTGTTATAGGACTTCTGTCCATATAGCGATTCTTGCCCCCCCAGATACGGTGGGGCTGTCCGAACCCGAAGGCACGGAGAGGGATTCTCCTACTGCATCGCAGTCGGTACCCTCCTGGGGTAGTGAATGTTTTAGACTCGCCATCATAGATATTGCCTTTATTACTAGGGTGTGGTCCCTGATACTCCCTCCCCCCCTAGACGCTTAGGACGAGGTTCTCCCCCGTCACATAAAATCCCTAGGCACGCCAAAACCTCGGGATTTAGGTTATTATTTTATTGAGGTTACCTTGCTCATATGCCACGTCTCCATTTCCATCTGAAAGCAGATGAAATCGAGTAGCTTAGCCGGTAAATACGGCTCCTCTATAAAGCAGACATTGCCTACTTACCACCACCACACTCTGGTAGGACATCAGCCAGCAGTCACCAAAACCTCCACAAGGGAGGAATTATTGACTGCCGCCCAGGGTGCACCGTCCCGGAACCTTTATCAGCCCACTGTTCTTACCGGACATGTCCATTAAGACAAGCCGGCTAACAAAGGACCGGGCACACGTGGAGGTTTCCTACCGTAGCACCCCGGATTAAATAGCCCTAGGGCCTGTAAATCTGAGAGCAAGCAAAAAAATATCTCAAGTAAAACAAAACCTTAATTGTACTAATGATGTTTACAGAAAAGGCGAAACCGTACCTGAACACGTATAGTTTTCAAAACAATCTCGTTTCTTATGCCAGAAATAAGACGGTGTTTTTGTTTTACTGATGGAACAATTACTGTATTTACTTTCAGAAAATGACGTCCTTCCTTGTTATTTAATATTTCTTCTGATTCAACTTAAACAAAAATATATTTACTTTAGTATATAATATATATCGTAAATTTATTCTTCCATGCTGGTCTGGGAGAAAATAAAAACGTAGAATGTAGCTGCTTCCCTTCCCGCGTAGATCGTAAAAGGCGATCGAGGCAATGGGCAACAATCGAAGGAATCATGTAAATAGGCGCTGTGGCTAGCAACCCATCTATTTCGATTTCGCTTTTCTCTGTCTACCCCGCAAGGAAAACTATGTATGTAAGTAAATATATTGTTACGTACATTTTACTACGTCTTTATCCCTTACGACGAAGTAGACAGAGCCATACCATACAATATATGTGTTACACGCACTTTGTCTGTTTTTACAAGCTTTTATTTGAATTGCAACGTATGTATGTAACTATGTTCGGGTGAAGTCTTGCAACTCAATATTGAATCAGATATCTTCCACCGATTGATCTGAAATTTTGTATACTTGTTTAGTTTAGATGACAATGCATGATTAGTTGGGTAACAAATAGATATCAAATTAAAGGGCTCGCTGAAAATAACGCGAAAAATAAAAGGTACATAAAAATTTGTCTTTAAAAAGATTTTCATTTTTAATAAAAATGCGTCCAAATGCGAGTCGGACTCGCCTATGAAGGGTTCCGTAGCTGCAAGTAACATAATATGAATGTTCTTGTTATATTTAAGTTGATTGAATGAAAGGTATAACGCGGTTTACGATTTATGAAGTATTTAAAAAAAAAACTACTTACTAGATCTCGTTCAAACCAATTTTCGGTGGAAGTTTGCATGGTAATGTACATCATATATTTTTTTTGGTCGATTGACCGTGACTCCACTCGAAATGATGATGAAATATTTTTTTAATTTATCCATCTCTTGATCTCTTATTTTAGAAGTTACTATTTACACATTTTACCACTTTGGAAGTGTCTATCGCGCAAACTAATCAGTTTTGAAAAAAATATATTAGAAACCTCAATCATATATCATTTATAAAAACATATCCATAGACACCCACACGTACGATATTTATGAAAAAAAATTTTGAGTTTCAGTTCTACGTATGGGGAGCCCCAAATTTATTTTTATATTTTTGTGTTAAAATCTGAATGCGGTTCACAGAATACATCTACTTACCATTTCAACACTATAGTTCTTATAGTTTCGGAAAAAAGTGACTGTGACATATGGGCAAAGAGCATACGGGTGTGACGGACGGACAGACAGACATGACGAATCCATAAGGGTTCCGTTTTTTGCCATTTGGCTACGGAACCCTAAAAAGATATAATACTAGTCATATCTTGTATATGGTATTACATTATACATCTTGTATTTTTCAACCGACTTCAAAAAAGGAGGAGGTTCTATCTATGTTCGATTGTATATATTTTTTTTATGTATATTCACCGATTTCTCCGTCATAATTAATATAAACTTAGAATATCAATATTACTTATCACCATATAATTAAGTGAAGTCCTTCTATTACGGTTGCAAAAATACGACACTGTGACTGACATACATGGATCGACAACATCTTATTGATGCCCAAAACCTTTGGGTACTGGACCATGAATTGGAACTCTTCACTCGTATAGGTATAATATTTTAAATACTAGAACAGGAAGGCTATACTCCAGTGAGATGCAGTACAAAAAACGTGTGTTTTCGTAAAACTAAAAAAAAAGTTCATTTGGTGGTGTGACCTTCAGCGTACCACGAACTGTGTAGCGAACGATTCATCGTGATTGTGTGATGGAATAAATAGGATGCGGAAGGATTCTTTAACAAAAGATCTCATTTATAAATAAGACAGTTATTTTTCTGTATAAAAAATTATTAAGAGTCCCCATCCATGGAACAAAAAATACCTCAAACCTTAACGTGCGGAAAGTCTATAGATCTTTAAAAAACACATTATGGTTCCTAAAACCATTTTTTTTTAAAGTTAATCGTTTGAAAACTACAAGCTCCCAAAGTGGTAAAATGTGTGTCTCCCCATGTAACTTTTAAAATGAGAGTAAATAAATAAAAAATATGTGTTGTAGATCCCAATAAATACTTTCAACGAAAATTGGTCTGATCAAGACATAGGTTTAAAAAAATGGCGTCTCGAACAAGATATAGTCGGCATTTTTTGAGATATATAGCACATTTTCAAAAAACCGCGAATATAAAAAAAGTAAATTTTTGCGGTCGAAAAATGATAGATTGTGGGTAGGTCTAGACATTCTGGTACGTTCCCGGAACTTGCACTTGGCAACTCTTTTTTGTAGGATCATTACAAGAAATAAAAAAAAAAAGAACAGAAAAATAGACATAAAATTAAAAAGCCCTTCAGGCGAGTAGACGACCAATACTGCTGAAAAGAGTTTCTTTTGGCGTTTCTTCTCTGCAGTGGTCGATTCCGAAACGTTAGTACCTACTCGTAGTTTGAAGCTTTTGCACATCAATTAATGATATAAATATTACTAAATTAGTTCCTTTAAAATGTGATTTGACGTGCCTGCAAAGGCCTATTTTCCGAATAAATATTTTGATTTTTATTTGATTATGAGGACCCTTTAAGTTTTGATTTAATTTTGCTTTTACTATTTATTGTTGCTTCAGCGGCAATAGATATACACATTGCGAAAATTTACAGTCCTCCTATTACCGATCAATATATCCTTGTGTGACTGACGGACGTACGAAGTATAGGTTTCGTAATAGGGTCCCGTTTCACCCTCTGGGTACGGACCTGTAAATATTGTTCGATCGAACTCCGCCATTGCGGCGCCGAATAAAGCATGCTATTCTGTAGCACTGTTATTTTTCAATTTCACGGACTCGTCCGACCGGTTTCTAGTAAATAGTCGTTGTGACTCATTTGCCGCCGATTAGTACTCCGGATTCTAGTTGTAAACTTGTCAAACCGTCTGCGTCAAAAAAGTTTTGACCGATAAATACGCCATGTTTTAAATGTCATTCACTCTGCATTATGTCAAACAAAAGCCCAAGATTTTTATTTGAGTAAAGATAATGTGCTTCGCATTAGATACAGAAAATGATAACTGGAATAATGATAAATGTATTAGAAATAAAGAATAATTTACACACCACAGCATAATTTAGACGATATAAAATTTGATTTAATCTGATTTACCTTACTGTGTAATAAACGTAATACTTGAACGAATATAATTTATTAATTAATAAACATATGAAAAAAAAAATTGTCATTAAAGGTACATATAATTTCGAGTACTTAACATATACAACATTTTCAAATTTACAAATAACAAAAAAGTTGATTTTTTTAACTATTTCTACGACCAGAAACTCCAATTTATTAAATGTAATATTTAAGACACGAATCCTTCTTTATTATATTTAATCAGACAATATGTTAAGTACGAATAAATGACTATGTTTTTTTGTTGTTGTTCGACATAATAGCTTGCCTCTATGAGTGCATCCCACTCGTTGGGTACATGTTGGCGTAGGTTGACGGAATTATTGTTCTACTTATTAAATATGGAATTGTCGCAATTATGTTTATTGTTTATACTTGTTTTTTAGAGTTCCGTTCTCAAAGGGTAAAAACGGGACCCTATTAATATCACTCCGCTGCCCGTCTGTCTGTTTGTCCGTTATGAACCGTGATAGTTAGACAGTTGAAATTTTCACAGATGATGTTTTACTGTTGCCGCTTTAACAAGGAATACAAAAAATAGAATAAGATAAATATAGGTGTAAGGGGGCTCTCATACAACAAACGTGATTTATTTATTGTTTTTGCTTGATATTGATAACGGCAACAGGTACACGCTTGAAATATTCACAGAAGATTTAGTTATATATTCACTTTAAAAATAAATAATGAAAAAAAAAATATTAAAGGCTCTCATACAACAGACATGATTTTTTTTTGCCGTTTTTATAGATAACGGTACGGAACCCTTCGCGCGCGAGTCCGACTTGTACTTGACCGGTTCTTTTTTATTTATCAATCAAGTCCCATTTTGTTTTGTGACAATGTTCTCGAACATCTCCCACAGTCCCACAAATATAAAAATCTTAATAACCACTGAGCGGAAGGCGCGCGTTGAGCATTAACTCGATTTTGAATGTAATTGCTGAGCTGACATGTATAACATGGTTAATATCCTCCCTGTGTATTAACACGGTTATGTGCGCCAATAGAGCTGTAAACTAATAGCCGCTGTAAAGGATGTCCCCTGGTGATTAGATTATAAAATGTATATTAAACCCGGGTGTGCGTATTCCTGGAACTTTATAATCGTTTTTATTTATTATAATTTGGACGATCCAGCGATGAACCACGTTCTCACCTGTTAAGTGAAGATCTGGATTATGGTGGAGCTCGCTGACTCATTAAATACCTATTCACTCTTATAGCTTTAATGAGACCAAATTATATGTGTCAGGGAAAACCTCCGGTGGCAAGAGACTCCATTCCTTAGCTGTGAACGATCATCATCATTTCATGAAGGTGACACTCAGGTGATTCAAGCCTGCAATGTCCTAACTAAACTGGAAGCAACTAAACAAAAGTATGCTTCCTATGGGAATCGAACCCACGAACCCCGGATCTACAGGCAAACGCCTAAACCACTGGACCACAGAGGTGGTCGATGGATCACGGAGCTGTGAACGATGAGGTAGCGCTTGATGCGAGCTGGTGGGTATATCACTTATGCATGTTTAGCGACAACAGGCTAGGTGCCAACTTGGATTCGTTACCACAAATGGCAAAGAGTATTTTGATTGAGTTTAGTGAGAGGCACCTTTTAGGGTTCCGTTCATCATCACCATCAGGCCTTTTGAGTGTCCACTGCAGGAGTATTACCCTCTCTGTACTACCGGATATACCATACGTGGTCAGAGCAGACAGAGGATTTTGCCTACACTCTCCTCGCTGGCCAGACGGGTTGGAGAGGTCTCATTGATGTTTATGAGCTTTGTTTAGCTTGTATTTCCTAAGTCGCCTGTTACGACCTCCATGGGAAGGCTAGGAGTGGTCCTATTCTACTCTGCCGGAAACCACACGGCTATTGAGGATCCGTTCCCAAAGTTGTTCCTTGTTTAATTTAGGTACTTTATGCGTTAAAAATAAGTCTTAGGCAAACAGCGTGTATGTATTGGATACTAAACTTATACAAATACACATAATATTGCGGATTACAGATTTCATAATAGGGTTAATGCAGCCATGTCCTGCCCAAATTTGGACACACAAAAATATAAATCATGAATCTATATACTTACCTATCTTATTTAATAAATCTTATTTAATCATTAATTAATGGTGTAATAATTTATATGTGTAATTTATATTTTTTAAGCATAAACATTTTTGTATGGTATTGTAATTTTTAGGGTTCCGTACCTCAAAAGGAAAAATCGGAACCCTTTATAGGGTTCCGATTTTTCCTTTTGAGGTACGGAACAGACGGACAGCCAAGTGATCCAACGTAACCCTTATGGGTTACGTTGGATCACTTGGCTGTCCGTCTGTCTATCTGCCAAGACCCTTTTTCTCAGGATTGCGTAGAGGTATCAAGCTCAAATTCATATGAAATACTCAGGTCTACTGTCCCTTGGAGCTGTGAAATAATCAAACTTCTAAGCCAACGCAATCAAAAGGTACATTTCGACATTCGATTTCGATTTATTTTGAATTTCGACATTCACAAGGGAATCAAAAAAAATTCTAAGGGTACTTCCCATGCACTCAGAATCTTGAAATTTGGTACAAAGCAACGTCTTATACACAGATAAAGGAAAAATTGCGAAAAGCATACATTTTCAATTACATCATATAATAAATATTCATACAAAAATATTTTTAATAATTTCTAACTTACTATATATAATGTACGGAACCCTTCGTGCGTGAGTCCGACTCGCACTCGCCTCACGCCGCACATGCACAACACGGCAACGACACATATTAACGAAATGATAATTCCCAATAAGAGTACCGGTACTAAGTACCGGTACTGTTTACCGGTATTTGGTACAGGTACTTCTTTCAATTACCGGTACCGTCGTTTTATTGAGGTACCGGTACCAATCCAATTACCGGTACCGTTGTATTATAGAGGTACCGGTACTTGATTTTTACCGTTACCAAATGTACCGGTACCAAACCAATTACCGGTACTGTCGTTTCATAGAGGTACCGGTAATGGATTTTTACCGGTATTCCAACCCCTGGTGAGTTCTAATATGTTTAGAGTCGCCATCATATTTTGACCGTAATATGCAATAATTATATGCCGTGTTTGTATGCCCAATTTGCTAAGGATATTACGAGTATTATTATGTACAATAAAATGATTGATGATATTTTCGTTCCTTTATAAATATTTAAACTGAATGAATAGGAACGCGAGCCTATTCATATCCATTTAACAGAGTTTAATACATTACGGTCCAACACATACTAGTGATCAATTTGATAGACAATAGCGCTATATTATTGGGTGTTAGAACACTATTCAGCCATAATCAAATTAGCGGTCGGTCGTGGCTGTATTTGATGTGCTCGTTGGTTTAGGCGCAGAATGTTCAATTCGCAAAATGTCCAGCGGTCGTAAAATATCCAATTCGCAGCATGTCTATTTTGCAAAATGTCTTTTTCGGAAAATCACCCCGTACGTAACCATATTACTATTTACACCATCTATCATTATAACTCAAGGACGGCTGAACTGACTTTGATGATCTTTGATTAGTTGGACTTGTCTCCGCCACAAATGATATACAATAAATATTTATGAAAACATGACAACTACAAAGATTCAAAGATTCAATTTCACATCTTAACAAGATTAAGTTGAAACTACCGACGGACAGACAGACAGACGGACCGCGGAGCCATATGAATAGGGTCCCGTTTTTATTCTTTGGGTACGAAACCCTAAAAACTAAAACTCATCTAATTTCTATTGTGCGCACACAATTTAGGTATACATAACGTATATATTTACGTCATCTGCATAAATACATACATATTATCACGTCTTTATCCCTAACGGGGTAGACAGAGCATAAGATCAAACGGCCAAGTGTTGGTGGATCTAAAGGTGGAAAACGGAATCAAAATGGTGATGGGTTGCTAGACGCATAGCCTTTGGTCATCTACAGAAATGAGCTACATTTTAATTTTTCCTACGAAAATTATACTACAGTGCCATATATAACCCGTCAATCGCGAAAACGCAGACACAATTTTAATTGTTATGCGGACCTCTCGGTGGCTGAGGGTCCATCTTTATTTTTAATTTCTTTATTTTTAACGTTTTTTTTTTAATTTTTTTAAATTCAAATTTTTTTAAATTATTTCTACTTTATTTTTAAAATATGTGTGATTTGTCCGTATATATTTATTTCTGTAAATACTTTTTGTCCTCCATATGGGATTTTGTGTAACTTACTAGTCTATCAAGCTGAATCTAATGATATGTCTTTTGTCAAGTATTGGGTTATTAAGGAGGGATGATTAGGAGGCACTTAGCGGCGTAGTCGAAGGTAGAATACCTACCTGCGTTTGAAAGTCGTTATAATTTATCTTCCTTGAAAATGTATGGGAGAGAATTATATGGCCCACCTTTTGTTTTTTTATAGTGTACAATAAAGTTTAATTAAAAAATGTGAAGATCAACATTTCTATCTATTCAAGTTATAAATTCTTGCAACATCATCGAAGTAAAAGTAAAAGTTGTTAAAATTATTTTTTCCCACGTATTTTCCCTATAACAACAGACAAACAAATACTCTCTTGGCGTCCCAGAAAATTGAATACTTATTATAGGTACAAATGGTAAAAGCTATACAAATGTTTACAAATAACATTAAATTATTCCATTGTTTGATCGTTTATATTATTCATGAAATACATAAAGATTTATGCTTTCATAAGCTTGGTTGACAAAAGCCTCGTTTCAATATTTATACTCGCCCGCCGTGATTTATACAAACAAACTTTGCACGAACCCACGTCTCTATTCGGTCATAATAATATAATTTGCTTGAAATGTCTCGAACGCTCACAGCGAATGGTTTATTTACTTAGGTCACAATGCTACAATATAAGTTACTCATGCATGTCAAACAAATTCAATAAAGCCTTAAACGCATAGCGTATCTTTTTCGTTACACACATAAAAGTTAAATTATATTTATTATACTATTATATTGGAATTGGAATATATCCTATAAGTATAATCTGATTCTTCTTAAAAATATAAATAATATAAGTTTTTATTTAATTTACAACCTACATACATAGGAATGTTTTGGCCTCCTCCTAAACTCTCCAAACTCTTACCTATCTAGACAGTCCTAACCTCTATATCTGCTCCGTGGTCCTAACGCAACGTTTTTTAAAAATATACTTCTATGTTTGCTATTATAATTGTAAAAACTGAAATAGATTCGTAAATACATCAATTTTAAATATGTGAAAACATATTTTAAATTAATTAAAATTTAATAAATTCATAAGAGTGGCTTTTTTTCTAAATTTTGTTTGATTGACAAAAAAAAACAAAAAGTATAGAAATACAACAATATATAATATATATTTGGTATAAAATAAAATAATTGGCTATAAAACACCACAAAAATTTTTTCACTATTTTTTTCGAAGTTTTTGATCAAATGCATTAGTAACAAAATATATAAAATAAGCGTCTTTTTTTAAACAAAATATCATGCTTTTAAGGGTTAAGACGCAAAGTAACGAAGATAGCTATTACAGTATGTACTTACTTGCTTAGTCCTTAGTAATTTTTCGTGTCCTTAATTAAGATATAATTTAATTATAACATTCCTGACCCTGATCGGTTGCGTCATTGAGCTTTTCGTAGTAATATTGAATACAGATATACCTGTGAGTGAAAACTTCTAAACACAGACGAAAGGACGATGCACATCATCTGTTTGATTGTTTTCGTGAGTGTAAGTGACCAACACTGATTACAAATTTTCTAGCTGCTTAAAGGCACCATCATCATCATTTCGTGTAGGTGAGGTGACACGGTCAATCGACCAAGCACACCCTGGTGTCAGAGTTCTTCGGGACTGCCTCTCGGCATCTGACGTGGTTCCTTTAACGACTACCAGATAGCAGCCGGGACCAACGGCTTAACGTGCCTTCCGAAGCACGGAATTATCTTTATTATCAGACAATCAGGTGATTCAAGCCTGCAATGTCCTAACCAAACTAGAAACAACTTATCAAAGTATGCTTCCCGTGGGAATCGAACCCACGACCTCCGGGTCTACATGCGCCTTAACCACTGGACCACGGAGGTGAGAAAGCTCAACGACTGTCATCAGTGAATCGTATCAACACATAAATTGATTCGATCTCTTTCTCCCATCTATTTGTTTGCATCCCTGAGTGTGATGCGTTGGCGCATGGGGTCCGCAGCTAGTATCGCTACGTAAGTAAAAAATGTAGTACGTACACGAGTTATCCTTCTGTTACTTCTCGAATTTCAGCCCTCTCTGTAGTTTGTGCAAAGGCAAGTGCACTAACTGTCGTGATATTGTAGAAATCGCGGCGTCGACGCTCCAATTCGTGTTGCTTTGCCGAATGTCGAGGCGCTGTGTTTACGGGGCCACTCTCTCAACAGCTCACAATGCCCGCTTTTCTTCAGCAAGGCGAAAGCGACGAGCCTTGAAGGGATGCCAGTCAGAATATATAGCAAGAACATGTAGATTTTTATAATCCGATAAAAAATTGGACTCCCTCAGAAAACGAATTTTTATTTTAGTTCGAAAACTTTATCTGATTTCCGCAAAATTGAAGAAATTAAATGAGAATTGCGGGCGTCCCGTTGGGAAGGCAATTCATGTTTAGATTCTCAATAAACTCGATCCGTCTTATTATAAAACGAGGACTAACTTTTGTACCTGATTTAAACCACTATCCGGCCCAAATAAGACGACACTTATCACTTTGACGTTTGGTCAACTGTCGTCAATTTGTATTGGACGGATAATGGTTTAAACCAGGTACTAAAGTTAGTCCTCGTTAATAAGACTGGATATGTTGGAGGCTTGGAGCCTTTGTAACGCGATATAAGTTTCGATCACGTTTCGATTTTACAAAACCCTTAAACCAGATCCATACAAAGTCAAAAAGATATCACGTTTTCAAACGTGTTACCTTACGCCTATATTGCGTTCATTTGTATTTTTAGGGTTCCGTACCCAAAGGGTAAGAACAGAACCCTATTAATATGGAGACTAGCTCCGTGGCGCAGCGGTCACCACGCCAGCCTGCGACACGGAGTGACCGGGTTCGATCCCCGGCCAGGTCAAGATGGAAAATGATCTTTTTCAGATTGGTCTGGGTCTTGGATGTGTATCTATATTATGTATTTGTTATAAAATATAGTATCGTTGAGTTAGTATCCCATAACACAAGTCTTGAACTTACTTTGGGGCTAGTTCAATCTGTGTGATTCGTCCGTATATATTTATTTATTTATTTTATTTATGGCTTAAGCGGAGCCATATTAATTTCCCTTTGAACCCTTTGAAAGAAGCCAAAAAATATTTGTTAATACTGCAAAACGATATTGAAAGACACTGCTCTATACCCTTCAAGGCTCCGAAATCCATATATATATCAACATCATATAAACATCAACATATCCAGATAATGTAAGGAGCTGTGCATCAGAAGAATACCGTAAAACGTGTATTTTTTCGTCGCGCAGTTAGCCTTAGTCGTTCCTAGATGGATCTGAACAATTTTTCCTAGAATTAAATTACTAAAATAGAGCTCACACAAATTGAGCAGTCAAGTTTCTATAATAAGTAGGAGGGCTATTATTGTTTACTCAAATTTCGCTTATACGAATAATTACGATTCCTATGAATTATATTCAGTAATAGAACACGATCTCCACAGTTTTATATTATTTTTTAGACTGTAATATACGTATGCATGTGTCATTTTTCAAAGTTGCAATATTCACGGATATGTCTGTGTTGATTACACTGAACTATTTTTCTTTTGAAACGTATAGCGAAACACAAAAATAAAATTTTGATATCCCAGGCCAGATCCAATTTCAATGGGAAATGGAATGGACTGTTCGGGGTTTTGCTAGAGCTTTCGAAGGGAATGTGTGACAGACAGTGTAGTTAATAGTCATCTCTGTGCAACTATTATAACTTTTCCTTTATGTGCGAATGTTTATTTTTATATTCGTTTTTCCCACTTGCCCTGTAGATTAGATTACATCATCACATCGCATGCAGAAAGAAGACCATACTAGGGTATTTAAATTAAGGGGTTTTTTAATTTTAATCGTAAGCTTATATAGCTACGCAGTAGTTTCGGCTGTGCGTTGATATACATATAAGTCAGGTTTGCCTTTTGACCGCGGCTTCGCCCGCGTTAATGTCGATCCCTCGGGACGAAAGTATTTCCCGGAATGAAAGATACCCAATGTCCTTCCCTGGGCCTCAAACTACTTCCATACAAAATTTCATCGTAAGCGTAAAAAGAAGAAGATAGACAGACAGAGTTACTTCCGCATTTATAATATTAGAAAAAAAAATTATAAATAATCTGTACTGACACCTCTTGATGAAGGCACCCGCTTTGATATAGTAGAATGTACTATCATACTAATATCTTGGAGGATTTTCAATACGGTCGTATCTAACCGTAAACATGTCTACTTCATATTGTATGTCAGGTTTTCTCATCACTCGCTTTCCTATTGTAGATATTACACAATGCCTTATTGTACTTATTGTCACGGTGTGTAATGCTGTTTAATATGGGATTTCTCTACATTCTGCCATCATGATGTTAAAAAAAAACAGCGTCATTAATACAATCCACAGGACTAATAGGTACTGATTTTGTAAAATGTATATAATAATTATATTTTGTTTAAAAATACTAATCACACTTTTAATTAAATATCGATACGTTAATTTTGCTTATTGCCTTTTAAGTTGGGTAGGTAAGAGCTTTTTGAAAGTACAAAAATCGTACTCGTAACTGAAACTACTTAGTTATGAAGCTATTTACAATACAATACAAAAAATCTTTATTGCACCATATTAGAAATATAAATGTATAATTTTAATTAATTTGTGTACAATTGGGCGACCTTATCACTAAAAGCAATCTCTTTTAATTGACAGGTGGCGCAGTTATTTTATATAACTCTTTTATACTTGTATTATTTACATAAAAGCAATACTCAATGAAGCGATCGAACAAAGTTCTTACATCTAGCAAACGAGATGCGTAAGTGTAACGTCACTTGCTTTTCTATGAAGCGTTTTGGAGCTTTTATATCTTATATTTTTATCACTCACTAGCTGTTGCCCGCGACTTCGCCAGCGGCAATTTCTGTATTATATATATTATATATATTTATATGACGTTGGTATCTCATATTTATATCTTTGTCTTTGATGACGTTGGTTTTCTGTCCAAAACGATTTCTAAATTTTGACAAGATTCTTTTTGAGTTCAGTAGTACTGCAAAATTTGGGGACTGACACAAACACTGCGCTCGAGACAGTTGAAAAATAGGTACATATTTGTAAAATCTATTACTGTCGCGCTGTATGCCCAAACAACTCCCGCAGAGTGCGATAGAGACAACTGCAGCTCGGCATATCTTTCTCAGCATACCTTTAAAAATTACACAAAATTAACGCTTCCTATAGTCCCCTGTTTTCTTCTTCAAAACTTAACCGACTTTATTTCTATTTTCATAAAAAAATTAAGATAAGCTATGGCTGTGTTTCATGTTTTCTTTTTCTAATATAATCGCATCGCATTTGTTTTCTTGATGTTTGAACACAACTGTAAGTCTTACCAATTTTTCAGGTTTTTGAAGGTACATAGCGCTGTAAATAATGCAATTATGAAAAAAAAATTAAACATAAGGTCATGCTGATATATCAATATATTTTTTTTGTAAAAAATCATTGTTGTACTGGTACTATCCGGCGAGGAATGGGGACTGCGCTTGTATGGAAATACAGCGCTACGATTTCCTCTTATGGAGTTTGACAACATCAGCAGGCCTACTCGCAAACTTTTTACAACGACGATGTACACCATTTCGATAGGTCTCGTTATCCATCACGGTTTATATATTTGAGAAGCACGATGGCCCAGTGGGCGCGAGCATTATTAGCGCTTACGCTTATTTAGCAACTTGGACCGCATGTGGCATAAAATGTCTCAAACTCCTCCGTGCTTCGGAAGGCACACTAAGCCAACATGATGACAGCCGGAACCAACGTTCCGGCTGTCATCATTGTAGGCAGCCGTAAAGCTATGTTAGACAGATGCCATAAGACAGCTAGGAAAATGTGACATCCACCAGTGTTGGCCACTTACACAAACGAACACAATATCTGAAACTCCAGAGAACTTGTATGAAAAAATCATGATGATCGGTTCAGTAGTTACGGCGTGAAAGCGTAACAAACAAACAAACTCCCTTTCGAATTTATGATTTAGTAAGGATCATACGAAAACCGCAATGTATTTTGAAGTGACGATCATAAAGTTGTACATCTTAAATGTCAAAGGTTAACGAGTAAGACATCAGCAGGCCTACTTGCTAACTTTTGACAGCTACAGTGAACTACGTTTTTATCGGCACTTTAAAATACATTGCGGCATTCGTATGTTTTTTTTTATATTTCAGATATTAACCGTAATAGATGTAGAAGTGACCATCAAAACGCATCAACTGCAGTCGTCAAAAGTTAGCGAAAGGCCGCATCGGCAGCTCCGTGAAACCATTTTACTGCATCGACATTTTGTATATTGTAATTTTGTATAATATGTAAATTTTATGACAACGGCTGTCATTTAATTTACATAATATACAAAATTTCAAAGTCTTTGGGAAGTTGGTTTATTTAATTTGCAGGGTTTTTTAATTTACAGACTAAAAGACGCACATACCTGGATAAGTGAAACTAAATAAAAGGTTGTAGAAAATACTATTAACAGGTGTCGTATCTAACCATTAAAAAGGCTACATCGTATTTGCTTCCTATTGCACGTTGTATGCACTCTGCGTGTTAATTATAGGTTTTCTCTTTCAATGTCGTTAAAAGGGAAAATAGTGTGCGATGGCGTCATGTGTCTGTTACTGTTGTTTTCCTTTGATGTAATTGACGTAGTTTTTGATCGTTATACTAGTAATTGGGTAATAAATAAATAATAATAATTCTGAACAAAATTTTGAGTAGTTTATAGTTGGTATATAGTAACATTTTTCTGTACCAAAGTGCATATACTGTGGGGTAAACAGTCGACCTCATTATAGGAGTGATTTTTCTATACAAGTGTACGACTTGGTGAAGTCTTCCGTTCGAAAACAGCGGTCCGGCAATATTTTTTTCGATTAACCAATTATTTTTTTAAATATTGTGAGCGACTTTCGCCCGCGGCCTCGCTCGCATGAAGGTACATCCATAGGGAACAGTTTTGTCTAGGACGAAAAGAAAACGAAACCTCTGTCCGTCTCCGGGCGTCAAATCAAAATAAAAGTTCATCTTTATTGGTTTAGTTTTAATACTCAAGATACTACGCTCCATAGCTCTGGCAAACCATCAACTTAAACTTTTGTTAAAGTTTGGGCTAGGTCTAATCGGGTAAGAAACACTACCATGCGCTCCATTACTAAGGTAACAGATGTCGGGTTGAAGGCAGCAAAACTAAAGTGGTATTGTGCGGGTCAGGTCATATTGGTCGTGTGCACTCTAAAAGATAGGTTCACATCTCAACTAACTGGGTTCCAACAGATGGCTATAGAAAGAGAGAAAGACCGAAGACGAGATGGACGGAAGAATTGCGAGCATTCGGCAGGCTTTAAAAGGAAAAGACCAAAGATAGAGATAAAATGGCGGGAAAGAGGCCTTAGCTAAGAATTGGGACAAAAACGGCTTATTAAAAAAAATGGTTTAGTGGTTAAAGCGTAGTTTAGTGGTTAAGACAAAGTATTGCTTTAGATACCAAAATAATATAAAACTATTACTCTGTTCGTTTATTCCTGAAAACATTATTACATATAATAAAATATATATGGACAAATCACACAGATTGAGCTAGCCCTAAGGTAAGTTCGAGAGTTGTGTTATGGGATACTAACTCAATGATACTATATTTTATAACAAATACATATATAGATAAACATCCAAGATCCAGGCCAATCTGAAAAAGATCATTTTTCATCTTGACATGGCCGGGGATCGAACCTAGCATACTAGCTGTTGCCCGCGACTTCGTTCGCGTAAATTTCGTGTTGAATGTATAATAATGTGAAATAAATCAACATACAAATCATATTGATATATCAGCCCTCAGCTCAGCCTATATAGACAACATCACCTCGACTTTGGGCGTTGCCTGTGTGCGCAAGGTTTGGACAGTCAGCAAACTCTAATATAGCCAGATGGGCCGCGTATATTTGCATGCATAGTCTTAAGGGCCAATCTAAGAAACAATGGCAAAAGACTTTGGAGAGCAGCAACTCTCATCTTTTGCCTTATGGGCCGAAATTACGTTGCCAGAAAGGCCTATCCTGGGTGCAGGTCACCCGGGGCCGCCGGGCGCTCACCAGTAATCGGAGCTAATCATATTCTACGCAATCTGTACCGGTGGCGAGTGCGAGGGGTTCGGATAGTGGGATTCGTCTGGCTATTCGGAGCCGAAGAGGGGTCGGGCGGGCTTGTGCGATGTCAATAGGATCATCGGGATCGTCAAGTACGTTCCTAGGACGTCTACGACGTAAGGTCGTGTCGTGTAGATTTGGGGAGTACTTAGCAGCTTGCACTACTAACAGGTTGGGATGGCGTGCGGCATTCTCGCGAACTCAGAAACGCTCTTTGAGATAGCCGCGGATGGATAGGAGATCCGAGTCATGGTGTAAGTCTGTCATGCGCAAATACCGATAATTGCCAGTGGCACGTCGGACGAAAGGATTCTGCAAACGTTGCAGCCGTACTATGTGGGAGGGCGCGATATGGGAAAAGACGACTACGCCGGCGTAGGTCATAAAGCATGGTAGGGACGCAAAGTTTATAGAGTGTCTTACGTGTCGTCGGAGAAATCTTAGCATTGCCTATCATGGGGTTGAGACGGCCTAAAACGAAGGCGGCATAGTTGCGATCTTTGGAGATATGGGGACCGAAGGTCACCGCGCTATCAAGTACGACTCCAAAGGTTATTTAGCCTTGCGTATCCACTGAATGGGCTTTCCGTACAGTGATACTGATCCTAACGTTATAAGTTCTGCTCCAAACATGGTGATTTTCCAACGGGTCACAGCGTGTCCTTTGAGAAAAACACAGCTGTGCTTTTCTCCGGATTAAACTCGATGCCGTACGGTATTTTTTTTTAATGGCTATGTAGCTAGCTCCAAGTGAGCTTTCGCTACTTCACCGGGCGTTTGAGGCGAGGTCAGACCGGGCAGAGTGCCCTCAGCCTATATAGACAACATCACCAAAGGGCTCCCAGGAGGGACGGAGCTCGGCTTTGGACGTTGTCTGTGTGCGCAAGGCTTGGAGAGACAGCAAACTCTCATATTGCCTGATGGGCCGCGTCCGTATGGTAAAACAAATTCCTGTATTAGGCCTCATTTGGAAACATCTCAATAGCCCGTTGTATTATTAAATGAAACAGCGCAATCTAGCGGATTCTTGAAGAATTAACTGTCATGTTATTGCGGCAAAACTAATATGTTATCAAACTGATTGTCACTTATATATTTATATGTTTATAGGTAGAATGCTGTCGTATAATGATGATGAATTGACTTTGGATCATAAGTTTCCTATGTAACTTATTTAATTTATTTATTTTTAATGCTATAAAGTATTTGCAGGCAAACTCATGCCTTGAATTCATTCAAATGACGATAACTATTTTTTTAATAAACCGATTTTGATGAAATAAAACCAGGGTGGTTTAAACCAGGCAATTGGTATTGGATAAGCATGATCATACATACAGACAGACACAAAAAATTAAAAAAAAAATTTTGCTTTCTTTTATTTATTTTTCTCCCATTTCAATCTAAGAATACTAAATGTATAGACAACATATTAAGCTAGTATAAAACTAGATTTCGCCCGCGGCTCCGCCCGCGTCAATGTCGATCCCTCGGGACTAGTACTTTTTCCCGGGATAAAAGGTAGCCTATGTCCTTCTCCATACTCCAGAGAACTTGTATGCAAAATTTCATGATGATCGGTTCAGTAGTTACGGCGTGAAAGCGTAACAAACAAACAAACTCACTTTCGCATTTATAATATTAGTAAGGATTATTAGTAAGGATAAGGATTATAAGACTTTCTGAATATACATTTTCATGTTAATATTATTTTAAGTTTATGAGAAAATTCAAGATATAGGTAGAGTGCGGGGTCAGGTATCTCGGTGGAAATATTTTTACTGTTTTATTATATGTATTATTATATGTATATAGATTGATAATATATTATCTAGTGTAATTGTTTACTTTTTTTTTGTAAAGACCAGTTTGAATAGTAATTTCAAGCGATTATTATCTCTTACATTAGAATTCAGCGTGGGCAGCGCATAAATATGCTTAGATAATAAAGAACAAAAAGTTAAATGAAGGGCGTGCACAAGCGGCGATTACTCATTTATACAATCAATCCTCTGTTTTGCAACTATGTTAAACAAAGAACTGTTGCCCGAAAACAGGCTCTAAAATTTCCTTCACAGACACACACACTAATCTAATCATATGTTATATGTAATCTACAGTGCTACATACAAGGATCTAAATTAACGCCAGTCTTGTAAAATTCAAATAAGTAATTAAAAAGTAATAAAGTAAATAGTAGTCTTAGTAGTAGTAATAGGCAGTAAAATTCAATCTTGTAAAATTTCAATTAAGTCATTACTGAGTTTTGGCTGTGAATTTTCGGGTTATATACAGCTCGAAAAACATGCCAGAAAGTTGTAAATAGTGGTGTAAGAAAGATAGTGATCATCATAATTTCGTGTAGATACGATCAATGGACCATACATACCCTGGTGTTAGTTCTTCGGAGCCGCCTCTCGGCCTTTGACGTGGTTCTTTCAACGACTACCTGACCTGCAGCCGGGATAGTGATAGTGAAGGATTTTTGTGGAAGATTTTTTTTTTGCCATGTCCATAAATAGCCTTATTCAATAAGAAAAATTTGACAAACCGTTGACACAGTAGTATTAATTGTTGACATAAGCGAAGCTATCGATTTAGTTTCGCATGAAATTCTGTTATTAAAATGTGAGAAGGTTTACTTCAGAGATAAAGTTCTTTATTCATTATCTATATCAATGACTTACCTAATGTGACGGACATCAGTGTAACTTATTTGCTGATATTATATCTGTAGTTATAACTGAGATTCTTAGTACTAATATTAACGACGACATAAATCTATCAGTAGAAAACATTATTTATTGATAATAAGTAAATAATTTTCAAGTAAGTAAACATTAATAAAGTTTGATTTTTTCCTTTTATTATTGCAATTCTGTATTCCATTAGGGATTCTAATTCCAGGATTTCAGTATAAATAAAAAGAACGGCAACTTAAGTAGTAGTAGTAGGTAAACTAGCAAAAATGGACCGATTATCGAGTCAAATGAAATTTTTTTCTGACCATTTCAATAAACAATTAGTGTAGCTTGTAATCTTCTTCTTCCTCACCTTATCCCACTTTAAGTGGGGTTGGGACAGCATGTGAGTATTTTCCATTTTGCTCTATCTTGAGCAATTTCTTTCGTTACCATCTTTTTACCCATATCCTCCTTCACACACTCAATCCATCTTTTCTTTGGCCTACCTCTACTCTGATTCCCAATTACTTTCATATTCAACACCTTCCTAGTTACATGGCTCTCTTCTCTTCGCAAAACATGTCCATACCATCCTAATCTACAGCTTCTCAATTTTTCCGTTATGGGGGCTACTTTCGTACTTCCTCTTACATACTCATTCCTTATCCTATCTTTTCGAGTCACTCCACTCATCCATCTCAACATTCTCATCTCCGCTGCATGCAATCGTCTTTCACCCGTCACCTTGGTGGCCCAACACTCTGAACCATACAAAAGTACCGGTCTTATCACGCTTTTATACATTTTACCTTTGATCTCCCGGTCTATATTACCGTCACTTTGCAGGAGGGAACTTTGCAGGAGGGGCTTCACACCGTCTAAGGCAACTGGTGTGAAGCCAGAGGTACCACTAAAATCCATAAAAAGTTAGTGTAGCTTGTAATCATACATTAAAATTATTTGCACAAAATTAAATTAGATTTGCAAATGCCCTATATAGAAAAACGAAACAAATCATTCAATAAACGGCATAATAGCCTGCCCTGGGTATTTACACTTAAACTTTAAATATGACATATTTCTATGACGACATTCTGTAGATATAAATAAGGTATTTATGGCACAGATACAATGCATTCGCGCGATATGTAAGGTCTCACCGATAACTTCCTGACCACTACTGTTTCGTAGGTTAAAAACATATTGACAGTCCCATCATATACATCTGTGTGGGTTGTGTATTTGCAGAGTCTCATCCAAACGTATTTACACAAAAGGAAAAGTTTAGTATACATGCCAAATTAACGAATTTTTAATACAAATATAAGCTATAATATCAGAACCAAGAGTGGATATTTATAATATAAGTGGTATAGGTATGTGAAAACACGGGAATACTACCCATAATTGTGAAATAAATAATTTCATTTTATTTTTATTATGGCCAGTAACATTATAATAAATTTTAGAATTTATCAATAATGGGCTACGATACGAATAAATAATAATGGGAGTATTTTATGATACATGCTTGTTTCATTCGCGCGCCAAAGGCGTTTTTAAAGGAGTAAAATTTGAAAAAAAAAATATTTATTTTTTTCATCGTGTTTTTACCTACGTTTTGATTTACCAAAGAAATTATTAAAAATTGGTACAGCTTGACACTTCTTGTCATTGAATCGTACTATGGCTATACATTAGACATACACATAGGGAAACACATAGAGACGCAATTTGTTTTTTTAAAACTATAGGGAAACATAATTTTAATACCAAACTATAATCCGTTAATTTTACCATTAAGTTTTTTTTTTTTTTTGTATAACAATTATTCAAATTATCATAGAAGGTAACTCATATGTTTTTCTCATTGAAGGATATGGAAAAAATGTGTCTTCTCGAAATACTTTCACTTCGGACAATACATATACTCTGAATTCCAATCAGGAGTGTACTTTGTGCCGTGTTATCATAAAATAAAAAACCGGCCAAGTGCGAGTCGAACTCGCGCACGAAAGGTTCCGTAGCGTTATCTATAAAAACGGCAATAAATCATGTGAATATTTGAAGAGTCTACCTTAGCAAAAACAAGCAAAAAATCAGGTTTGTTGTATGGGAGCCCCCTTAAATATTTATTTTATTCTATTTTTTAGTATTTGTTGTTATAGCGGCAACAGAAATACATCATCTGTGAAAATTTCAACTGTCTAACTAGCACGGTTCATGATATACAGCCCAGTCTGCTGACACCCAGTCACCAGGACTGTCTGACTGTCTGTCTGTCTATCTGTGCGGAGCGACATTAATAGGGCCCCATTTTTACACTTTGGGTACGGAACCCTAAAAAGACAGGACCGGACGTCAACGGGAGAAAGAGTCGCGCGCTCTAAGATCCCCAGGCCCGGACGGGCAGGAATGTGGCTGCCTGTCGCGAAGCTGCTGACGTGACCGGGAAAAGGAGACGCACGCTCTGAGATCCCGAGGACCGGGTGAGCAGGAATGCGGCTGCTTGTCGCGACGCTGCTAATGCACTGCACCCAGCTTACAAATAACCGCAGCTTACACGGCTATGTACTTGGAGAGGTGACTATGGCCCGAATACGTACAAACGTCACTGTGTCGCTAAGTTATTGTTTAGGTAAAGAAAGCACGAGATTCGACAACATTCTTAGTAAAAATGCTTTTGGAGAATTTTTCATCAGGGACTATTGATGATATCTCGAAAATAACTTATGTTTGAAAACACAGTTTTTGTTTTGAGATCCAATGCATGCGAAATAAGAAAAAATAAACAATGTATTAACCTGTATGACAACTGGCGCACACTTGCAAAAAAGCGTGTGGGAATTCCTTTCTAACATATAGAAAAATGACTTCTTTGAAAAAAATGATTAAAAAATCGAGAATGATTTTACAACCTTTTTTATATATAATACATATAAATAAATACGTAGCGGCGATACTTGCAAAAATGAGTTAATGAATTCGTTTCTAAAATAAGATTGCGCAGGACTTAAAAAATAGAGAAAAAAATAATTGGGTAGTAACAAGGAATACCGTAAACTTAATTCTAAATGTGTTTTGTTTTAGTACATGTGTAATTATAGAAAAATTATATTTTTAAATTAACGTTTAACGAGTCTTGCACGATCGTGCAAGATTGAGACACGCGTGTACCTAAAAATAAAACAAAACATAAATAAGAAATAAATAAAATATCAGTAGGTTCACAAATGCAGCAAATTACATCAACTATGCAGTACGGAGCCGGGAAAGTGCTCAATCGGCTTTACAACGCCGGTGCTTTAAACTTATAGACTTCACCTTTGATCCGCTTGCACTCTTTTTATTAGATTCCGTAACGCAAAAGCTTAAAACGAACTCTGATGGAATCACTTTGGTCTTTCAGTCTTTCATTTCATTGCAATCAAAATATATTGTATATGTGATATATTTTGCAAAAACTAAAGGTTAGTTCCTGTAACCGTTGAAGTAAAATGTTATATAAAGGCAAAGACAATATTATACTAACGTATAGACCGCCAAACTCTACAAAAATATTGGCCCAACTTATGCCCAAAAGCATGTACAAGGTACCTGGCAAGTATGCCGGCAGGCCGTGCAAACTTACAGTCGCCCGTCACTAGATGGCGTTAGCTAGCGTAAACTTAGTAAAACTGTAAAATATTGTTTTAATCTAAGCTCATAATATTTTTTTGAAGGGAAAACTTTATTAGCGGCGTTGTGAACTTTTGGGATGGGTAAAAAATCTTAAACTCGCATCAGAATACGAAAGCTGATCGAAAATTCGTAAGGCGGACACGTGATCTGAGACCTTTGGCGGCGCGGCGTAGGAGAGTAAATAATATCTCCCTCTCTTTCCATCGCGCGGAGTTTTCACTTCTGTCGGCACTCCCGGAGTGCAACTCGTTGTTTTCTTTTTCATCTATACACTACTATATACACATTTTTTGGATAACTTGAACTGTTTACGCATCGCACGCGTCGGATGTCCTCAACTATGAATAATTTTCCCCCGTTTTCAAAACATTTTTTATTGGTGCTTTACCTTAAGCCTTCCTCAATAAATAGACTATCCACCACAAAAAGAATTTTTCAATTTGAACCAGTAGTTCCTGAGATTAGCGCGTTCAAACAAACAAACTCTTCAGCTTCATAATATTAGTCTAGATAAATAATACTAGTTGTTTATTTTTATTTTTTTTAAATGGGTTACCATTTTTCCCATAAGTGTGGGAGAGTGTTATATAGATTGTATAGAGTATGGGCAACACTATGTTTCCGCTCTCTATGGGCTGTCTTGTTCAGATTGTCTATGTGTGTGTCATCTCGCAATAAAACGATTCCGATTAATTTAATTCGGTGTATTAAATTATTACGTTGGATACAACAATTGGCATAGAAAGCGGGTAAAGTACGCGGCATTAGAGCCCCAGTATTGTTTTGTGCCTATCGCAATGGAAACCATGGGCAGTTGGGGATCGGATGCTAAGGGTCTGATCAAGGAGATAGGCCGCCGCATAGGGGAAAAGACAGGAGACTCCCGCTCTGGCTCGGTTCTGGTGCAAAGGATAGCCATAGCTATCCAACGCGGTAACGCAGCTAGTGTTCTGGGCACCTTTGCACCGGAAATATTCAGTGACGGGTTATAATGTATTGTATTTATTTTTGTTTTTTAAGTAAGTTGTGAGAAACATATAGCGCCATCTATGGGATGGCCCGGACCACATGATTAAATTTATTTTTATTTTGGCGGGCACCAACTCCAAAAATAACAGATCTAATTGTAAAAAAATATGTAAGTGTCAATAATTTGTTTTCAAGTCATAAAAGAATTTTTTTCTACTTTTTAGGAATAGTTTGTAATTTATGTACCTACTTACTTACTGGTCTATACCAGTAAAAGAAAACAACACATTAATTTACTTAACCCTTCAAGCGCGAGAAACGCAGACACAATTGATTTTCTATTATTATGCATCCTCATTGGACCGCTTGGTGGTTGATAGGTCAAATTATACAGTTAGGAAGAACTAGTCTCCAAATCCCTCACGATGTCCTGTCGCTTGCTATGTTTGTTTGGTTCACCTTTAAGTTTAAAAGTTATTTGTTGAACAAACTCCTTTTATTATCCAGTCTTGTACTAATATTCTGTTGGTTAAATGTATTTAGGACAGCGCCGTGGCGCAGTGGTTAACACGCCAGCCTGCGACACGAGGATGGGGGTTCGATCCCCGGCCAGGTCAAGATGGAAAATGATCTTTTTCAGATTTGCCTGGGTCTTGGATGTTTATCTTTATATGTATTTGTTATAAAAATGTAGTTTCGTTGAGTTAGGATCCCTTAACACAAGCCTCTAACTTACCTTGGGGCTAGCTCAATATTATTATTATTCACTCGATACAGCTCCGACTTTCATATATGATATAAACGCGTTGTAAAACTAAATTCCGACTCAATTTTCATGCTGGTTTCAATAGATGCGAAATTCAGACTTTATTGACGATACTGAATATTTTTCCATTGAAATATAACGGAGTGTGAGGGCAGATGTTGGTCTGTATTGAATCAACATATTCCGTTAGGATCTCTGTGTGAAAATAATATCGTTGAAAAAATGTCACTGGTATACATGCATCCCGTCAGAAATAAGAGTGGAGTAAAAGTCGGAGATTAAAAAATGTATTGTGGCGTGAGTGTATTACAATTTCTTATACCGCAGTAAAAATATTTATAATGTTTATGAAACTGTCCATGTCGCAATGTACGTTCCCGTGAAGAAAACTTTCTGCTTTTCGTCACCACTATGAGAAAAATGCAAACAAAAACACAGAGTTAATGTGTTTTGTTACACACAAATAAAAACAAAGATATTGTTTTAAAAGGTTTATATAAAAATAAATTGTAGCTTACCTAAATAGAATCAGTTAATAAAATAATCATAATGATACTTCGATTCAAAGTGTATAGAAGGCAATTTTCCGGATCACAGTGTGCCATTGGCAGCATACCGTCATGTTGGCGAGGCTATTTCATTCAAAGTTTCAAATGTATGGGGTTTCGCGCCTTTGAAAAGTTTTACGGATCGAAAGTCACATGATGAAATATCTGCACTTGACACGGCTTCTCTTTGTTAGTGATATCGTTACGACACGGACCATAGAGTAAAGTCTGCCTATGTAACTGCCTAAACAGTTTGTTTACGTATAAAACGTAAACCAATTGTTTTTCGCGACTCCTTCCCCGTGGTATTCGGTTTTATCGCACAGTATATCCGAGGTTCCGGAGACTGTGACATCTCATGTGTTACCTGTGAAACCCTTATGAATGCGTATCCTTTATAATGGTGTTTTTGAGTCCCTGCTTTACAGTATCGACGAATATCATAACGGCGGACTTTGCGTCGCGAGGGACGACGGGCCCCGCAACATCTCTTTTTCACTCGGTTCGGAAAACAATCAATCAATCAATCGGGGAAAAAAAGTCGGGGAAAAATTATCTTCGTATTTTGTATCGTAAAGTTGTAATTTTTTTTGTCATGCTGTATGTTTCTGTTTCTGGTACTGGTCTGGTAAGCTCTATAAGAAAGTCTATATAATCAATGTGTGTTACCAGTGATGACTTACGGGTCCGAAACGTGGTCCCTTACTATGGGCCTCATTAGAAAGCTCATAGTGGCTCAAAGAGCTATGGAGAGAGCTATGCTCGGTGTTTCTCTGCGACATCGAATCAGAAACGAGGAGATTCGTAAGAGAACGAAGGTCACAGACATAGCCCAGCGGATTAGTTCTTTGAAGTGGCAGTGGGCGGGGCACATAGCGTGTAGAACCGATGGCCGATGGGGCGGAAGGGTTCTCGAATGGCGACCACGTATCGGCAAGCGCCGCGTCGGACATCCACCTACCATATGGTCGGATGACCTGACTAAGGTCGCAGGAACACGCTGGATGCAGGTCGCTTCCAACCAGTCGTATTAGAAATCCTTGGGGGAGGCCTAGGACGAGGAAAAAAATACTAGATGATCCCACAGACGTTGATAATAGACGCCAACACTCAAACGACTGGCATACAATAAGGTTATCATAGAGATAAGATTGTGTTTCAAATTTAATTTGGTCGTTGAGAATTTTAATTTTTTTAATTTTTCGTCGACTTTCTTATTATTTTCTTTCATAGGAAAATCGATCCAACCGTTCACAAGTGATGCTTTGACCAAGGAAAATATACATTTAAAATTTATCAAATAAAATAGGGCATATTTTTTTTATGATTATAGATACTGCAGTTCCAATAAGACCAGCACAAAGTTGATTAAAGCGTTGTCTTCCTGAGAACTTTGATGTCAAAGTAACAGCTCTTTTGTATGAACGGAAAAAAATCCAATCAAATACCCGACATAATATTTAGTTGAGTCGGGAGTCGGGACGGGACAATAGAGGTAACTAACTATAAATTTCATTCCGGCAATTCCAGGAATATGAAAGCATTTCGTATCAAGCGGTCTCAGATTTAATATGATTGCAAATAGAATTATTTGTAACGAGAGCGTTATTCACTTTCGAGTACGGCAAAATCTCGCTATTATTATAAAAACCGGTCAAGTACGAGTCGGACTCGCGCATGAAGGGTCCGTACCGTTATCTATAAAAACGGGAAAAAAACATGTCTGTTGTATGGGAGCCCCCCTAATTTAATATTAAAATTAATTTTATTTTTATTTATTCACTAGCTTTCACCCGCGGCTCCGCCCGCGTTAATGTCGATCCCTCGGGAATAGTACTTTTTCCCGGGATAAAAGGTAGCCTATGTCCTTCTCCGTACTCCAGAGAACTTGTATGCAAAATTTCATGATGATCGGTTCAGTAGTCACGGCGTGAAAGCGTAACAAACAAACAAACAAATAAACAAACAAACAAACAAACAAACTCACTTTTGCATTTATAATATTAGTTAGGATTTATTTTAAAAGTGAATATATAACTAACTATTCTGTGAATATTTCAAGTGTCTACCTCTTGCCGTTATCAATATCGAGCAAAAACAAGCAAAAAATAACGTTTGTTGTATGGGAGCCCCTTCAAATATTTATTTTATTCTATTTTTTAGTATTTTTTATTATAGCGGCAGCAGAAATACATCATTTGTGAAACTTTCAGCTTTCTAACTATCACGGTTCCTGAGATACAGCCTGGTGATAGACGGACAGACAGACAGACAGACGGACAGCGGAGCGACATTAATAGGGTCCCGTTTTTACCCTTTGGGTACGGAACCCTAAAAAGCGCCGTGTGAGTACTTTATTTATTACTGTTTCGACCGCTATGGAGTATGAGTTATTCGCTGGTGTGGTTCACGCTTGGGTAACTGAACACGAATAGAAATAATATCCTCCGTCCCTCAGAAGGATCATTTAGCCGTAATTTTCTCATGTTGGAATTACTATTTGTGCTGAAAATTAAGCTGACAATTTTTCTGGCTAAACCGAATGTTTGACATGACACTAAATACTTGCGTATGCTTTAGAACCTAGCAAGCAAACACGTCTGACACCAAAGTAATATGTATTTATTGAAAACACGAAACACAAAACAAATTCGTATTGCACCTTTTAGTGTGGATAAGAGTAATCGAGATTTTCTAGTTGCAAATCGAATATTGAATGTCTGTTAAATCCTTGTGTTCCTCGTCGTCTCCTTAGCTTTGGGTTTTTGTAGCCCGGGAACTTATAACACAGGTCATACTATTTATGCCAGTGCCAGAGAAATGATTCGGTAAATAGTACATATCGATGGGGCAAATAGGTTCTCGAATGGCGACCACCAACGTACTTACCGACCGGCAAGCGCAGCGTCGGACACTCGCCAACCAGGTGGTTGGACGACCTGACCAAGGTCACTAGGAAACGCTGGATGCGAGCTGCTTCCAAATGGTCATTTTGGAAAAGTTTGGGAGAGGCCTATGTCGTAGGCTGACATTATGAAATAATTTATTGTTTTCTTACTGCATTCCGAAATGTCTCAAGCGACATGCAAGAGTCTCATTCACTTTTTTGATTAAACGATTCGAGCGAGCCACTATTAAACTGTTGAATGTTTGCTCCCATTCGAAAAGAGCACTTGGGCATTTTGTCCGTTCTCTAGGTTCGATGTGTGCTGAAACATCTCAACATACCATTTACCAGTGACGTGCAGTCCGTACAGACAGTTAGACTTTGTCTACCCTGAACTCACTACTACTTAAGTATATATTTTTTTCTTAAACAAAAAATATATTAGATTGTTGCCCCTAAAAAAATCACAATCAAAATGCTCCATAAAACAGTTATTATTGAATAAAGAGAAAGTATTTATTTAGGTATGAGTTGTAATTTATTAGGCAAGTTTCTGACTGAGTATGTTTTTGTCTACCTTCTGAAAAATGTGTGTGCACGTCGCTGCCATTTACCTACGAGAATTCAATCTATTAATATCTAACAATATCGATAATTATATATAACAAATTTATACGGACAAATCACACAGATTGAGCTAGCCCCAAGTAAGTTCGAGACTTGTGTTATGGAATACTAACCAACGATACTGTATTTATAACAAATACATATATAGATCCAAGACCCAGGCCAATCTGAAAAAGATCATTTTCCATCTCGACCTGACCGGGGATCGAACCCGGGGCCCTCGTGTCGCAGGCTGGCGTGTTAATCACAGTGCCCGCCACGGAGCTCGCCAAATTCAATCTATAAATTTTGAGATTTCTTGGAACTCAAATAAGTTTTCGACTTTCCCATACGCTGTAGAAATGATATATAGTGTCTAACTAATTATAGTGTTTATGCTCAGCTCAGTTCCATTAGTATTGCGCAAAGATTTAATATCTATTAATTATTTACGTAAAATGTAATTAAATACTAATTATTATTCCATTTCTATGAACTGCGGTTAATTTCGAATTCATCATGTATATATTTAAACTGTTTATTGGCTTTCTGTCAACAATAATTTCGTACATACCGGTGCACTAAGTAAACCAAATTGTTATTGAGCCCAACTAAAGTTTCATTCGTATTCGCGCTGAAATACTCGTACGAGCACGTAGGTAATTAAGTTGGAGGGCATTTGTTGTTACAGTGTTTTTCTGCCAATCATTTTACATATTTTTATTAATTTGTGTTAATATGTTTGGCTGAATATTGGAAGTTTATTTTAGGATAATTATCATTTCGTGTAGGTGACACGGTCAATCGACCATGCACACCCTGGTGTCAGAGTTTTTCGGAACCGCCTCTAGGCCTCTGCCGTGGTTCCTTTAGATACTAGATGGCAGCCGTGATCAACGGCTTAACGTGCCTTCCGTTCAATACACAGTTAATTACAGGTTGTCTGTTTTTTTTAGAGTTACAGACATTGTTAGTTTAGACGGCCATGATTGGTTTCTTTCACCTACTGGTCTGGGACAAAAGTCAAAACCTAGAATATACTTACCATCTGCATTACTCCCACACAGATCGTTAAAGCCCATCGGGGGAATGGGCAAAAACCTGAGGAGTCATGTCAATAGGCGATGCAGCTAGCAACCCACCATTATTTGTATTCTGTTTGCCAACCTACACCCCTAGCAACATGCACTAGGCTCTGTAAAACCCGCAAGTGAAGAAAACGTGATTGTATGGTATGTATTAAAGTATAACCACGGGTAGACAAGGCGGTTTGTTCCTTTTTAGGGTTACAATATATTCTTTCTAATATTCCTTGTGAAGAAGTTCCTTGTGTAGGGTATGGAACCCTACACAAATAATTTACTTTTCTCAAACCTGCTCGGAAATGTAGGCATTATTGTAGTAAAATAAAGCCACGAAGTTTGTAATTCTTGGCTGGTGCAATACTTTACCGGCCTAGGCCAGGAAAGTAAGTATGAAAATTCATTCCTGGCCGCTGCTCAAAACTTTTTAATTAATCTATGTAACTTATACTATCTAACTTGTCATACAGCCAATGGATACCACATTATAAAAAAAATCCACTCATCGAGCATATAAGTATATGTATATGAAAATAATTTAATTAAAATGTTGGTAAAATCACACAAAAATATGCCAATAATAAAAAGAAAAAACGCGGGAAAGCAGATTTTTACGGTATTACATTTTTTGGGTAAAATATGCCTGGGCTGTATAGGCTATGTTTCCTTAGCAAGAAATGACAATTGAAATTAAAAAAGAAAATAACGCGGGAATGTACTATTATTTATTTTACTGCAAGCAAGGTTGTTGTTTTGGATTGTTTTGCAGATTGCTTTTATAATGGACTTTATAATGTAAAATCGGTGTAATTTGGTGTTATAAATGGCTATGTTTATGAACAATGTGTGGACTAACTAAAGTGTCATGGTGCGGATTTAGAGATTTACATAGCGGGCTGGTGATCGCTCGCGTTACTGCGTCGTCTATGATCAAACCAGAGGATTCGTGGGAATTGTCGCCAGGAGCTCCATCGAATCAACGAAATGAATTATACCATTATATCTTTGATAAAACGTTGAAAAATATGAAGGAAAAGGCGTAGAACACCAAATGCCGTAAAACAAATATGAAAATAAAAATGTACATACTATTATCGTTTTTTATATTATACTCATTTATTTCCAGTAGTACGACTTTCATTATTTCCTCGCATTTATTGAGAAAAGCACAATACATGCCTTTGCCGGGAATCGGCTTGCCGAACTCGTATTTATTGCCAAGGCCTCGCTGACGCTCGGCCTTGAAAACTCTACTCGACTGGCAATCCCTTACTTCCCGGCCTCTGCAGTAATGTACTATATCCATTCGAATGGCTCGCCAGTTTGCCAAAAAAAAAAACAAAAAAAATTTTTAGTTCCCAGCGGTGGCCCGATAGAAAAAAATATCATTTTATCAGGATGAGTCTTTTTAAAAAGTTATAGTGTATTGCACTCTTCTTATATTGGGTCCATTTAGGAAGCCATAAAAAAACATGTTCGTATTATTTTTATCATCATCATCAGGTCTTTTTAGTCTCCAACTCTCCACTGCAGGAGTATTGTATAAATAATACATAATGTGATATTTTATTTCAGACAAAACCTACCGAATTTGGTATTTAGGTAATGCACACATTTCTTTCAGACCTTATTTCCACGGCATTCATAGAAAATCCAAAGTAAATAAAAATATTTCATGCAACGAGACAATCAATGCCTTTCGATGTAAGCTGGCTTATTCCGCTCGCGTAAAGAGCTTGCTATATCAGATTTAGAGATTAGGTATTTGTTTATCCATTTATTAAGAAAGTGTTATTTTCCTTATTATGTTTTTATATTACAACAGTCTTGCAGTGTTGTGCTATAAAAGAAAAAAGCGGCCAAGTGCGAGTCGGACTCGCCCATGAAAGGTTCAGCAGCGAGTAACAAAGATCCACCGAATTTGGGGGATTGAAGAAAAGGTTTATTTGTAATTGTGTTTCTTCCTATAATTGAAATAAAATTCAACTAAGCCACTTTGTTATATCAAAAGTAATTTTATTAATAGATAAATAGACAAAATATTATTATTTAATAAATATCAAATTGAAAACATACACTAGCCATGCCATAAAATAAATAAATAAAGTTTTGTATTTTCAATAAGTAATCCGCTATAAACACAATAAAGCACTCGTGGTTAATACGCTGCTTTATTTAGTTAAAAACCGATGTATTAGGGAAAGTAAACTTTTTAATCTCTATCCAGCACCGAGTTCTGTTTCAAAAATGGTCGGTAGCTACGAATAAGTAACTTATTGATAGAGAAGAGTGTTGTAAGCGTATCTCCATTATGGCGTGCCATGGGAGGCACCTATGTACAGCAGTGGAGGAGTGTAGATTGATGATGATGGCGATGAATGATTTCGTTTCTACTTGGCCATTGACTCACACTAAAGAAAAATATCAATATTAGACTGAAAATGTAGACATAATGTTGGCTTAAAGGCTTGTACTCAAATCGGAGATTTGCTACCTTTCCAAGTGAAAATCGGATTACCCATAAATGTAACTCGACACGTGCGTTCCTCCAAAACATGAAAAGAATTCAGACTATGAATCGGCAGAGAAGATTTTATGTGACTGAATAACATATACCCAAATTTAATAATGCCGCCAATCGATTTTTTTATTTTTGTCCTTACTAATATTATAAATGCGAAAGCGAGTTTGTTTGTTTGTTTATTTGATTGTTTGTTTGTTACGTTTTCACGCCGTAACTACTGAGCCGGTCATCATGAAATTTTGCATACAAGTTCTCTGAAGTACGGAGAAGGACATAGGCTACCTTTTATCCCGGGAAAAAGTACTATTCCCAAAGGAATGGACATTGACGCGAGCGGAGCCGCGGGCGAAAGCTAGTCTATTAATAAGCGGTTCCAGGTAGAGACTTGAAATTATGAAAGAATGTAAAGATCTTTTGCCGCTATAACGAGGAATAATAAAAACTACAATTAAAAGAGGATCCCATACAATTAACTGCTTTTAAGAGTTATTTCGATTCTGGTAAAGTTGCTACTCATTTATTAATTACAGAGACGTCAAACCACGGATAATTAAGAAAAAAGAGCCTACTAAACCCTGAGAGCAAACCTCACAACAGCGGTCGCATGCGCGAGTCCGACTCGCACTAGACCGGTATTTTTTAATTTTTGTAACCTATCATTTATATATATTACACCAAAAATACCTACAATGCTCTGCGTGTCCAGTACAACAACAGCTTCAGGAGTTTGTTGGGACTACACTGGCGCTGCAGTGCCTCTGGCATGTTTGCTGATCACAGCACTGACAGCTTTCAGGCAGTCCTTCGAAAAAGAGTTGCATCATTATGGGCACGGGTAAGGAGCAGTTCCAACACACTCCTGAAGGTGGTGTCAGAAAGAGTGGATAGTCCAATTGTCAAGTATTGGTCATCCACACATGTCCAAAAAAGTAATCCTCACTTTAAGTTTTACTAACATAGGATAAGTGTCTTACTAACACACTATGGACTTGTATTGTCGTAAATGTACAGTCTGAAATAAATAATTTCATTTAATTTCATTTTATTTCATTACTATCCGATTAGATTTTTTATCTACTGCTTTCCTTTTTTATATAAGTGTTTTATTTTGCATTTACAATGCTATTTTGACATACTCTTTAATAAATTAATGAATTTTTTCACCATATTTTATTTATTTCTTAATTAATTAAAAGGTATGCTTTCCATTTGGTCCCATTATATTTTCATCAACTTTGGTTTAGGAGTTTGATTGAAATCGATTTTACATAACTACATAACGTGATTGATAACGTGTGAGTGTAACTTATATTTTGATCCCATTGCAACCAGTTAAAATTAGATGTAGCTAAGACTGAAATCCACCTGCATTGGATGGATATTCCGATATCTGTTTCTGTTGTTTGTTTGCCGTTTGCGGACGTTGGTCAAACAGTATGGAGACCGTATACAGTATACAGAGTGTTCGGAATACAGAAATCCTGTTCGGTATATTGTAACAAGTGCAAACATCGTCTATATTCTAGAGGTAATGTCACACGCTTAAAATAAACAGACAGTTGTTTGTCTTCAAGTTCGCATGTGTGAAAAAGTAATATATGAGAAGACTCCGTGATGAGAAGTAACAAGACAAATACAATTAGTTTAAATTCAGAATACGGTTCATCAGGTTATGGTCCCATTTTCTGTCTATATTTTAAAGAAAGTCCTACATGTTTACCCGTTAACATTTTAACAACCGTTAACATTATCATAATTTATTAAAAAATAATTTATTATTCTTTAAAAAACCGACTTAAACCAAAATACTGAACCCATTAAAATAATTCAAGTATTTTGGTTTGTCGGTTTTTAATAATGGATCAATAGGACACCATATTCAAGCAAAAAACTAATTTGCCAATCGGCCTAGGCATCTTCGATTATTCGGGGAACATACGTAAAAAATAAATCAAAAGAATCCTGTAATTGAGAATCTTCCAGTTTTGAAGTCGGTTAAAATTGCAATCGATGCAATTGGTTGATGGTTAAATATGACTGCAATTGTCCTGGGCACCTGACGAGGCCATTATTTTTTATGAAAGCAATCGAAGTAGCTGACAGTAATAGCTGGGCGTACTCGCGGCAAGGCGGCCAATATCGGGAACACCGCGATGTTTTGCCTGAAACATATTCTATATGGATCCCAAATAAATCTACACTAAAATTATTATTATTTAAAACAATATTTTATGTACATCACTTAATTTTTGCAGTATTTTCAGCAAGCCCTTTAATTTGATATCCATATCGTTGGAGTGCATCAAAAATAGCTAGTCCGCCATCTTGTGTGGTCTGCCATGTTGGATTAAGAATGATGTCCCGAAAATATTCCATGTGTAGCATATGATGTAAAATCTTAATGAGGGTTTTGTTAAAAGTTTACCAGTGATATAATTGGCAGATCTGAAATATCTGGATGAATAAATAACTTGAGAGCTGACCAAATTTGAGTAGTCCTTCGGGCAGCGTAAAAGCTTTAAATTAAAAAAGCTTAATTCATATTAATTATTCCCGATAAACATCTAATTATTAGTTTAGACCTGGCTAAAGGTCATGATTTTTCAGATTTGTTTATTAACCATGGCTAATAAACAAATCGCGACATTTTTACTCGCTTTTTTAAATAGATAAACCTTATGTCCATTACAGAAGGCATGTAGAAAATAGGATAATATTTTTCAACAGACAAGCGATGGACGACAGATAACAGATTTATTAAACTGACGCGTCAGTGACGTAGTAATTATAATTTCTTTGTTTCAGTGACGCTGCCACGTATTTCGTATAATCGACGGTGTGCTTTTATAAACTCTGTCGAGCCAAGATATTATACTGAACTCAATCTTCTAAAATGTTGAAGGGTATACTGTTAACCATATATTAGAACACCCAAATAGAGTTCTTATGTCTAATAGAAAGACGTAAACATTTAATTGGCTATTAATATCTGTGAACCAACGTTTTCACATGGTGTTAATTAATAGTTGGTACAGATTTGAACGAGCGTCAATATAGACATCTTTTCGTACTTGACCAATACCGGGATAACAAAAACCCTAGAAATAGCTTTTTTGTTTTGATATGACCTATCAAGCACGTTTTAAATGTACATTTTTATATTCGGCATGTACGAATAAAAAGAGTGTCTCTTTTTATTAAAAATTAAATGAGACGGAAGGTGAATTCAACGGGAGTGAACGGACCCGAGTCGATGTCATCCGATTATCCAAGTCCCTGACACTCACGAAATTCGTAGTTTCTTTCAACATATCATTTTAAAATACAAAGTTCAACAACACCCTCCCTCTCGGTGTGCTAGAATAAAAAAAGAAACAATGAGTTGGAAGACTTGGCTCCAATGGGAGTGGACTTCTCTGAAACAGTGTCATCGTTGTCTTCATTATCCAATTTGCTGAAGGTAGCGCTCATTGTACAATCGATGGTTTGTACGAGTATATTGTGCACATTACTAATTGTTAAGTCTACATTAGTTAATAATCGGTATAAAATTGGCAATAAATATTTTTACATGAGTTATTTACCTGGACCTGAAACCTGAAAATAAACGTATTTTATTTATCATTTATTTTGGAAAGGAAGGAGTCAAAATATGTAAATTTTATTTTTTTTCTTTCATCATCATCATCAGGTTCTTTTTAGTTTCCACTACAGGAACACGACCCTCTCTGTACTGCTAGGGCTATACTTGGCCAGAGCAGCCAGAGGTCTTGGCCTACACTCTCCACGCTGGCCAGACGGGTTGGAGAGGTATCTTAGATGTTTATAAGCTTTGTTTAGCTTGTATTTCCTTATTATTTTTTTCTTTATTACAACATAATTCTTTGACCATTACCATGAGCACTAGTAACTTTACATATATCTCCGTAAATAATAAATCGGCTAGCTCCGTGGCGCAGCGTTCAACACGCCAGCCTGCGACACGAGAGTGCCCGGGTTCGATCCCCGGCCAGGTCAAGATGGAAAATGATCTTTTTCAGATTGCCCTGGGTCTTGGATGTGTATCTATATATGCATTTGTTATAAAATATAGCATCGTTGAGTTAGTATCCCATAACACAAGTCTCGAACTTACTTTGGGGCTAGCTCAATCTGTGTGATTTGTCCGTATATATTTATTTATTATTTATTAAATAAAATATTTTTTAGGTACGCCGCACAAATTTGGCTTGTTAAAATAACATCAATACAAATTCAATGCTCCGTATCAATGAGAATATTTTCATTGCAGAATCCGATTGCGACAAGTCCGTTTCCATTTTATTATAATTCGTGTTGTTCGCTAGCTTTCAGAATTTGACTGAGGGCAATTAAATTTTCACGAATTTCACTTTATACCAACGTGTTCACTGCATGAATGTAATTTTCATAATATTCATTAGAGTTCAACACACAACAATAACTACTATTATGCAGCGTGAATTTGAACATCTGAACTTTATAGAAATCCTGGAATACATAATTGCAAGAATATTATATATACTATATAATTAACGATACTAAAATTTATAATAGATACATATTTATATACATAAATATCCAAGACCCAGCTCAATCTGAAAAAGATCGTTTTCCATCATGACCTGACCGGGGATCGAACCCGGTAACATCCTCGTGTCGCAGGCTGGCGTGTTAACTACTGCGCCACGGAACTCGCCTCGCCGAAAAAAGGCAAAAGTTAAAAACGGCAAATAAATTAGGTTTAATTTTTATTTTCGTTTTTTATTTATTTTTCTTGCAATCTGATTTCCTGAATGATAATTAGGGATCCCGATCCTCACATTTCTATATAGCTCAGGGTTAGAAAATAACACTGTATATTTGGCAATATGTACACATTGATACGTGTATATTATTAAAGTTAAATAAGTATAAATAATAGTAGGATTTATTTAATTAATTCTAATTATATATTTAATTAACAATTTTTTTGCAAAATGAACATTTTTTTTTACATTATAACATAAATCCACACTGAAAAAGTGCTTTCCAAGATCAATGGAGCCCAAACACGCATTGCTGTACCTATAGTTTAAGAGTTCCTATTTGAGTATATTACTGAATTAATTTAAAATTTTCATACTTTCATCATAATTTTTGTATGAAAATGATTTTTTTGTGTCTGAGTCTCCCCTCCAAGGGAATGTCGAAGCTATATTATATTTACGCGCTGTATAGTCCGGCGGCAGTTGTCAACTTCCAAAAGTTCTTGATCGCTGCACGTACTCAGTGACTTCTGGGAAGCAGTGGAAATTTTGTGGACCATTAATTTATGACGTGCCGGTCCTCATACCGTTGCCGTATGTGAAATATTACCTCTGGAACAATCGGTTTAACCAGTTACGTATCAGCTGTTGTTCTGATTGTTGACATAGGTTTATATAGTTCGTGTTCTTAGAATGGCTGAAGCGTTCGTTTCCGCCAGAGAAATGCTGTACTAAGAGGAAAGGCGCTGAGATTGGTTGTGAAGCTGTGAAACTGTGCGAGAACCTCTCCACCAGAGCTATGTAAGTGGTATGAAAATGTATGGCGCATTTGTTAAACGGTGTGTAGAAAAATAATGTTTTTTTTTTCGTTTCTCTAACTTCTACGTGCTTCGGACGCTATGCTAAGCTTTTGGTCACCATAAAGGGATAGTCATTAGGTTACCTATGTCTCAAGATACCTTTAGGCTGACGCTTTGGTAAAGCCTGCTACCCATCCTGATTACAAACAATTTGACAGTTTCGCCGAGCATTTTTTTACTTCGCAACTGTGGTGGAGACAATTACGGTATTGCAGCCTCGCAATACATTTTGGCCCCGCGCAGCTGCATAGCACATCTTTGGTAACAACGAAAGATTAAAGATGGAAATGACAAGTCTTTTTCAAAGAAAAATAAAACACGTCAGCCCTGCCATAAAAATATAACGATACGATACCTACGTCCAAATCCACTGAGACATTTAGAAGTTATGGTGGAATTAAGAACTTCACATACATACTTATATACACCGTGTATCTTTGCATCCTTGCCATATTTACTGAGGTAACTCTATTACTGATTCTGAACACAAATCGTTAAAAAAATCATGACCTAAAATTTTTCGTTTTAATTTTTTGTAATTTATTTTATCGACAATCTGTAATGCACACCACTAATTATCGTAACACTTGCTCATCACTATTCCGTCGGCGTCGGCAAGAACAAAGTACAAAGTCGCGCCGCGTACGCGCTGCCGGGAAACTACCCCCGCCCCAGTTGTAATCGTAACCGCTGACCGTAACGGACGTGCGTGTCGCTTCTTGTCGTCTCGCGAAAAGTAGTGAGTGTCACGTAAAAATGACTGACGCGTATTCCAATAACGAATTAGTGGAAATGGTTCGCTTGTACGCAATAAGTGGTGACAGCTTGCGACGAGCAGTAGAAATGTTTCCCAATCGACCAAGGCCGTCCCGTCAGGTGATGCTTAGTGCCACGCAAAGACTACAAGACCATCGCCAGTTTGACGTCCCAATCCATGCTCAAGATTTGCTCCCTCAAGATAACGCTGCACGGATTGAATTTTGTCGCTGGCTGCTGAGGCATCAACATGTCAACATCTTGTGGACTGACGAATCGTTATTTACGAGAGTTGGAATTTTTTATATCCGTAACGAGCACTGGTGGACTCATCGTGATCAGAACCCCAGAAAAACTAAACGACACTCGTTTCAACATCGTTTAAGTCTGAACGTGTGGGCTGGCATAATTGACGGGTATTTGCTCGGCCCTTACTTCATCGACGGCTATCTCACCAGTTTAACGTATTTGGAGTTGCTGCAGCACGTCATAGACGAAATGCTTGAAGACATACCCCTCAACTTACACCAAAATCTGTATTACCAACATGATGGTGCTCCTCCGCATTATGGACGCCAAGTTAGTGACTACTTAAACGTTACATTTGGTGACAAGTGGATTGGGCGTGGAGGCCCAGTAGCATGGCCAGCTCGGTCCCCGGACCTAACCCCGTTGGACTTTTATTTATGGAGTGATGTAAAACGTTTGGTGTACGAAGAGGAGATAGACAGTGTAGAAGTGTTACGTGAGAGGATTATTTTGGCATTCGAAACGGTGAAACAAGTCGCTTATGTGTTGCGAAAACTCAAGCAAAATTCGCTGCGCCGTGCTAGACTGTGCCGTCATGAGAATGGAGGACATTTTGAACACTTGCTACGCAAAACGTACATTTGTAAGTAGATTTTGTAAATAAACTTTAAAAATGCCTAAATCAATTGTAAATAAAATGATTTCAGCTTTTTAACTACGCCAAAAATAACTAATTTATTCATAATAAAAATTTCAACAGTTTCTCTAACTTTTCAAATCTTCAAAGCAATGAAAAATTAAAGATAAAGTACAGTCCCGGGACATTCAAAAGTAGAATAAATGGGTATCTCTTGGATAGGCATGTAACATCCTCGTCTTCATCGACACTTACCATCAGGTGAGATGGGAGACAAATGCCTAATTCAAATTTTGTAAAAAAAAAAAAAAAAAAAAAAAAAAGATAATAATAATAATTAGGCATTTTTGTCGGTCCTAAGCCCGTAAAGTAGGAAGGAAAATCTGAAATCAAAATTATTAATTGGCACGCCCGGCCACGCCCACTCGGTTTATTCCTATTGCGCCTGTTGAATGCGCTCTAAAAAATTGGTTTACTCCCATGTGTACCGTAAATAAAATTTTACTGATAACTTGGTGTGCTTTATTTAGGGGATTCACTTATTTATCGAAAATAATAGGTAATGCTTCGTACTATTAGTTCTGTGAATATGGCAAGAGTGCAAAGATACACGGTGTATAATTATATATACATACCTACATGAACTCAAAAAACAGAACAATGTGTTATAGACGTGATTAGTTTAAATATAATTTATGCCGGGTCGATCAATATATACATGATTAGCTGCTACCGTGCCGTAAACCAGTTAATTACTTTATTCAAAATAAATTTTACACTATCTTATATTTATTTAGATTCAGATTCACAATTATTATAAAAATAATGTATCTCTCGAGCTTTTCCATATTTTCGAAGTTTAACTTATAAAAATCTGACGTCATTTACACAAAAAACAACAACCATGCCTCTATTGATCTGACATGAACCAGTATACTGATACTGTTCCCGAGGGATCGACACCGATGCGGGCAGAGCGGCGGGCGAAAGCTAGTGCTGTCATAAAAGCGGGCTTCAACCTACGCTTATAAATTTTAAGGCGAAATTTTGGCTACTCAGAGTACTTTCATTTCGGCATTTCATTTCATTCGGCAGCGGCGGCTGCATGTAAACAAATCGATCCCACCTGTCCCCCCTATATCGTTATTGAAAAAGGGGGCGGAGGCAAATACCATATTAAGATAGAGTTATGTGTAGACCAATACAAACGAGGGCGATTGCTAAGACGAATTTTGAAATTAATAATAATATGAACCTCATGAATATATATAAAGCTTTGATGTAAATATTTAGGATTAATAAATGTTTATTTGAATAATAATTATAAATCAAATGAATTTTTAACCAAATATATTTATCTAGTCGTCATATCTTTGAATATATTTTTTTAAGTTTATATTGTTATCTGGGCCGGATATACATATATATCCGCGGGGCAGGGATATCCCCGGATTATTTTTTTATTTTTAATTTATATTTTTATTTAATCAATTTTTAGTTGTAGCATTAGGACATGTAAATTGTTATTACTACGTAGAATATTATTCAACCTACTACAGATATCTTTCGTAAATTGTTATTACTACGTAGAATATTATTCAACCTACTACAGATATCTTTCGTGGTATACTGGGCCAAAGGTCTTATTTAGTAAGATAGTGGGTAACTATATACTCGTAGATAACGGCAATAGTAATAAAAACAGTCAAATATTAAAAATAACAGATTTACCTGTATTCTTTTGTTCGACCGCCATTTTATGGTTCCGTACCCAAGGGGTAAAAACGGGACCCTATTAATATGGCTCCGCTGTCCGTCTGTCACCAGGCTGACAGCAAATTTTCATAGATGATGTATTTCTGATGCCGCTATAACAAATAAATACCAAAATTAGAAGGAAAAAAATACAATACAACAAACGTGATTTTTTGCTCGTTTTTGCTCAATATTGATAACGGCAACAAGTAGACGCTTGAAATATTATTATATACAATTACAGAATACAGAGTTATATTATTCCAATATAATTTACTTTAAAAACAAATAATTAAAAATAAATTAATATTTAAGGGAGGCTGCCATACAACAGACATTATTATTTTGCCGTTTATATAGGTACGAAACCCTTCGTGCGCAAGTCGCACTCGCACTTGGCCGGTTTGTTAATATGCGCGGGAAACCTAGTTAGCGTGTGCAGTGGTCCTTTTTATCCACTACTGCCAGGCGCAAAAAAACATGTCGCCCAGAATGAAACAAACTTTTTGGTAAACTGTGATCCCTTTTAACTGCGACGTGGAAACTCTCTTTATTTTAGAAGCTTTTGTCTTGTTTAATTTGTATCGGTCCGACTGACGCCGGTGGATTCGTGTGTAATAGAATCTCTTGATAGGTAGAGACTTGAAATTTCACAGAATGTGGTTTTGACGCTAAAAAGAAAGAATAAAAAATATGTATAAAAAAATTATATGTATTTGATAAAGATTATAGTATCGTTGAGTTAGTCCATAACACAAGTCTCGATCTCTGGGGCTGAATCAGTTTGATTTGTTCGTTTATATTTATAAACAAATTTGCAAAACATGGCCTTGGAGTCTGAGACCAACTTTATGTTATTCATAATAGGTAATGTTTTTGAATTATTATTCTTATCGCTCTCACTCAAATGCATAAATATTACACATGTAATACACATTTCGGGTTACGCACAATATTTAACTACATAAACCACGCTTCTTGTATGTGGACGATGTATATATTTGCATAAGGAGTAAGGACGCATGAAACCGCTCCCATGCGATCTCTCTTGTTAGGTTAACCAAACTCATTCGAGCACGAACACTATTTTTCTTTATTATCTTTATTTATTTTTTAGTAATTATAAAAAAAAAGCAACACCTTCGACAAAATCGAAAAAAAATAACAACGGCTTGTACTTCGGGAGAGCCGGCAGAAGTGAAAACTCGCCTTTGCGTTCCCAGCATTGGTCCCCTTGGGAAAAGTTGTTTATATCGATGGACTGAATCACACCCATAAGGGTCCAGAACGATCAAAATTTCACCGTGTAGATCTAGTCCTTAGGTAACTGCATTTTTCGGCTTCTATGAGAGTATACCGCCCGGTAGTCTTTGTTTAGTTCCTGCATAACAAAATAATATTGTGTGCAATCAATATTATTATTACGTAATCTTTGTTCAATCTGTTTTAGGCAACTAAACAAAATGTAAGTAGCATCAGCTACCAATATAACTAGATAGAAATATCGACGTTCTGAACCCCTGAATCGAATTCCTGTTTGAAGTACTGTGCAACCCCGCCGCGTGGACGGGACATCGATGTCGTGCAGAAATTCTCAATAGCTCTCAGTGAATTTCTCTGATCTGAGTCCGGCGTCCGTTCTCGGGGAATCACATGTGTAATTAAATATTGAAGTAATTCTGCGGCAACTCTTTTATTGAGTGTTGTGCCTTATTAAGTCATGTACCTCAATCACTTTAATCTATCAGAAATAATAATATAAAAAACAAAAAAAAAACACTACTGAACAAAAGACACAGATCTCTGTTGGTCAGCAGTAAATCGGTGATTAAAATCCGAGTGCGACTGTTAAAGTCCCCGGTGTGAAATTAAAGTCCCTCTCTTTGGCTCTTCTTCTTCCAATAATAGGTACTGCAACCACGGGCCAAAACCATACTAATCTTACCTAGTAATACTGACTACAATCGCTTGCTTGCGGTAAAACGACGTCTCGTTCAAGGACATTGATAAGGAATGACACATGTAATTGGCCTAAGTACCTACGAAACTATTATAAAAATTACTACTCACGCAGTCGCAGCCGTCGCGTGTCCGTTGTGTGCACAGAATGGAACTAATGCAGCTGTTGAAAATCATTCTAATCCAAAAAAGATAAAATGTTTTTGACGCTGAACGTTACTTTGGAAAATGTCACCACGGAACAATGAAGGTACATCAACTCAGTTTCACAAAAAAGATGAATAATAAAAAAAAATCCATACTTATAATATTAAATGCGAAAATAGCTTTGTCTGCCGCCTTCTTTTCACGCTTCAACCATTGAACCAATTTGGTATGGAGGTAGTTTGAGGCCAAGAACATACGGTACCCTTCATGTTCGCGAGGGATCAACATTAACGCGAGCGGAGCCGCGGACAATAACTAGTTATCTATAAAAACGGCTAAAAATGTCATGTCTGTTGTTAGTAGAGTCTAGAAACTAATCTATTTTTAAAAGCTTTTATTTAGCTTGCAATGTATGTATGCAAGTATGTTTGTAAAGGTGGAATCTTTGAACTCAATATTAAAGTAGATATTTTCAACCGATTGAACTGAAATTTTGTATACATGTTTAGTTTGAATGATGTCACACACCGTATCATTCTAAATCCAATATGGCGGACCATCAAAGATGGCGGAATAGTTATTTTTAATGCGTTTCTACAACATGGATATCAAATGAAAGGGCTTGTTGAGAGTAACTCGAAAAATAATGTGGCGTCATTCTAAATCCAATATGGCGGACCATCCAAGATAACAGAATAGTTATTTTAATGCAATTGCAACAACGATGCGTTGAATGAGATGAACAGACTGAGAAACCAAGCCAACGATAACTAAAAATTTTTTTAAATAAACTTGTTCCAATTCGCGACAAGCTTTTATGATCATATAAGATGGTTTAAAGTTAAGTAAAAAAGTTAAGTAAAGTTAAGTTAAAAAAAAATATTTTCTTCTTTTTAGAGCGTTTAAATAAAAGCATTTTTTAAAGATGATTTTTAGCTTTTAATTTTTTATTTCTATGTAGGTCCCTGAGGAAAGTTGTTCAATAATACGGGCTTATATACAACCTGTAGAACGCTGCATCAACAGCGTAAATGCAAGTAAATACAAAAAGTTTTTAAGCTGTGTCTGAAAGGTTTGCTTCACTCAGATTATCAAAGTAGCGGTGTGCTTGCAGCACTAAGTAACTACTTCATAAACGCCAACAGAAATAAACTTAGGGAAAAGCGAATGTACACATCAGTCTCAGCTCAAGCCAACTTTCTACTTACTGAGTTTAATTAAAAGCATCTTTATAATTTTAGTCAGAATTTGAGATGTATCTAAAGGCTGGATAAAGTCTAAACTCATCAAAGCTGACTTCTTATAAGAATTACCCGTATATTGCAAATTAACAGTACAACTAAGGCCAGTCTATATCAACACACAAATGAAAACGTTACGCGCATGTAACGATGATTTTTTAAGATGTTATAGAGAACCCTAAGAATTGTCTATAGTCAAGTTTGCAACTTTCTTAATCCTGTGCTACTCCTGAGGGCCCAAAGGTATGGGACGTTTTTCAAGAGTTTTTCTTATTTTATTTAAAATAAAAACTACAGTGGATGCCTTTTTATTTTTGTGCTATGCCTTTATAAAAAAACCTGGCCAAGTGCGGGTCAGACTCACGCGCGAAGTGTTCCGTACTTATCTATAAAAAGTTTTAAATTATTAAAAATATTTTTATTATATGATGTAACTAACATTTTATGCTTTTCACAATTTTTCCTTGACCTATCTGTGCTATTGGACGTTGCTTCGTACCAAATTTCAACATTCTGAGTTCACGGGAAGTAGTTTTTGATTCCATTGCGAATGTTGAAAATGTACGGCATAAACGGCTGTATCTTTTGATTGCGTTAGCTTAGAAGTTTGAATTTTTCACAGCTCCAAGGTACAGTAGACCTGAGTATTTGATATGAATCAGCTTGATATCTTCACACGTTCCTGAAAAAAAGGAATTGGGAGACACACAGACGGACAACCAAGTTATCCTATAAGGGTTCCTTTTTTACTTTTGATGTACGGAACCAAAAAAAGACTAAATTGCCTAATATGGGCCCGGGAAGTTAAGACAGTTGCAAACTTAGGTGTAAACTGTTCTTAGGACTCCCTCCAACATATTAAATATCATCCTTTCCTGCGCGTTTGCAATGTTTAATGTCAACATTGACGGGCCTATATAAGGCTTTTATGTAATTTTCGTATTAAGAGTCCTTAATTCATCCGTAAAGAGTCCGCATAAAAAGTCCTGTATTAATTACTGCTTTGTTTAGAAATGTTGCCGATAACATGAACTCATGTCCCTCGAGCTAAATAAAGATTCGCTTTTACAGAGGAGGAAAGAATTATTTTTGTTGATACGACTATTTCCGCTATATCATGAAATGTCTTTATTAAACAGCTCTCTTTACAAATACGACTGTATACTTTAAACTCGTGTCCTGCAGTGTAAACGAAGTCTCTTTCAACGAAGTCTTTTTAATTGCATATATAAAATAAAAATTGCTGAGAGACTCGGTGCAGTGCAACTAAACACAGAAACTCTGTGGTTTTGATGATGTTCTACCAGATATTATTCCGTTTGATTGTGAATCAGCGCATGTAATGTGTTCGTGTAATTGCTTTGGAAATGAGAAAATGTAGAAGATTGTGCCACAAAATAAAGAGGTGAAATGGCTAGACTTGTTTATGTAGATCCTCAAATATACACATTTTTAACGACCGATGTACTTACATGAGACTACGGTGATTTCAGTACAATTATCCCTGGCAAGCAATCTCTACTGCAGGATAAGTGGATAACAGTTTTTATTTACAATAACAACAACAATTTGGTGTGTTAGGCAAGCGAAAAGCAAAACTTGCGGCTATCACAATCACAAGTGCTTATATTAGTATCAGCTCACAACAGTAACAAGAAAAGGATATTTTTGAACAAAGTATATTTTAAAACAAATCCATTATGCGTTTGTTTTCCAGAAACCCTGGTTGTTCAAGCTGCTTATTTTATTTCCGTATAAAACTTTACAGCAGGACTGTATTTCAGTTAGCACATGTAATCCAACTTCAACAACGAATAAGAACAAACCTGAATGAGTTTCGCTCAGGCTCTGCTTTATTGGTTTTGTTGTTTTCGGATTCACGTTTCTTGACGCTGCACTTTTTTGTCGTTGATAAAATCCAGTTTACGCTCAAATTCAAAGCATAATATGTAACTATAGTTTTAGTTTAAGGTTCATTGTTCTAGTATATATATATTTTTTTTGTTATTATTAGAATGTATATCATTATATGTTAAGTAATATATAAGCTATATGTATATAACTTGACATATAACAATGCATTTTAGTACAATGCATCCAAATAGTATTCAACGATGTAAGTGTAGAAAGTGCGTGCTGTCTTTTTTTCGGACGGAAGTGTGAAAAGGCAAACCCGATATTTATAACATCATTTTAACATCGGGTTAAGACAAACTTTACATGCAAAAATATTTAAGGCTGTCCAAAAATCTAACATTTATGTGGAAGTAAGAATTTAAGTTAGAGATGGTTGTAGGTATATTAAAAATGAGTACTGATATCTCATGTAATTTTAAAAAATTGGGCATTTTTCTGTGTTGTGGAAATGTACATTCATGCGAGCTAGCATGGCGCGTGGCAAGCAACATCAGGACAGGAATGTAAGACATATTCAATTTGGAATCGGAATGATTTACATGCTATAAATCTAAAAGTAAGCACATTCAATTGTTACTTTAGTGGCTATCACGCATAGTAGTGTTTTGTGTTTCTGTATAAGTACTCGTTAATTACAGAGAAAGAAAAATGAACAACTAAACACAATGGCACAGTTTTTTTCTGAACACAGCCGCTGACGTCGCCGTCGTAACTTGTCTATTGTTAACTTTAATTGATTACACGGTATTGTTTTTTTAACGTATTACTTGAATAACTATCGAAATCTCACAGAATTACTTAAATAGCTTACTTTCCTTACAGACAAACCTTTTTACAAGCTTTTATTTAGTTTCACCTGTCCCGAATTTGTATGTAATAAAATCTTGCAAGTTACATTTGATCCACTTCCCAGTTACCCATTGAGCTGAACTTTTTGCAAAATAACTTGTTTTTTAAATGTAATATTGGTTTTGTTTCATAAACAAATCGGTTAACGTGATTTATGTTACAATTTTTTTACCATATTTACTTAGTGGACATGTATAGTTGTATACCTACGCTTTTATTTTACTTGCAACTATGATTGTATGTTTGTTCGGGTCAAATCATGCAACAACATTAAAGCTATTGTACTCAATTGCTATAAGCTTGGCTTTAAAAAATATAATTCTATTTATTGTTCTTACATATTAATTTATGTATATTTTTTTTCATTAACTTCATTTACAGTAATTAATTTGATAAATATTATAGCACCAAACGTTATAAATATAATTTAAGATAATTTTAATATCAGAAGTTTATTGTAATAAAAAAATGTTAATGTTACATCTCTCTCATCTTCTCTGTGTGTGTGAGTATTAGAGAGGGTGTAGAAACTAAAAAGTAAGCACGGAGCGTACTATACTAGCTCGGTAACAGTGACAGATGCGGAACAGACCAATAACGGTATTGAAATACTTTGAAACAAATTGAAAATGCACATTAAAGCAGCTCAAAGCAAATCAACTTTTGTAAACCAATATATAACAATTACCAGCATTATGGCTTAATTTCGTCTGAAAGTCTTTACAATATTTATTATATACTAGCTGTGCCCGCGACTTCGTACATAATATTTTAAACCATAATCATGTTAATTAAGCTTTTGAACACTATATCTCTGACAACAAAGTAACTGACTCCATGACCAACCCTTGAGGATTTATTATTAGCATTGATATTTATGATGTTATCTCTGTGCCGTAGAAATACTTCAGACTCTTAAGAGTATTCTGGAGTGAGTACTTAAAAACAAAGTTACAGTAAAAACACGACAACACCGTATTAACGACCAACTAATTGCGTCGAATTAAGCTCAATTCCACTTGCAAATTCGCACGACGCATCTAATTAGAATATCATGGACGTGAGGACATTCTGTCAGGCGTGAGGTTTAGGCTGCGTGTGCATATAAATGTACTATATAACGGAGCGGTGTTCGGAGATGTTGCGGCCCTATGAAAATGTATGTTTACTACAGAGCAAGAAATGAAATGGTGCAAGTATGAATGGCGAAGGACGAAGCCGGGAATGCCTAGCGACGATGTGTAGCGGACTCTTTAGTAGTTGAAGTGAAGCAGCGTGTAAAATATGTGACTGATGATATCAAAAAACGCATTTTTAATATACCGTTTCCACCAAAGCAGTGTTAAACAATCTATACTAATATTATAAAGCTGAAAAGTTTGTTTGTTTGAAGTTTGAACGCGTTTGTCTCAGGAACTTGTAGTTCAAATTGGAAAATTCTTTTTGTGTTAGATAGTCCATTTATTGAGGAAAGCTTTAGGCTATAAAACATCATGCTGCGACCAATAGGAGCGAAGCATCAATAAAAAATGTTTTGAAATACGGAAGCAAGTCCATTACTTTCTTGCTTTTCGTGCGTGTGAGTGGCAAACACAGTGTCAGTTTTTTCAAGCTGCCTAAAGGCATCTGACATAGGTTAACGAACGCCATCTAGTGATGACAGCCGGGATGAACGCTAAATGTTTATGATTCTTCTATATGGAATAATCAGAAATAAAGACTATTTAGAACATAACATGCACATGAAAACTATCAGGTTGTATAATAAACACTTGTAGAAATAAAAATCCTTATATTGCTTTCCAAAGTACGGTAGATATGTATGTATACTTAATAATTTCAACTTGGATTTTGTACGGGATTCCGAGAAAAAGGCCTAAAGAGGATTAATTTCGTAAGACTTCCTCCTTTTTATACTTAACAAAAAAGAGGATTCTCTATAAAGTTGAGTGTGGCAAAAGCTAGTCTGCCATAAATAATGTTAAACGAAATCTTAGAATGTAGGTATGGATTTCTGTCGTAGGTCAACAGTGAGCTGCAGTAAATTACATGCGGAACCGAGGGCCCAGTGGTCGTGAGCATTAAAAGCGCATGTTAAGCAATCCTGGGTGCAGACCCCACTGTGATTGGTGACCGCAAGTGGCACAAAAATATTTCAAGCTCCTCCGTGCTTCGGACGGCACGTTAAGCCGTTGGTACCGGCTGTCATCGTTGATGGCAGTCGAGAAGCTACGTCAGTTAAATAAATAAATATAAATATATACGGACAAATCACACAGATTGAGCTAGCCCCAAAGTAAGTTCGAGACTTGTGTTATGGGATACTAACTCAACGATACTATATTTTATAACAAATACATATATAGATACACATCCAAGACCCAGGCCAATCTGAAAAAGATCATTTTCCATCTTGACCTGGCCGGGGATCGAACCCGGTCACTCCGTGTCGCAGGCTGGCGTGTTGACCGCTGCGCCACGGAGCTAGTCAGTTGCCATTAGGCAGCTTGAAAAATCTGACACACGAAAAATAAGAACAAGCAATGCGATACAAATGCTTCATAAAGTAATTATGCAACCGTACACGACTGCTCTATATATCATAACATGCATTTTGAATTATATACCTACTCTGAAATCCTTGAATACGACGAAATTAATATTCCAACAATATTACGCATGACACAAGAGGTTTCCGACCACGAGATGTCAATACAATACACGCAGCGCCGGAGACGTGTATGTGTGATTACGTTTTCAAATTATATGTGCTCAGTTATATACGACGTTGTTCCGCGACTTCGTTCACGTTAATCTTGGATGTTGGTATGTAGGTTCGTAGGGTGAAATAATTTTAATGGTTTAGTAGCTTTTGCGTTTATCCAATACTAGCGGCCCGCCCCGACTTCCTACGGGTCGATATAGGTATTTTATTCTATAGCTTATGTTCGGGGATAATGTAGGATTCTAATTGTGAAATATATTTTTAAATCGGCCTAGCAGTTTTGGAGCCTAGGCAATGCAAACAAATAATCAAATCTTTTCTCTTTATATGTAAAAGACAAACTAATGTACAAATAATCAAATCTTGCCTTTTTATACTTTTAACACTGCACTCCCTGGGTCGGGTCAATGCTTGGGCCTGGACCGCCATATCTTTACCGTACGACACCGGCCATTGAAGCTGAAGAAACTGCATCTTCTACTGGTGTGGAATGCACAAGCATAACCCAGGAAATATCGCGGGGACCATGAGCGAGGCCTGCAGCACACCCTCTGCAGTTCTACTGGATTGGCTCGGGTAAAATAATAAATATAACAAAAGGCAACCCCAAAAGGAATGGAAGGAAGAGGCGAGAGAGCGTAGACTCTCCAAAGCAGAAGACCGAGAGATGGATAGTCTTCTGCACACACACAATGGGCCAAAACTAGAGGCCTAGGTGAGGAAGATTGCCAATGGAACCAGGTGAACCAGGTGACACCGGCCGCTGCCCGCCGTTCGGATAAAGCCTGTGTTAACACTAGTCGAAGAGCAAGTAACTTTTGTAACCATAGAAGTAGAGACGCATTTTTTTAAATCTTTGTTTGTAATTATACGTATCGTGTTGGTTGTAAAAAAAATAAATTTTGCCGCCGATGATAACATGCTAAATTGCTATGTTACTCGATATTCTCTGAAATATATATGACTTGTTTCCAGTGTTGTTGAAATGTGGACAGGCTCCCATCATCATCCACTGCTGGAATAGGCCTCTTTCAAGGATTTTTCGTTCTGTTATATATATGTAATGCACCCTTAATTGCACATCTAATGCATCCCTTAGTGCACCATCATCATATTTCGGCCACAGTCCCGAGTGCACAGCCCTCCAGCACCAGTCTCATTCCATCCTCCAACCTCGCTAGACGGCTGCCTTAAATTAATTAATTCTTTTCTTTTTTTAAAAACCCTTTGACTTAGAGACTCGTAACATTTGGTGGCAGCGTCAAGGGATTTAAAAATTAAGAATCCCCGGTTCGCCTCTTTCCTTTAAAAGTATATAAAATCCACCCGACGCGTGTGTGTGTGTGTGTCAAAAGTGCAAGTTCAAAGTGCATTTACTGTGTCCTGTGTATAATACCGAGTTCCGGCCTGGCCTTTACGCATCTACGGTACCCTGCATTACATAGAATTCCGGCCTGGCCCCAGCGCATCCTCTGTATTCTGTGAAGTCAAGTTCCGGTCTAGCTCTTGGACGTCAGTATCCCTCAAGAGTTATCCAGCTCGTGGCCCACTGCTGGGCATCGCCTACTGCCAGTGCTCCAGCCGGTCACCCAGCTCAAGCCGGACATCCAGCTCAACTCTGTGAGGTTACCCACTATTGCGCATAACATAGTGCTGCGCATACCTTACCAGCATACCTACAACGCGACGGTCCGTGACTTATCTCCACATCCCGCTGTATCCTGTTGTGACTACGCTCCGACTACGAAGAAATGTTCGCGCCTATCGCGCTATCGCTGTCTGCATTCCTGTGAGTGACTTTAATTCTGTACTTGGTCATTGCATTATAATTAAGTTGTGTTCTATTTTTAGCTCGAGACAAATTTCAGTAGGGCATTATTGTGTTTTCCATTTATTAATAATATATTTTTTTTTTATATACGGTCAAGATATTATTGCGGCCTATTGTATACCATTTTATAAAGTGTACTATTTATCTTGGTGCATTTTCTTTAAATACTTATTACAATGGCAGAAAGATCAGCTAGCCCAAAATTCGAAAAGCCGGAAATATCAGTTACTGATACCGAGGAGGACAACCAGCCTGGCCATCCTTCTTCTCAGGGTCCTTCTACCAGGTCCAACACGAAAAGAAAAGCCGCAGTCATTAAGCCAGAAATTGAACTCTCCACTCTCTTGAAATTCATTAAGCCATATGACGGATGTCGCGAAAAATTAAACTCCTTCTTGGTAAACTGTAATAACGCATATGAATTAGCATCAGACGCTCAAAAAGACATCTTATTTAAGTATATTCTGTGCCAACTCCAGGGCAAAGCTGAAACAGCTTGCTCCATAAAAGAGTTCAATAACTGGCAACAACTCAAAGAATTTCTCAAAACTCAATTCAGTGAGCGGAAACACTACGCCCACTTGTTAATGGACCTTCAGGAGTGTAAGCAACAAACTAGTGAACCGGTCAGCCAGTACGCCCTTAGGGTAGAAACCTGTCTATCCCAGTTGCTGACCGAAATCTCTATTTCCCACGGACACAAGAGTAGAGAAATGGTAGGACGCAGTGCAGCCATGGAGGAACTAGCCCTCCATCACTTCCAAATGGGGTTGACACCCCGCATTTCCACTTTCGTTAGAAGTAAATCAGTTAAAACCCTTAACGAAGCTATTAACATTGCCATCTCATAAGAGAGAATTCAACAATCCTTAACAAAACCAGGCCCGTCTAGCACCCAGCAGCCACGGCAATTTGTCCGCCGTATGCCAGCTCAGCAATCTGCATCCAATCAACGAGATTCAAAAATCTCTATTCCTAATCGTTATAATAATTATAATAACAATACCTCCGTCCCCTTCTGCAGATACTGCAAAAACCCAGGGCACACCCTAGAACAGTGCCGAAAAAGGGAATTCAACAATAATCGTTTTAAGAACCTTGATCAAGGTCATCCAAGGTCAAACCAACGCGTGAATTTTGTGTTAGACCCAATCTCAGATTGCGATAATGAATATCCAGCTGACCCAGTAGACGGCTATGACACTGTAGACTCCGGTCCAAAAAACGAATAACCGTCTCGTCCCAGTGTCGTGCGGGATCATATACTTCAAAAACCGACACTTGCAATCTATCCCCTAAGCCTAAGATGACCTTGCATCAAGATGTTATTAAGAATGCATCTATATCAACGCGGACATCGCTACATCCACTTAATTCCTCTGTATCCAGGCAGCAACCCGATAAGGCTGGCTCGCCTAATATCACTGTATCCGGGCAGCAACCCAAGAAGGTTGACTCCCACAAACTCACTGTATCCGGGCAGCAACCCAAGAAGGTTGACTCCCACAAACTCTCTGTATCCGGGCAGCAACCCAAGAAGGTTGACTCCCACAAACTCTCTGTATCCGGGCAGCAACCCAAGGAGGTTGACTCCCATATACACACTGTATCCGGGCAACAACCCAAGAAAGTTGACCCACATAATCTCTCTGCATCCTCTCAATCATCCAATACTACTAGTCTACCAAATCCTGCCAAGGTTTATGAAATAACAAATAATCCTACAAAAACTCTCTTACCTCATCTTCTTGTGAAATCCTCTGTCTCCGACATCCCATTGTCCTTGTTAGTTGACTCTGGATCCTCTGTAAGCCTATTAAAACATCGTGTTATTATGAAATGCCCTAAACTTATAAAAGAAGTCATTCAGTTAAAGGGTATAGATCCATCCGACACTCCGGTTCATACTCAAGGTCATTTCCAACTTCAAATACAATTTCCTAAATTCAACTTATTTCATAAATTCCATGTTACTGATATCCCAGACTTACCTTATGATGGCATTATAGGCTCGGACCTACTCAATGCTGATAACTGCAACATAAATTATAATAATAATTTATTACACATAAAAAATTCTTCGATTAAATTACATTTCCATGATCCTGCTTATATTATACCTCCTAGAACCGAGACTATTATTGAATGTTCGGTACGGAACCCTGAAATAAAAGAGGGACTAGTACTAGATCAAAAACTTTCTGAAACACTTCTAGTAGCAAACTGTTTAGTACAGGTAAAAGAAAATAATAGAATTAATATATCGGTAGTAAATACTTCTGAAGAAGCTGTGACCTTGAAATCTAACCTAAATCTGGAGCTCGATCCTATTGATCCCTTAAATTCTAGAGAATATTTACCTAAATCCATTAATCATATAAACTTTACAACTAACAGTGTTAGGAGAACAGAAGAGGTATTAAAGCAATTACGCATTTCTCACCTAAATGCAGAAGAAAGAGATGTTCTAGTACAATTATGCTCAGATTTCTCTGACATATTCCATCTTCCAGGAGAACCTCTTACCCACACAAACGCAATCAAACACGAGATTAAAACTACAACTGACAATCCTATACATACTAAGTCCTATAGATTCCCTGTGATCCATAAAGCAGAGGTTCGAAAACAAATTGATAAGATGCTTGAACAAAACATCATAGAACCTTCCGACTCTCCCTGGTCATCACCCATATAGGTTGTTCCCAAGAAACTAGATGCTTCTAATACTCAGAAATGGAGAGTAGTAATAGATTACAGGAAACTATATGACGTCACAATTGGTGATACTTATCCCTTACCACAGATCACAGAGATCCTAGATCAGCTCGGTAACAGCAAGTACTTCTCAACCTTAGACCTGTCATCAGGATTTCACCAAATCCCTCTAAATGAGGCTGATAAGCCAAAAACTGCGTTTACGGTCCCGGAAGGCCTTTTTTGTTTTACGAGAATGCCTTTTGGCCTTAAAAATGCCCCTTCCACGTTCCAGAGACTTATGAACTCTGTTCTTTCTGGCCTCCAGGGCATACGCTGCTTCGTTTACCTAGATGATGTAGTCCGTTACGGCCATGACCTTCATTCCAGTATCCTTAATCTAACGGAAATCTTTAAAAGACTCAGAAACTTCAACCTTAAGCTCCAACCCGATAAGTGCGAATTCCTCAGACGTGAAGTCTGTTACTTGGGGCATATAATCACTGAACAAGGCGTTAAGCCAAATCCTGACAAGGTCAAAGCCGTCATTTCATTTCCAATTCCTAAGACCCCAAAAGATATTAAATCATTCCTTGGCTTAGTTTCGTATTACCGACGTTTTATTCCCGATTTCTCTAAAAATGCAAAGGCCCTCACTAATCTCTTAAAAAAGGACGTACCCTTTAAATGGGAAAACCAACAACAGCTCGCATTCGATTCACTCAAAGATAAACTAACATCCGCCCCATTACCTATTTACCCTGATTTCTCTAAACCATTTGTTCTTACCTGTGATGCCTCTAATTATGCTGTAGGAGCCGTCCTTTCTCAAGGGCCTGTAGGTAAAGATCAACCCGTAGCTTTCGCTTCGCGCACACTTAATAAAAGTGAGTCCAATTATAGCACTACCGAAAAGGAGCTGTTAGCGATACTATACGGATGTAAGACATTCCGTCCCTACCTATACGGTCATAAATTCCTTATTGTAACTGATCACAGACCCTTGAAATGGCTCTTTAATCATAAAGATCCTGGCAGTAAACTCCAACGATGGAGGTTAAAATTAGAAGAATATGACTATGAAATAATATACCGCAAAGGCAAATTAAATTCTGCTGCTGATGCTCTTTCCAGATATCCAGTTAATCCCATATATTCCGAAAATCGCGCTTCTCTGAATCCCAGTAACGATCCTCCCGTCCAATTGGACTCTCAAGATAAAGTCAATAATGACCTTCAGAGTCTTTTAGTATCTCCTCCTTCCAGCCTAGAAGCTAATCTCATAGATCCTGAAGTAGAAAACGAGGTAATGGATTACCTAGGTTCTATTAATAATGACCAAACTGAAACAAACCAAGAACCACAACCAAATGAGCGAAATCCTGAAACTTTACCTAGTCCTGACCAATCCCAGCCAGAAAACTTACCTTCTCCATGTAGATCTCCCGAAGAAACTCCTTCTCAAGTCCCAATACCTGAAAACTTACCTTCTCCAAGTAGATCTCCTGAAGAAACTCCTACTCAACATCCACTACCTGAAAAATTACCTTCTCCTAGTAATTCCCATGTAGAAATTCCTCCTGCATCACCTGAAAACTTACTTGCATTAGATGAAACCTACAATAAATTCCTGAAATCCTCTACAAAATCACACAACACCCTTATTACAGAACATAACGAAAACTTACTTAAAGGAACTCAAAAGCTTATAATCATACCTACCTCTATAGATATGGATGAATCCATGCCCTATGTGCAAGAAGTTCTCGATAATTGTCCAGAACCCGATCGTAGTGATTTCCTGAAACTTGAAAGAAATCTTTTAACATTTTTACCCCTTAATATTAAAGATAGGACTTATCTTTTTTTATTCCTAAAAGTACATTATTTCGATGACTTTTCCTACCCAGATATATTTAAAGCCCTAAAATTTACTCGGGATGAAATTATGATGTCATACCCTACTATTAACGAAGTCAGCACATCCGATTTTAAGAATTCTTTCGATAGACACTCTTTCGTTAAAATTTATAATATGTTTAGCTACCTTTTTGATGGAACTGATATAAGAATTCATATCTATCACGATAATATTATATATCCTGCAATAAGTGAAATCCCAAAAATCCTGAAAGAAAACCACGACATCCCTATTGCTGGACATTTAGGTACCAATAGGATGTTAAGTCGCATTAAAGAGAGATTTTATTGGAAGAACATGGGCTCTGATATCGAAAATTACGTCAAAAACTGTACATCATGCCAGACAAATAAGGCCCTACGTAAAATAAACAGAGCCCCAATGATTATAACTTCAACATCAACATCCCCATTCGAAAGATTATCTATTGATATCGTAGGTCCTTTACCCGAATCCGGGACTGCTAAACTAAAATTCATACTTACAATGCAAGATGACCTTACCAAATTCTCCTTAGCCTATCCCATTCGTAGCATCACTGCTGAAGAATCCTGTGAATGCCTTCTCCACTTTATATCCCTGTTCGGAATTCCAAAACAAATCCTAACCGACCAAGGCACTAACTTTACAGCAGAGTTGTTCAAGAAAACCTGCGAATTCCTAAAAATTAAACAGTTATGGTCTACTCCTTACCATCCGCAAACGCAAGGTGCCCTTGAAAGATCACATTCTACCCTTAAAGAATATCTGAAATCTTACATTAATGAGAACCAAGACAACTGGCCCCGGTATGTGTATACTGCCATGTTAGCATATAACACGGCCGTACATTCTACTACACATTACCCACCTTTTGAATTATTATTCGGTTATAAACCTCGTATCCCAGACTCCATATACGATGATTCCTCTAACGTTACTTACCCAGAATATTTAAAAATGCTGCAGCATCGTATGAAACATTCCCGCGATAAAGCTCTAGAATTTATTAATAAATCTAAAGAAAATTCAAAGTCGTACTATGATACGCGTACTCGTCCTGTGACTTATAAAGTTGGGGATTACGTTCTCTTAAAAAATCATCTTAGGCTACGTAAAGCCTTATCACCCGTTTGGAAGGGTCCATACAAGGTCGTTAAGGTTCACGGCAATCATACTCTGTCTTTGCTCATAAACAGGCGCCATGTGAAACACCACTTCGACGAAGTGAAGCACGTGGAAGTCCATGAAGTGCCTTCGACCTGAATGTAGTTATAGATACTTACTATATAGATAATATAGATATTTAGATTATACACATTTAGGTATATAACAAACTTTTAGATTAATTAAATAGGTATTTAACTAAACAGGTAATTATATTAAGCAGAATAACTCTTTTCCTTACAGCGTACTGGCTGAAGGTCATCAAGAATTTGTACAACAAATCAACGTGAGCTCCGGTATATATTTTGACCCAATTGGCGTTCTCAAAATTCGCGTAAGCCATTTAGACGTAGTGGCCCCATTTGATATCTCTTATATTTTGAGCCCCACATACAAAATATAAACTCAATATTAGGTACAACACGTCATATATGCAGCCAAATTAGAGTGCAAACATCACATAACCTAGAATGTAATAACATTTTAGAACCATTAACAGTGAGATATCACGATATTGTTTCCGCTTACTCTGCTATTTTTCACCTAGTGAGTAAAAGGTCTAAGAGAGGAGCATGGATAGGTGGCATTGGTTCTCTCTCCAAGGTCATATTTGGGACCCTAGATGAGGAAGATGCTATCAAATATGATAATGCCATTAGAGATGTACAGGATAATGAGAAAAGATTGGGCTCATTAATAAAAGATAATATTTTAATTACTTCCGAGATCTTATCAAAATTTAATAATACACTACATAGTATAGAAATTAATGAGGCCAGCCTTAATTTAGCTATCGATAACTCCTCCTTAAAGCTGAAAAATGTAACATTAATATCTAATGAACTAGCCGTAAAAGCTAACATTAACTCAATTTTAAATAGCTTGGAAGCATCTATGCTCACACTATCTTTTCAGTTAGAAGACTTAACAAACGCTATCATGTTGAGCAGTCAAAACATCCTGCACCCAGCCGTGTTACCTCCTACACACTTGTACCGAGAAATTATCGATAACTACCGATACTTACCTGCAGATCTTAAATTACCTGTAAGTTTAGCTCTAAGTGATATTCATACCTTAATGAATATATCTAGTGTAGTATGTTATAGTTTAGGCAACAAGATCGTTTTTGTACTTAGAATACCATTAGTGTCTCCTAAGGAATATAACTTATTCCATAGTATAGCTCTACCTACCCTTCATAATAGTGTAAAACCAGATACATTTAGCTTTATTATACCTAGTAGTAAATACATAGCAATGACCACGGAAAAATCAGAATATTGCAACCTGGACTCATTAGACGAATGCACAGCGACCACCCCGCGCGAGTACATCTGTGACGTAATGACCATCTTCTCGACCAGTGCGAACCCCAGTTGTGAAAGTGAGCTAATGTCTAATGTGATAAGTGCTCTCCCAGTGCAGTGTAAAACGGACTTCTTCCACGGACACCTAGATTTATGGAAACCACTTTATAATAATAATTGGATTTATGTACAATCACAAAACAATAAGTTGTATATCCAGTGCCCAAATCAAAATATTGTTGACATCAGCATTATTGGCACCGGAATCCTTACAGTGCCAAATAATTGTATAGCGTACTGTAAAAGCACTAAATTAATACCTAAATTTAATAATATAAAAATAAATACCACTGTAATTCACCCTGATTTTAACTTAATAAATGACTCTTGTTGCACCTTAGATAAGTTTAATAATATAATAAGTAATGAGCCTCCCATAAAATTAAATAACATAGATTTGGACCTTTTTACCTTAGAAACAAAATCTAAATTTAAATTATTATCTAATGAAGCTGATAAAATCATAAATCAACATCCCATTATCAGATACGAGACTCATTACTCAGTTATAACAATTATTATAACTTGTATTATTTCTGTTTTTTGTATAACTAAACTTTTTATGTGTATTAAATCGCGTAGCCGTCTATCCTGTCACTTTCCTAGACTTTCCCAGTCTGTCCCAGTAGACTCATCCCCTGAATCTCCTCCGGCTTCTGAGCCAGTCACCCCTGTTAGAATCATAAGACTTCAACCTGGAAAAGAAAACATTCCATCCCCTAGCATTAGGACCAACATTTAAACCCTTAGTGGTATTCCATTACTTACCCTTCTTCTCTATTTTCCTAAACATCGCTTTAACCCCGATGTTTAGTCTACCCCAGGGAGGTGTTATATATATGTAATGCACCCTTAATTGCACATCTAATGCATCCCTTAGTGCACCATCATCATATTTCGGCCACAGTCCCGAGTGCACAGCCCTCCAGCACCAGTCTCATTCCATCCTCCAACCTCGCTAGACGGCTGCCTTAAATTAATTAATTCTTTTCTTTTTTTAAAAACCCTTTGACTTAGAGACTCGTAACAGTTCCATGGGAGGCCAAGCTCTACTCATGCGTTATTTTATACGTCCTCAAAAATCCCTCTCTCTTATATTATTATTTGAGCATATTCCTAGTTGCATCCTGAGCTGGAGTCCTACGTGCCCGGGGCCGCTTACTGGCTTTTTCTTCTCCAATTTGCACGGTCTTCAGTGTGGTTATTTCTTATTCGTAGTCGGTGTGAGACCAGTGATACGCATATCAATCTTCACAACATCAAGCCAGTTCATTTACTTACTATAATCTGTCAATATCATCACCCAGTGATCCCAACCGGAACACGGGGCGCTAGCCGACGAGTCTGTAGCCGGTGTGACGTGACGAGATGAACGCCTTGTGGCAGCCGAGCGCACGACTCACCGTCTGGGTTTAGTTTATTCTATTTTAATATGAAATTTAAATACTATTTAGAAGGTCGAATTGATACAAAAAACCCAGCTGATTAAGTTTTACCGCAAATGAAATATCAAAGGTTGCTCTACCACGCGAGTGTTTGGGTTCCATGAGGGTTCACCATGAAGCTATAGTATACTTAAGGGTTCACCGGTAACGTGTACTTTGAAACAGTTTTACTATTTTATTATTTATTTATACACATTGCCCCGGCCGGCTGAAAACTTTTATGTGGAAATTGGAAATGTAACATAAACATTTAGTTTCCACAGGGTCACTTTACACCCGGTATAGCCATAAGCGAAAAAATTGTTTGGAACTCCATTAGAAACAAGTTCAGCTGATCGATAGAAGTTTATTTTTTCTGATATTTAAGAGCTGGTGAATGTCTGTGTCGGTGTAAGGAAAGAAATACACACGTTGTTATTGTTAAGGGTTAAAGGGGTATTATACCATCCTGAATGGCTAGCTCCGTGGCGCAGCGGCGGTCAACACGCCAGCCTGCGACACGAGAGTGCCCGGGTTCGATCCCCGGCCAAGTCAAGATGGAAAATTATCTTTTTCAGATTGGCCTGGGTCTTGGATGTGTATCTATATAAGTATTTGTTATAAAATATAGTATCGTTGAGTTAGTATCCCATAACACAAGTCTCGAACTTACTTTGGGGCTAGCTCAATCTGTGTGATTTGTCCGTATATATTTATATTTATTTTTTTATTTAATTCAGGACCCGATATTCAGTCAATCTTAAATTTCGGAAAGTTAAATCGCATTCAGGACGGTAGCATCCAATGTAGCGTTTTCAGGACAGAATGGTTTCCGAGGTCTTCTTTATCGGATACCTAAATCCGAAGTGTTGAGGTGAATGTAATCTGATTCAGGTCGTGTATTTCAGGACCTGTCCAGGACGGTGTAATCAGGAACTCCGATGACTGAATTTCTGGTCCTAAATCAGATTCTGAATATCGGATTCTAAATTCAGGATGGTTAATTTACCAGTAGATCCAACTCAGTTGGAACTTTAAGTATTGAAATCAGTAGATTATTGAGTATAAATCGATGAATAGTAAACTAGATTGTGTGAGTAGGCCACAGGCGAAGCATTGGTATGTCGTGTGTACATATCCGCTTGGTGACGAGGCTTCAATCAACCTTTGATGGGATGATATCCGAGGTTCAGCTGCTTTTGTTGCGAAATTGATAATCTTTTGCCTAATCTGATAGTAATATTGATACACAACTATAATTACCTTACCTTGGAATACAATTATCCTCTTCCTCTAAAAGCGTGTCCTGGTTTGCCCTCAGCAATGCTGCATTCCAGCACAGGGTCCGCCATTGTGACAGTTAATTTTTATTTTCAATATCTTAATTTTTCGACATACATAGCTTTGTATAATAAAAGTTTAAAGTCATCAATGTTAGTAGAATTTTGGTTATCTTTTGTTTATTGTATATGATTACGATTAATTTAAGCTTTTTGTTCTGTTCGACAGTTTGTATAAGTTAAGTGAGGAAACTTAATTGGATTAAGTATTATTTATATGTATCTTTTACTTTGTTAAACTATAATAACTGTATGTTTCCCTAATATAAATAAATAAATATCGTCCTATCTGACGCTAAAACTGCAAAAAATGAAGTACAATAAGTATTTGCCCACGGAATCGAACCCATTTTGCTACCGTAAAATCGTGTTGCGCAGTGATCCTGCGCCTTCCGACTCGGTGGCTGGTGTTGTGAAATTGCTAATCTTGTACGAGCCGATGCCTCTGATAATAATTAATATTATTGAGGTAATTACTCGGTCAACGCAGCTGCTAATTAAGTCTTGACCGACCACACCCATTCAAAGCATCCGTGATCACGATTGTGTTGATTATCATGTTCTTTTAACTTATTTATTATCTCCAAACAAATATACAATAATCTTAAATTAAACTACTTATCAATAACCCTAACTATATTAATACTAAAAACTAAAATTATAAAAAAAACTTAAAAATAAAAGAATTTAAATCTAAAAATCTAAACTAAGGTGTTGCCCGTGTGGCATAGTGCCAAGAACACTAGCTGCATTCCCCCGCTGAATAGCAATTGCAATTCTTTGCGCGAGGAAAGAGCCAGCCCTCTTGTCACCAGCGGCGTCGACAAGCCTGGGCGCTAACCCCTTAAAGAATTTCTTTGTGCTAGGACCCCATGGACCTAATGTTTCGACACCAAGCGGAACAAATATGTACTCATCAATAAGAGAAGCATATTTGCGCCGCTTGGCGTCCTCTGCAGCCTCCGCCGCAACTCCAGCCCTCAGGACAGTTCCCCCGAGGCGAGAAGGGGCCACCGTGTCGACGCATGTAGCGTCCCACACGAGAGCCCTTCCCCGCTCCCAGGGGACCAAGGTCAAGCCGTCTGGGCGCTTGCCATCGTCGCGCGTTATACCTGCTGGCTCCAAAATGCTTGGAATAACTTAATACCTAATCTTTTAACTATATATTTATTCTACTAGTGGTCTGCCCCAACTTATGACTTACTTGACTAGTCCTATGTCCCCTATCTGGGGCAGAGGGCGTCCACAAAGACTCTCCATCTCGATCTGTCTTGAGCCATAGCTCAAGACAGTATCGGCAAGACCTGGAGTGAAGTTAAGCGTATACGCTTAACTTCACTCCAGGTCTTGTCGATTTTTTTAATTTCGTCGAGAACGGTTCGTCGGCAGGTCTGTTTAGGTCGGCCTACATTACGCTTTACTTGGGGATTCCACTCCATGGCGTTTTAGATATGTGCTCAGGGCTTCTTTGAAGAATGTGGCCGATCCAATTCCATTTGCGGCGTTTTATCTGTTGGTCGATCGGAGTTTCGTGACATAGCTATCGCAAACGGTCTGCCCCCAGGTGTGAATTAATTTGTGAGTATACACATAATACTTCTAAGGAAAATGCGTTATGTTACTTTTATTTTAAGCAATACGAGTATAACTTCATTTTAAACTATGTATTGACTTACCATTAGACACTTTTAGATTTCAATGAACGATATTTTGCAAAAGTAAAGTTATGCGTCAGACGTTATACCTGCACAAATAATATTAACTGTGATGTTGTAGTTTCATGCAAGCATTATGCGTGCTCGTGCCGCCCGCAGCGGTGTTATCCCGTAATCTCTGTTTGATTGGAAGGGATGGTGTCCTGTTTGTACGATCTGGAATATACGTACTACGAAATAGGTGACCGGTGATCCAGGTCAGAAGTTCCAGCTTCAAAGATGAGGTCTTTCGACGAATCTGACTCGGCTAGGCAGCGTTCGGGAAACTCCGCAGTATCTTCTCGTCCAAAATACCTCAGTGCCTAAAGTCGAAAGTATTCGACCAATGTGTGTGTAAGAAAGCTCAGGGTCGCTCAAAGAGCTATGCTCAGCGTTTCTCTGCGATGCTCAGCGTTTCTCTGCGAGATCGAAACAAAAACGAGGAGATCCGTAGAAGAACAAAGGTCACCGACATAGATCAGCGGTCGGACGACCTAACCAAGGTCGCAGGAAGACGCTGGATGCAGGCCGCTTCCCACCCGTCATATTGGAAATCCTTGGGGAAGGTCTATGTCCAGCAGTGGACTTCTAGCGACTGAGATGAGATGAGCAAGAACTCATAATTATCCTCTTCCTCCTCTGAGCGTTTTTCCGGGTGCATCCTTAGATGTTATGAGCGCAGCCCAGACTCGACTTTTATGACAGAATGTTAGTTTCATGTTGCACCTTGTTGCGTTGCGAAGTATTGCCTGACGCCAACCCACTTTAGGTGAAAAAAAAAATCATCAAAATACCATTGTGATTGCATAATTTTCTATCAAGTCAGAAGTATTTAAAGAAGGTTCTTATGTAGGAAAATATAAAGAAAGTGGCGCGGAAAATTTAAAAAAATGAGAAAACTTAACGACTTTATTAACTTCGTATGAGCAGTCGTTTGACAGTTGGGTCTATTAGTTATGCCGGGTCAGCTAGTAGCCAATGAAAAGAATGCGATGTCCTACGATTTCATTATTAACTAAATATATTCACGTTGAAGCGGTTATATTAAATTCAAACGTTTTATAGTTCCTTCCCCGCCCTACCCGACCTGTACCGCTTAGTTTGTACTAAAGTTATTTCAGGTTATACGGTTATTTTAGGCATCAGGAATTCAAGTTACAATACGGTCTCTTTCATAGGCCAATCTTGCTCCCAGTGAAGCAGAACATAGTAAGATAGATACACTGTACACTTGTATAATGCGTTATGGTTCATAATGTCCCTTTCCCAAAATGTCCCCTGGTTTCAAAACATCTTTTTCCCTAAACGTCCTTTTTTCAAAATGAACCTTACAAAATATGTTCCTTCCGTTAAAAGTTTAGTAACAAACAATTTTTTTTTTTAAAGTCAATAAATTTATTCATATACATATTATACAGTAATACTTAGTCACAAACAAATTAAATAGTCCAAATAGGTATATTACTTTTTATAAAAAAATAATAGCACCCAATTATATAATTTTGTTAATAAAACCGTTAGATTAGGTAAAAGGGCACTTGTGGAGGGGCCAATTTTGGAAAGTAATATTACGAGGAAGGATCAATTTGGGAAAGGGACATTATGGACCTCTACGTTACAGTGTACAGTAGTTTTTCAGTGTATAGAATGGCTGCTCTGACTAGTTAGCTTAGCTTACATACTATAAGTACTCTATAAGAAAGAAAGAAGAACAGAGCCTTTTCTGTGAATATAACTATTGATATCAACACGTAGAATATGTTAAGTGTATCCTCAGAGAAAATCCCTTGTCTTTAAGGCCCTTGAAATATGCACTCTACGGTTATCGCGGCCACACGATAAACGTTACGTCGCGGTCGTCGGGATCGCAAGCACAAAATAAAAATAGAGTGATATAGGACAACAGATAGCGCACATATGTGCGCTCTTGCGCCCAAAATGATAGATTCATTCCTAAAATTTTCGCCTATTGTAAGTCGCATTTACCTTTAAAGTTAAAAGAAAAGGTAATTAAAAAAAAAACAGTACGAATATGTACATTTCAATGCATTCTTTCCATAAATAAACTTACTCGTACTTTGCACCCATTGCCCATCTATATTCTTAAAAATAACTATGGTATTTTTATGCAGTTTATGAGAACATTGCTTCTTGAAGGTTTACGATCATGTTTTAAGGGGACCGTACCCAAAGGAAAAAAACAGGGACCTTATTTTTAAGTCAATGCTTAATACCATTAATATTAAAAAATATATATTCCTCGTCTTCTATTCACCTTCTATTTGTTTATACCCTTTGTTGTATTGCGAAACCATCCACAAATAGTATTATTTATTATTATTTCTTCTGAACACTCGATATTTGTGCGGTAAGGCCCCGCAGGGGTATTGGCCGTTTGATGTCTTTATGCTCTCGTCTGTCACCCAACGATCAACCAAGGCTTTTACATGGATTGATTTTGTCATGCGGCGGGTAGCCGCTAGAAACCTAACATATCTGCGTTATATATATGTATAAATCGTATATATCACCATAGCTCCGTAAGGCTATCCACAAGATATACCTACTGTTAAGTCGAGCAGTGCTTCGATGCGTTGCGAAGTTGTGAAACTTGTGAGTGTTTTAACTAGAGCTAAGCATTGTGAAAATGTATGGCGACACTTTAAAACGGGGTTGAGCTAGCTTTTTTCAAAACGACATTGTTACGGCCGAATACCATAAAAAAATAATCTTTGCGAATACTTAAAAGCAGCTTTACTAATAAAATAACGTTCACTAACTAGTTCTGTCACTGTCTAGACTCTAGACAATTACCTAGTAAGACAAAGACAATGTAATTGGTTATGATTATGATCCTCTGTGACAATGCCACAAAAATATTAAGCCGTAATACTTTTGTGGCATTTTATAATTTACCAAGTTCTTTATTTACTGAGGACCGAAGTAAGGAGAAGCTCTAAATAAATTTCACCTTGTGATTAACAGTCCAAGTGAAAGCCATGTCGTTCCATGGGTAGTGCTGAGATAATGCATGACAAATATGATGACATTTACACATAAATAGTACGATAGGCTGGATACATTTTTATGAGAAACAAAAATTGAGAAAAATCGCACAATGTTCTTATATGGATATCTCGATCGTAAATCTACATCGAGTATACGAGTACATTTTCATTTTAATAACCGCTAACAGTCTTGCAACTCTAGTTAGCGGCTAACTGGACCGATCGGACTTTATCAAATTACTACGTTATCGCCTAAAATACAGAAACCAGCAGAAGGAGAACTTCAATTTACTCCAACATATCTCACTTTATGATGCTAGTAAAAGATAGTAGTTCGATTCTTTGATTGAATCTCGTGAGTGATAATGACTGTAAAAACTAGTACAAGTATGTTGTGTTTCATCTATTCTCATGTACAATTAACCAATCCACGACTGGTCAAACAACGTTGACGCTGGTGTTCAATAAAACATTATAGCAGGCAGACGCCACGCCGCACAGTGGTCTGAAATTCGCGTTCCATACACATAGAAAACGAAAGTGTCATTAGTGCTGATTTTTTTACTTGATTATTTTCTGGGCTTTTTGACATGTATAATCATGCAGGTTACGTTATTAAAAAGTTCGTCGATCCGGAGAAAAAAAATATTTTTATTTTTTTTGTATGGAGGAAAATATTAAATTATTTTTTTCTCGCGACTGCACAGAGCTGCCACGTTGCCGCTTATATGGCGTGTTGTCCCACTATAGTCGATACCTACAAGGTATAATATACGTACCCATGCGCGCCGCTTTGGTCGTAGGTAGAAGTCAAACTTTGACAAATTCTATACGGAAATTATACTAATTTATTTTACGATTCCTTTGAACACAGTCTTTATTTAATATTAAGTACATTTATTTATGACGAATTTTGCCTTTTTTTACTAAATAAATGTTGTTTACTACAATGAAAAATAAAATAATTCATTTCAAATTCAATTATATTTCAATTTATTCACTGGAAATAAATAAATAAATATATAGGGACAGATCACACAGATTGAGCTAGCCCCACACTAAGTTGTAAACTTGTGTCGTGGGATACTAACTCAACGATACTATATTTTATAACAAATACATATATAGATTTGATAGAATCCAGGACAATATTCAAGACATAATTATTTATAAACTAAATAAACTTTTATATTAAAACTAAACATAGTAAAAATTTACATCAACTAAAAAAAAATAGAATCTAAATAAACTAGAAATAAAATTAATCGTCAATATCAGAAAAATCGGAATCCACCATATTCGTAACTTCGACAAATATAATATTTTCTTTATCCAGTCCAATACTATCAGGTAAGAGAAGAAGCCCCATATCATCACTTACCTGTCTTTTATTATTTTTCTTTAGTACTGGTCGAATGCTTGACCAGTATGGGTCTGAAGATATAATGAATCTATTGAATATATCTTCGTTTGTCACTAGGCGGTTAAATTTACGCGTATGGTGTTCTCTGATTTTTCTGAAGTCTTTATTTCGCGCTTTAGATGCTTCTCCTGATAATTGGCCTATTGGCAAAATGCTCAAATGTTTAATGATTTCTGCACCATGCAACAGTAGTTTATGGACACTAGCAGGCATGTAATACCAGCCATAAAGTTCCACATACAACCGAGCAGTTTCCTGAGCGAAATCAGCAAACGTTTCAGTATTAACAGGTTGTCCTGATGACACAACACGTAGGATAACTGCAAACTTTTGGATAAGCTCAGGGCTCAATCCGGTGATTTCTGCAGTCTTCTCAGGATTTTTGAAGAATGTTCTTGCCGTGTTGCCGTCATTTGTGGTTCCAGCACCTGAAGCAATGATATTGTTGTTTATATTTGGACACAGTTTTAACTAGACAGTTTATAAAAATATAAAACTAAATAATTTCTATCAAATTACCTTGTTTTACAACGTCTATCAAAAGACCCATTCGCTCACGGAACTTCTGCTGTATGCTCAGTTTGCGATTCTTCATCATGGCTTTACTGGCTTCGTCCCTGGCTTGCCACTTTCTGAAGTCCAGTCGGTATGCAATATGCAGCATGCATTCCATACATCTGATCCAGGCATGTAAAGTGCTCAAACCATACTTGTAAAGATCATATGCAACGGCTTTTCTGAAAAAAAAAAAAGAAAAAGTATAAAGAGTTGTCATAAAATTATGACAATAAACATTGTTCTGTGTATAATGGTATGCATTTAACTTACTTTTTAATCTTCTTCAAATCGTTCATTTCTCTGGGTACAGCTTTATAGATGTCACATGTCTGCATTGATGTTTGTGACAGGTGTGATGTAATTTTGCCATCTATCATAGTCATAATCATTGAATGTTTCACTTTAATGTTATTGTTAATGACAGACGGTTCTAAAGCTGCTATCTCGGCCTCAACTATAGCCATCTCTTCTTTTATATCCAATTTATTTTCATTTACAAATTTAAAATAAATTGGTCTACAAAATAAAGTCGAAGATGGTTTTGGATTCTGCCAGATGACATCTTTACCACAAACCAGTCTCAAAGGCACAAATGAGCTCATAAAGATGCTCGAATCATCTGCATCTCCAGCCAGATTTTGTTTATAGTTGCTTTGTCCAGAAGCACCATCAAAGCCCCACTTGGAAATTAAAGTTAGATCTTTTTCTGCTAACTGGTCCCCATCTTATATATGTACTAATCGAGAAGTAGTTGTATCCAATATAGCCTGAAGTTGAACTTGAGCTCTTTGTTCAGTTATAGTGATATTATCTTTCGGAGGATAACATGACTTTTTGGCTTCTACAACTGCGTTGTATGCTGGATATAAATAATAATAAATAATAATAAATAAATATATACGGACAAATCACACAGATTGAGCTAGCCCCAAAGTAAGTTCAAGACTTGTGTTATGGGATACTAACTCAACGATACTATATTTTATAACAAATACATATATAGATACACATCCAAGACCCAGGCCAATCTGAAAAAGATCATTTTCCATCTTGACCTGGCCGGGGATCGAACCCGGTCACTCCGTGTTGCAGGCAGGCGTGTTGACCGCTGCGCCACGGAGCTAGTCATCAACACCATCTTGCTTAGCATATAGTCTTAATGTAGTATACTGCCACTTGGATAACTTTAAAGATATTAAGATTCCTAAGGCTTTTCAGGAGAATATTTTGGCGGAGACGAAGACTCTTTATAATATTTTTAATTTCGGACGCTTTTTCTGGGTGCTCGGTAAGATATTTTACGATATCTGCTAAATCCTTATTACCACAACTTTTTCCAGTAGCATATGCTAATTCTTCTGTACTATGCGTGAGAAGGCTTGCAGTCCTTCTTTTCTTCTGCATCGGACTTAGCTCATCAAATGGCTTTCTCGGGCTGGACATTGATGTTGAAGTACCAACAGTACAAGTAGCAGCAAGCCCAGATGTAGACGCACCTTCTTCGTTAACTACAGAATAAATTGTAGTTTCTTCAACAGGTATCACAGATGAAGATTTAATAAAATCGGGCTATTTGATATCCTCTTCTAGCCACGTCTCATATTTCTTTATGAATGTATGAGTTGTACGGTTACACAATTTCCACTTTTTTTGCAAATGACACATATTTTTGACAAAACTGTTTGAATTGTTTCTGTTCATCTTCTGATAAATTTGGCAATTTAGTAAGAAGTTTATCTAACAAAACACTTGGTTGAGAAAAAGAATTATTTGTCTTCACAAACATGAAAATATCAAGATTAGTTATAAACCCTTCCATGATAACAGTCAAATTTGCGAAGAATAGTTGTTGTTAACGCGCACGGTTGCTGACATTAACTGAATAAACTAGCTATTTTTGTTGCTATTTATACCTACTCCCATTTATTTTCCTTTTTAATTACATGGCATTCACAGAAACCATAATTCCCTTATATTGTTATCTATTACAATGTTAATAGTTATAGTTAACATTATGATTTTATTTACTACTTAGTAAATTTGCTACCTGAAGTCATTAACTAATGTACACTCGTTCAATAACGACACATTACTTAATGAGCGAGTATAAAGGATTTTAACTATGAGTATTCAGGCAAAACATGTTTTTACATATTTTTGAGATAATAAGCGATAAGTAATTCTTAGAAGGAAAAGAAAATAATGCGAATTGTATGGACAATATTAACTTAAGTTGAAGAATACTGTAGTAATTTTTTCAAAAGTTTCACATCCAGCTACGAACAAAGCGGCGCGCATGGGTACGTATATTATACCTTGTAGGTATCGACTATAGTAGGCAAGGTGGCAGCTCTATGCAGTCGCGAGAAAAAAATAATTTAATATTTTCCTCCATACAAAAAAATTAAAAATATTTTTTTTCTCCGGATCGACGAATTCTTTAATAACGTAACCTGCATGATTATACATGTCAAAAAGTCCAGAAAATTATCGAGTAATAAAATCAGCACTAATGCCACTTTCGTTTTCTATGTGTATGGAACGCGAATTTCAGACCACTGTGCGCCGCGTCACGTTGCTCTTTAGTTCTCAGCGACAATTTCGAGGTCTCGCATCTAACGTTTTCTAATTTATAGTTTTGATTTCCTGCTAGCCTTAAATCAATTTTCGCCGTATTTGGTTTCGGCGCCAGTACAAAAACACGCTTATCCACCGGATGGGTGATAAATACGTATTTACTGCGTGCTACCACACGGCAGTGAAAATATTTATGTACGAGTATACGATTCCGATGTGATCAACATAGGCACCAACATTTTTTGAAATAGCCAATATTTTCGTATATGCTAAACAAGGAGTTTAAGTAATTGGTTTTATCTCTTTGATGCTAGTCAAAGAGAGAGCTTTAAACACTACGTATGTACAGTGACGTGCACAGACATTTATCATAGGGTAGACATAATTATAAAACTTACCTTATAAATATACAACCTATATACCTTACCTTACTATACGGCTAGTTATCTACAACTCGTTTAATATTATGATAGTCTTTCGATCTTCGACCGCAAAAGTATTCAAAACAAGCTAAAAATTAGAGATATGATTAGAACCTGCGAGCCACGTACACATATCATACGGTTTAAGATTAAACTTTAGAATAACTAACCATAACTAACCGGTTGCTTGATTTGTTCAAAAGCGTGTTCACATAACACTTTATATTTCGGTTTCGGCATGCAAACACTAAGCGTCACAACTTTCACATGAAAATATTTTTGTCACAAATTAAATTTAACTGTTATAGCATTTAATTTTAAAATAAAACTTTCCTCTTGGATTGTTTGTAAACACATAAATCAATGACATTGTTTATGACATTGACTTAACATAAGTATGAATCCTTAATGACATTGACAAGTGACGATGTCATTTACATCGCGCGCGACAGCCAATAGAAATCTCGTAGACCTCAGAAGAATAATATACATAGAAGCCGCATAAAAATAGAAACTGAAAACAGATAGTTGACATGGTATTTTTCTTATGAGCTTTCGCTTATGACAGAATGAGACAAAAACTTCAGTCAGTTTCTATTATTTTCATGGTTGTCCCGACTTGAAATGTCAATGGACTCCATTGGACTCCATTAAATCCGACTAAATTCAAAATAACTTATTACAGTTCAACGTCTGTCACATTAGCATCTTGCCGACTTGATCGGGTTATAATCGAGAAAAACATTTGCGGCGGAATTGTGATGTCTGCAAACTAAATATAGGATTGTGCTAAAATTCTCACGGAAAAAAGTATTAACCGGTGTTGGGTTGGTGCGTTATCAAATGACCATTATACTAAACAATGTCTTGTGCAATGGAGCGATGTAAATCCCATTCAGGACGAACAGAAATAAATTCTGTAAAACATAATTTTCTTCGGTAAGTTTTTCAATTAAATGTGCATAATTAAAACCCAAAATACCTCAAAATACAATAATAATATTGTCAATTATATAAAGTATTGTATAAATGACAACTTTTATAGGTATTTTGCTTAAAATTATCGTTTTTTCCTTATTTCAAATTAGGTTAGTTTTTTTGCTAGTGATGTGGTAAAATCACGTATCTACGAGTATATCGATATTTTTTATGACGGTCTTGCTATCAGGGATATTTTTGTTAGTGTTGAGCCATGCAATAGTAATGTAACAAATTGAACCATCATGGTAATTAAACAACCAGCAAAGTGTGAGTCGGACTCGCGCACGAAGAGTTCCGTACCACCCTTACATATATTATTATAAATGTGAAAGTGAGTTTGTTTGTTACGCTTCCACGCCGTAACTTCTGAACCGATCATCATGAAATTTTGCATCATCATCATCACCATTGCACGATCTCTGGAGTACGGAAAAGAACTTAGACATATCTTACATCTCAGAATAAGGTACTGTTATCGGGGATAGACATTAACGCTAGCGGAGCCGTGGGCGTAAGCTATAAAAACGCCTAAAATTTTTTTTTTTTTTTTTTTTTGAGTAGGCTTACTCTTGACCTTTGACTAACCCTGGGGGTAAAGACAAGATCTACGATGGAGCGAGTTTGTAATATTTCAACTGTCTCACTATCACGGTTCGTGAGATACAGCCTGGTGACAGACAGATGGCTATCGGAGTCATATTAGTAGGGTCCTGTTTTTATCCTTTGGG